>OY757318.1:60238311-60838311 GCA_963583905.1 Stenurella melanura | reverse complement strand
TAATAAGCACGTGTTCCACCTGTTTGATTTTTGAAGTATTTCTTTCTCGCTTTTTCTCTTTCTCTCATTAGGCATTTAATATTGAATGTAATCCAAGGTAGGTTTTTTCTTGGTCTTAGTTTACTTGTTTTAAGAGGAGCATGTATATCAAAAATGTTTACAATTTTTTCATTAAGGAGTTTTAACTTATTATCTATATCTTCTGTCATATAAATATCAGTCCAATTAATTTTTTCAGCATCCCCATAAAAATGTTCGATGTCCATATTCCTATAATCTCGATATGTTTTCACTGTCTCCCCCTCTGCATCTCTCTCCATTTTTAATGTGCAGTAAATTAGATCATGATCACATCCCAAGTCTGACATGTCAATTGTTCCCGATTCTAGAGCCTTCGTTGTTATGTCTGTAATTCATTAATTATAACTGGGTTCGATCATTTTTTACTTTTTATGTCTAATTGCACTCGACTAAGTTATTGACTATAGAATAAGTACAGCTTCATGAAAATATTACCCGATAAAATAGATAAATTAAGCAACACATGTTTATTTTATATAAAAATAGATTTATTTTGAAAGTTCTTGGTTCACAAAGTAGATACCAAGAAAATTGATTTTTAAATAAGGACCATAATGTTTATTTCGTAAAAATATTGATGACGTTATGATGTTATCTTTGACGCCATCATCAAGTATTGTATTAATTTATGGAGTTGTTGTATTATTTCAGATTAACAAAAGGCTAAACATAAAAATGTATGTTTAATCATCTATTTGTATGTTATTTTAATGTCGGCACACATTGACAAATTACATTTTAAATTAGTGAATTATTTAAAGAGTGAGTTGGAGAATAAAACACAGTGTCTATAAAAATAAAATATATAAAATACAACGTAGTGTTGTATAAATACGAAAAACACCAAAGTGTTTTAAAATTCTTTCTCGGAATATTCTGATGAGCTGTCTGTGGCTCCTACATTAATAGCGATAGGTTTTACAGTGATGTCGATATAATTCTCGAGTTTCCACATTTTCGCCTTGTCTCTTAGTATGTGATTTATACAACTGCCAAATTACCAAGAGCAAAACTGAGAATTGGAAATAACTGAATCAGTTAATTAAATAATTAAATATTTGGTATAATCTCCATAAATGTGAAGAGAAATAGTAGTACACTCATAGTTGGTCTTTCTCTGAGTGATTTATCCATCTTTATCTCTGTCTTTTCCAGAGTATTTAAACATTGTTTCACATTTTCTTAGAAAACCACCCCGTAATGCAAACCAGATAAAACAACCAAGCGAATTTTAGTTACAAGTTTATTGAGATGTTTTGCAACTAGGGTTTATGCTTAAATTCAATGAAACTAGTAGTTGATTGCCGCATTATTTAATATTATTTTATTAATTTTTTAGTTTAAGATGAATGTGCTCTAGCTCTTGTTATGGCATGAATAGCAATTAAAACCCCAAGGTAAGTAACCTTTATGTTGTGCAGTTGTACTGCAAATAAATTGTGATTGAACTAACCGAATATTACAACAATTTGGTCTCTACTTGTATTAATTAATTATTTCATATCTGTCATAGGGAACGAAAAAATTTATATCATCGGACGTATTTAGAGCAGTGGATGCAGATAATTCTCCTCTGGAGTTGATTTACACCATCCTTAAATCAGAATGTGGATTCTTCGAAAATATTAAGAAACCAGGTGGTAAAATAACGTCGTTTACCCAGGATGACGTAGATAACGGAAAAATATTATTCTTCGATCGAAGTTCTAATTCCAATCATTCTTACATATCTTTACAAGTTTCTGATGGAATCGAAACCAGTCCAGTTTATCAGTTAAGAGTATCTGTTTCTCCTCAGTATTGGAGACTAGAACGAAATACTGGCCTAATTGTATTGCACCAAACTTCATCGATAATAACGCCTTACAATTTAAGTTTTACATCGAATGTAGCTATACCAGATTATTCAGCACAATTTACAATTGTTAAAAAACCTCATTATGGGGTTATTGAAGTGGAAAAAAGTGTGAATTCATGGGAAGTTTCTGACAGTTTTACAAGCAGTGACCTTAAACAACATCGAGTACGCTACAGACATATTAATTCTAAGCCTGACTTTGACGAGTTCCAGTTTCGTACGCTGGATAAATCACAGTTATATACATTTAGATTAACATTTGCTAAATGCACCTTATACAAAGTGAATGAGAAAACCGTGCAGCTAAACGAATACTGGGAAATTCCAATATCTACCAGATATTTATCGTTCGAAACTAAACCAGTCAAATCACTAACTTCAATAAACTACGTAATAACCAAACCTCCACAATATGGATTTTTATTTTCATCTGTTTCAAAGTATCGGCTAAAATCTTGCGACTTATTTACTCAAGAAGACATTGTGTCACAAAATATTAAATACAGGCTGTACCAAAAAGCCTATTCAGATGTTCAAGATAATTTTTCTTTTGTCGTCTTGTCACCTGGTTGTAATAATGTAACGTCAAACTTGACAATAAAATATTCTCCCTCTAGTGAAGAAAAATCGAAGGTAACCGTAACATTAAAGAGTTTGGAAGTAGATGAAGGCTATTCCTCTATAATAGACCAAGAACATTTATATTTGAGAACAGATTTTGTGACCGACTTATTATACAATATAACACATAAACCTCAGCATGGTTTCATACAGGTTAAAAAGGGGGAGATAGTAAAAAATGACACGGGTTACTTTACCGCGAGCGAATTAAAGAACAATTTGCTCTATTATGTCCATGACGGATCTGAGACTCAAACAGATCTGTTCAAGTTTATCGCCTTGTCTACCAACGAAGAAAATTTCCAGTATGTGGGTCAGTTCAACATTAATATTCGCCTAAAAAATGACAACAGCCCCACAAGGGCAGTTGATAAGATATTTCAAATAGTCGTGGGAGGCGAAAGACTACTAACAGGGAAGGACTTAAAATATACCGATCAGGACGTGGGAACTTCCACTTCTATGATAGTATATACCTGTCGGGAATCTTCAAATGGTAACTTCTACGATGTCAAAAATCTGAGTGTCAAGATAACCGAATTCACTCAAGAAGATTTGGACAATAACAGAATTGTTTTCAAACACAAAGGGCCTGAGTATGGTAAAGTAAGGCTCTGGGTAACAGATGGCCAGTTTCATGTCAATGGCTTATTAGAAATACAGGCATCTGCACCATTTATTCATGTTGAAATGAACAAAAAAATCATTGTTGAGGAAGGAAAAATTGTTGTTATAACAAGCGACCACTTGACTTACTCTACAAATTTATATACTTCTGATGAAGGAGTAGTATATGAGATTACGAACCACCCTGCATTTGGAAAAGTAGTTTCTTCAAAGACGTTAAAGGTAAGTTGCTGGCAAGTTTAAGCCATAAGGATTTATTTATTTTTCTTAAAGTATTTAGGCTCTAGTATTAGATCAAACATAATTAAAAGTAATATAAAATGGTTTTTCAAACTTCACAATATATTTTATATTTCTAGATAATAAAGAACTTTACACAAGAGGACATAAATCATGGTCTTATAAGCTATTTAAATGAACATTCTGGTGGAAACGCGGATGACATTGGAATTAGAGTTCGTTGCAAAGATGCTGTAAACGTTGCTCAATTGGGGGTGTGGATGTTACCATCGAATTATTGGGACCCTCTTGAAGTTAAAAGTTTAAAGAAACTTTCTGTTGAGGAGTCGACGAGTGCACTAATAACTAAGAAGGTTTTAGAGGTAATGCAATAAACTAGATGTAAAAATTGCTTTTCGCTAGTTTAATGAAATTTTTGCATAAGTATGTAAGATTTTACATACAAGAAACGTGGATAGAGAGAGGTGGGTAAAGATCACAATAATAAAAGTAAAAAGTTTTTATTCGAGCCATTCTTTGATATGTATTTTTATTTCAAGTGTTGAACATTTTGTGTAGATATAATTGATATAAAATATCCTAGTAAGTTGCATTAAAAAATGTCTCAAACAGAGCATACTTATTAGTTTTCTGACATTTTCCACGTTTTTTCGAGTTTTTAATGACATTTTATTATAAAGCGCACCATGAACTACAAATTTTTTTCTTATAATAGTAGAGTTTATAAGCTTTTTTCTAAGCGTGAATTAATTGTGATTCATTGAATGTTTTATAATGAAATAGTCAGTGAAAGTTCGAAAAAACGTCGAAAATGTCAGAAAACCAACAAACATGCTCTTTTTGAGACATTTTAGATGCAGCTTACTATAGGATATTTTATATCCATTTTATCCAAACATAATGTTGAACACCTGAACTAAAAATAAATATAAAAGAATGGCTCAAATAAAAAAAAGTATTTTCATGATTGTGATAGGCAAAGAAAGGCCGATCTTTACACACCTCCTTTAATAGAAACAACTTAAATTGTTTGTTATATCCTGTGTAATTGCTTTTGGTAGTAGTTTTGCAGAGTTTAATAACAGCTTTTACATAAAACTGTTTTTAGGTGTCTCAGTCTAATGTTCCCCCTTCTGCAATAACTTACCATATTGGAGAGATGCCAGAATATGGCTATATTACAATACTGTCTGATACGAAAAACGGCAATGAGCCTATAAATGTCATGTCTTTCACTCAGAATTTAATAAATGAAAATAAAGTTTTGTATATACAATCTGGAACAAATCAAACTAAGGATAAAATAATACTTAACGTAACAAATGGAATAGTTTGGCGAAAAAACCTTCAGTTAAACATAGAAATAATACCAGAAAGATTATATTTAGAAACTAATAATCTTATGGTTAATGAAGGAGGTGTAGCGGTAATATCAACTGCACATATATTCGTGTTGACAGACTATTATAAATCAAAAATGACATTATATACAATGAAAGAAAATGTAAATCATGGATGCATTCAAGTACATAAACGCTGCATAAAATCAAAAACATTTTCACAAAAAGAACTAGAAGGAGGAGTTGTACAATATTCTCATGATGGTAGTGAAAACTTAGAGGATCAGATGGTTCTGATTGGAGAAGCTGGGCAGAAGAAAAGCTTTCCAGTCATTTTCAAGATCATCGTTCTTCCAGTGAATGATCAAAAACCTAGATTGGTGAACAATACAGGTTTAGTTATGTGGGAAGGTGGTGTCGCTGTCATTACAAATTATATGCTAGGTAAGGTCCACAGAAGTTTGAAACTGATTACAGTGTTCGTTATCAGCTATCAAAATCCTCTAGAAATATTTTCTCATCAAGAATAGGTCTTCACGTACGAAATCGCCAAAATATACATTTAAAGCCGTGTTATTGGTTCAACAATTGACTAACCTAAAAAAATAAAAATTCCCCCTTTACAAAAATTGTCTTTTTCAGCGGCAGTTGATGATGACAGACCCAAAGAGACCTTAAAATACCAGGTACAAAGTTGTTGGTGGGGTAGTGTTTCATTATTGTCCGATGTCTCGACTTCCCTTAATTATTTCACCCAAAAGCTTTTGGACAAAGGGATGGTGGTTTTTAGGCACCAAAGTACGTATAAAATTCTATGTTAAACAGATTGTATACCTTAAATTTGTTTTAGATGGTTCAGAAGCAAGGTTTAAATTTAACATAAGTGATGGCTTACACACAACCAAGGACTATTTATTTCACATAAAAACTAAACCAGTGCAGCTAAAGTTAATAAGCAAACCGCTCCACATTTTTCCTTTGCAAAAGAAGTACATTACATCTAACCACTTATTTACCTCTATATCTGACACCCACAGGAAAATTGACTATGAAGTTGTCGTGCCTCCGAGCCTGGGACGTTTAATGATGGAGTCGGAGAAAATGGGAATCTTCAAGGTTGTTTCGAGTTTCACACAAGACGATTTGAATAATAGTAGAGTGTTCTACGAACACACACATCAGTTTTCTGACTTATATGCAAACGATTCGTTTATGTTTAATGTTAGAGCATATTTGGCCCCAAAATTAACCATGCAGGTATGTATGACATAAAAATTATAAAAACTCTCTATATGCGATTTCACGTTCAGTTGTAAAGTCCTACTGGTTTTCCTTCTGCAAAGACACTGGAGCCCATAGATTTCTATTTGTGAAGTGGCATTTTTTGGCCTGCAAAGTCACTCGACTTTCAGTTTTTGCTGAGGTGACATCGCATTTGTTATTTTGCATACAACCCTGTATATTTCTACAGGTGGAAGGGCTAGACTGCTGCTGAGTGGCACAACATGTCTAGTCGCTGTTATCTCTCCTTAGTTCGAGTCTTAGGTACAGTAGAAGGCAATATCGTAGGGAATAGTTGTTGTGTTGATGTGTATCTCAAGCAGCACATAGTCTTAAGAGAGTTCTTATAACTATGATAAACGTTTCTACAACTTATGTTTTTTGAAATTATAAAACTGAAACGTTAACGGCGGTTATACCACTATTAAAAGTTTTGTGTACCTCTTGTACATGTTGTTTAATAAAGTTTTTGTGAGGATTTAGTTGAGGATGTTTTATTAAAGTTAATAATACGTTGTATATTCGAGTTGTTATTTAGTTTTGGCTTTGAGTTATATTAAAGTTTATACCACATCTTTTACGGAAGTTATTTAGTGGTTCGATTTGAAGTTGTACTGAATTGTAAGCAACGTTGCACAAGATTAAGTAAATCTAATTTTTTGATTCCTAAACGTTTATAGATGACATAATAAATATGTTCTATTGGAGTTTTATAATGGTTTCAACCACTTTGTAAAAGGTTATTTTTGTGTGTGTATAAATATTCAAATATTATATTCTAAAATACTGTATTTCTGCAGATGATAATGTGGGTAGATGTAGTGGTTCTTGTGTCGATCCGACATCAGTTAAATTGTGATTAAGATTAGACGATAATGAGGAGGCTTCATTATCGTCTAATACTAACAGTTTTCATTTCTTAGGAGCCGAAACACGTGGACTTGATGTTCTTTGTGTTTTTAAATAAGTTTTCATGATTCGATTCGGTGAATTTTGGGTCTACACTTTTTACTACTGTGAAGAATAAATTATTTATTTTTGCCACACACTGATATAAACAATTATAGAACGTTGAGAAATTGTTTTGGTTTTATTAGAGTTTTAGTCAAAGTTACACAGTTTTAAGCAAAGTGCTATTAACGTTTATTAAACCATTATACAGGGTGTAATTAGTTTCATGTCATTAAAAAAAACTGGAAGAAGTGCGGCACTTTAATGGGATTACTTGTACTGAACTTTTTATACCACTAATTATAAAAATGTAAATAATTCCTTCTCTTTCGGCACAAGGCAAGCATAGCATGGCCGCATGGGTTTAAATAGGATTTGTTTACATGTGTTTTTTAATTTGGAACAAAGTTATTGTAGCTTTTATTGTCGTTTATAAGAATTTATAAAATTTGAAAGTGGTTTATTAACATTTGTAACATTCTGTTAAAAGCTTAAAAAATTGGTAATTATTTTATGAAATTGGAAAACGAAGAGTTAGACGTCCGAGATACGAAAACAGAAAATAGTTGTGTATTTTAAGTTAGGAAAAAATCTGATTTTTTTTTTGACGAATTGAGCGCATAATTTTTCCCAATCAGATATCGAAAACTAAAAATCGAGTCTTTGGTCTCTATGAAAATCAATGTAAACAATAATAAACAGATCAAAATAGCGAATACTAATAATAAAATAATAATAATAATCATACCTTTAATGCCCAATAGGTAACACCCAATAACTGAACAATTTTTTTGAATTTTTCACAAAAATTGTTAGAAATGCCCTCCATCTCCACGTATACACATTTCCGCACGTCAAACTAAGGACCTACGCACTCCATTCAACACATTTGGTAAATTAGGATCATTTTTTATGGTTTCTATGCACATTAAAATACGTTGTTGCAATTGTTCTAAAGTGTCAATTGGATCACGGTAAACTAGAGATATAAAATGCCCCCAAAAATAAAAGTCCATCAGATTTAAGTCGGGCGATCTAGCAAGCCATGGTACTGGTCCGCCACGTCCAATCCATCGTCGAGGAAACTTTCTGTTAAAAAATTTCGAACAACCAGACTAAGATGGACTGGCGCGCCATCGTGCAAATACCACATTCTTCTGCCCGTGGCCAAGGGTACATCTTCCAGCAAATTTGGCAATGTTTGTTGCAAAAAATTTAAGTATACATCACCATTTAATCTAGCGGGTAATTGTATAGGTCCAATTATTTCATTACCGCAAATTCCTGCCCACAAATTAACGCTGAACTGTCGTTGAAAATGCGCCCTTCTTAATAATAATAATAATAATAATAATAATAATAATAATAATAAAATACTTTATTGTGCAACACAAAGGACAAGATACATTTCTCAATGATTTTACAATCTTACCCTATCATTAAAACATAATTATATTAATATTGAAGTTATTTCCTTGTAGTAATTCAAATTTTAACTGTCTTTTTATATTATTTTTACTCCTACCTCTAATATTTACTGAGATTTACATGGATTTTTGTGTGCCCAATAGTGCATATTTTTAAAATTAAACACTCCATTTCTGGTAAAATATGACTCATCGGAGAAACACAGAACGTTTAAAAAATCCTCATTTGCCGAGTGTTTTTTAAAATCCACCTACAAAATTGCATTCGCTCTGCAAAATCTTGAGGTTCTAGTGCTTGGACACGTTGATAGTGATAGGGATGTAAGTTCACATCTCTCATTGTCCTCCATACCACAAAATGGGATACTCCCACACGGTTCGCATCGCGGGTGCTTAAAGTTGGATCCTCTTCTACAAGTTCCAAAATTTGAACCTCTGCGTCAATTACCCTTTCTTCGCATTGTGGACCTCGTTCTCCATCGAGACGACCTGATTCTCGAAGACGCTGGTCAATACTCTCAAATGTATGAGAACAAGGATGACGTCGATTAGGGAACCCCTAACGATAAAGCTCTTCCACACCAGCTGCATATCCACCACTTTCTCGATACACCAAGTGCATATCCACGACCTCTGGATAAGTGTAATCTCCCATAATGTCCAAAATCTGCATTTTAAAACACCACACTAAATTGTGAATTAACGTTATCAATAAAAAAAAAACAAAAAGAAAAACTTGGTCCAAAATCCAAAAAGTAACACAAAAAGCGCGAACGAGAAGTAGTGTCTTAAGTAACCAAGTACTAACAACTTGAACGATAAGTCAATAAAATAAAACTATAAACTTTACATGTATTATAAATGCAGCTGCATATAAGCAATGATGCAAAATTTTAAATTTCATTTTGAAAGTTTCAATTTCTATTTGAAACTTCTGAAAGTTTCAACGTACTCTCATAAATTTCTGAAATATATGAATTTTATGAAAATTTTAGATTAATTTGAAAATTACCACATTTTTGAAACCTTCATGAAAGTTTCAGCTGCAAGATCTGTATTACATCAAACAAAATTTCGCACGTTTGTTTTAACTTGTTTTCAACCAATGATGATTAAAGTCTGGTTTTGACATTTATTTTAGAGGTTAGGTTAGCTTTGATTTCTTTCGTTCCTTTCTTGATTCCTTAGCTTCAATTATTTTTGCATTAATAAGAAAAACTTATTTTGGATGAAAAAATATGTCAATAATATAATTTCAGTGAGGTCATTGATTAATGACGTAATGGTAATGTATTATGTTAGAATTTGGATTTTAATCTGAATTTACCGGGGACCATATTCTTGAATCAGGGAGTGGAAAATGTGAATGTTTTATCTCTTTTCACCTTGCTACGTTTCCTCCTTTTCCTTTCTCCCGAAATGAGCATTCTCTCCGATGGAGAATAGGGATCTAGGAGATGGTGAAAATATATTGACAAATTATCTGTTCGTGTATTTTGAAAGAGGTATTATTATTTTAACTTTTCCCGAATATAATTGTAAGTTCTAATCTTATCAAAGAGAAAACAAAATATGTTATTTATATTAAAAAGAAATATTGAAAAGTAAAAATGTATGAGACTAGTTCCAAGGTGAGCTTTATTTGTCATTAACACTCGGAAATTAAATAAATTACGAATGTTATACAGAACTTAAGTTTCATATTATTTCATGAAATATTTTAATAAAATTTTGCTTAACATTCATAATATTAGGAAAATATTCAATAAAGTTTCATAAAATGAAAGTTTCAATGAAATTTCACGAAAGTTTCATGATACTTAATATTTAATTTTATATCTTAGAAATTTTATAAATTTCAGATGAATTTCGAAACTTTCACAAAAATGTCATTAAAATTTCACAAATTTTAAGTTTGATGAAATTTTGCCTCATTTAACGTTATGCAGAACTTAGGTTTCATCATTTCGTGAAATATTTCAATGAAATTTCACTTAACTATCATAATATTAGGGAACTATTTAATTAAATTTCATAAAATGAAAGTTTCACTGAAATTTCACGAAAGTTTCATGATGCTTAATGTTTAATTTTATATTTCATAAATTTCAAATGAATTTCACAAATTTTAAGTTTCATGAAATTTTGCATCACTGCATATACGTGAGCTGTGAATAAATATCTGAGTACTATATGCAATTATTGCAATATTCCAATCAACTAAAAAGAAGAAGAAAAAACTTATATCTACTAAGAAAGTAAAAGAAAAGAAACAAAAATCGTTCTACTAAATTATTATCAACACATTACTTTACCGATCAGATTAGGACTAAAAGAATAAATAACCACAAGAGTGACATTGCTTGTTAACCACTAATATTGAACAAAATGACTAATTCAAACTGTAATAAATGTAACGAAACATTTGATACTGATAAAGATCCTCTTGCCTTGTGATATATGCAACAAAGGTATGTGTTAACAATGTTCAAAATTAACTTCGACCGAACTGAGAGTTGTAACTCTCAAAAATGATCAAATCCTACTGGTGTACAGACTGCAAATTAATTCCGGTATCAATAGCTGACTTAAAAATTGAGATTTCTAGTATGGTTAATAAACAACTTAAAACATATTCTACAGAAATGTCAAAAAATCTAACATCATTTATCACCAAGATTAAAGAATCTAAAACATATTCTACAGAAATGTCAAAAAATCTAACATCATTTATCACCAAGATTAAAGAATCTAACGTAGAACTAGTAAAATTCCTGACAGAAAAACCTCTACCAACAGCTGTCCAGTAATCAAACTAACGAAAGTGATCTAAAGGAGAAGGAACATAGTAAATCAAATATCATACCAATAAAAGACTTAAAAATACAAGTTGATAATCTTGAAAAGGAATTTATAGACTTAAGAAATTCGCTTTGAGATATCCGTGCTTATTTGCCCAATACAAAGAGGAGGAAAAAAGTACCAAATACCGTGATCTCCGGTACGAGCTCCAAGTGCTGTACCCAGGCTACTCGGTCAAGATGGTCGTCCTCATAATACTCTTGAAGCACCAAAAACCACAAAAAACCAATTCCCATCTGAATGTAAATGTAAATCCTAAACCCTCGCAAACTCGTTAACGATCAGACTAGGCTGAAAGCTAACAAGCCACAGAAAAATCTTAAGACGAAATAGGGCTGAAGAACAACAGGACAGGCAGCCTAAACAAATTGTTGACAGGTGCTTAAATAAGCAGGAAAATACAATTAAACCATGTATAAAGTGAAATCGCTTACTTATTTAAGATGATCAAAACGCCAAATTTTTAAATCAGGACTTGAGGAAATGTGTAAGTTGGTACGAAATTACCTCTATTATAAAACCTGGTGCCCATCTAAGTCAGGTCCTAGATGATGTAGATGTGTTAATTAAAGACTTTTCCCTTAATAACCTTGTGATAATAACAGCAGGCGCTAATGATATAGATGTAAAGAAGACACCATCTTTTAGTTATATTTGCCGTAAATTAAAGTTATGTTCTCATACAAATTTCACCTTTCTGTCAATTCCTTACTTCAAAGACGATGCATTGAAAACAAACATGTTCTCAAATACAATGGTAAGCCGAATGATTTTTTAATAAAATTTAATAACTATATTGAAGGGCAAGTGAAACTCTTAGATATAACCAGGAAAAAAGGAACTTGGTGATAGAAAATCTAAGACTCGTTTGATTGTAAATTTTCTGGCAGCTCCAAAACAAACAAAAAACCTAAAGTTTATTGTAGTGGATAATTATGCTGATAATGTAATACTGGAGGATACGACAACCAATAACACTATCGTTAAATGATCACATTTGTAATGTGTAATGATGAATGTGATGCCGAGAATTTTTCTGTCAGAAATGAAGGAAATTTTTTATTCCCACGTCTTTCGCAGATTTCAATTGTGTAAGAAAATCTGACGATTCACTGATAATTCATCAAGATGTTCAAAGTTTACCAAATAAAACACTACAAATAGGGCACTTTCTGAAGGAGATTTCTTCTGATATAATATTACTGAATGAGCACTGGATGTCAGAAGACGAAATTAATTTAATGCATTTTGATGGTTTCAAATTATGTACCTCATAGTGCCGTGAGAAATCTAAGCATGGCGGTGTTGCAATTTTCTGTAGAACAAATTTAAAACTAAATTTCTAGACTATAAGAAATTTTCCCTATCTAATGTGTTTGAGTGCTGTGGTATAGAAATTATTGGTGTAGTAGCTGTTTATCGTCCACCAAATAGTGATACTTTTCTTTTTTTAAATAATTTTGGTAACCTTCTAGATTCTTTTTTGCATAGTAATAAGTTTTTGTTGATAGGCGGAGATTTTAATATTGATTTTAAGGTAAACTCTACCCTACTTCATGACCTAACACTTTGAATTGTAACAATATGTACACAACAATTCATGAGTCCACCAGGGTCACACCTTTCTCCAGTAAATGCATTAATAACATAATAGTGAATGACATGGATAGTGTCGGAAGCGCATATTATAAAGAGTAATATATCAGATCACTATGCACAATATGCCATTGTAACTGGAGCAGTGTCAAATTTTGATGAAAGCATTAAATTTAAACGTTTTTTTAGTGAAAACAATATCAGCAATTTCTGTCATTTATTAGAGAATACTGGCTGGGCAGAGGTTTATGCAATCCCTAATTGCAATGTAGCTTTTAAGACTTTTTTGGTAACTATTTTTTTTCACTTTGAAACATGCTTTCCACCGAGAAAAATTACAAATAAAATTATAAATAAAACAAAAAAAGCCATTTCAGTACCAATTTCTAATCAGAAAATAATTGATGCTAAAAAACAGGTATCACTCTTTGCAGACCTAAGTAGAAAATACCCTCAGTTTAGAGACAGTTTCAAGGCAGCAAATAACGAATATAGATATATTTTGTTAGATTTTTTTAAAGACCGTAATGATAAATTAATTATATCCTCTAATAATAAGAGCAAGGCTATGTGGAGCATACTAAATAATACTCTAGGAAAATCAAAAAATAATAATAATAAAACCGGTATACAAATAAAAGAAAATGAGAAGCTTTTAAATAATAGTGAACTAACAGAAAAATTCAATACTTTATTAACGCTCCCAAAGTTGTCACCTCTAACTTACCTCCATATATTGACTTCCACTTTATAGATAGATGTTTGGAAGTCTCGAATCATTCTCTATTTCTTAGGCCTCTTTCTAAGGAGGACACTTTAGTTTTAATCAGAAAATTGAAAAATTCCAACTCTTCGGGACATGATGAAATATCAAATATATTATTAAAACATATAGCTACATATATCGTTGAACCTTTAACCTATCTGATAAATCTGTTTCTTGAGCAGGGAATGTATCCATCGGATTTAAAATTGTCAAAAGTTATTCCGTTGTTTAAAAAAGGCGACCCAAACTTGTTTGAGAATTATAGAGGCATTAGCCTTTCTCCTAGTATGTCAAAAGTTTTTGAGTCTGCAGTAAACTCTCAGCTAATAAGCTTCTTAGTGATGCACAATAAGCTTTCTCCCAGTCAACATGGTTTTACAAAAGAAAGAAGCATAGACACTGCTTTATGCGACTTTGTGGACGGTATTGTAACGTCCATGGACAAAGGACAAATAACTCTGGGACTCTTTTTAGATTTGGCAAAGGCTTCTGACTGTGTAGATCACTCTATATTATTGACAAAACTTGAGAAATATGGAGTTACTCAAGATTGGTTTGCGTCATATCTTGCAAATAGAAATCAGCAGGTCTGTATTGAGGATGTTATATCAGACTCACAGACTGTCAGCGTTGGAGTGCCTCAGGGATCTATATTGGGGCCCACGCTTTTTATGATATCAATGACATGCTGAATTATATTCAATATCCATCATGTTTGACAGTTTTGTATGCCGATGATACGAACATTTTAATAAAATCTAATACTCTTAGTGATGCTGAAAACTGTGCAAAAACTATATGTGCCAAAGTAATATTGTGGACTGAAAATAATAAACTATGTATTATCCAAAGTAAAACAACCTGTATTCTCTTTAAAACTTTGCTGTCTAATCTTGTCTTCAACACTAATATCCTTCTATCTCCTACTATAATAGGGTATTGTCATTAATCTGAGATGAAAGTGGAAATGCTTATATTTGAAAAATGCATATTTTTTAAATATTTTTGGCACAGAAAAAAATATGTTATATAAAACTATAAAATTATAATTTTAATTAGAAGTTTCAATTTTTCATAATGACGTCACTAAGCGAAAACTAGGTAAATCACCAAAAAACTATTGGCAACACTGACACCACACTGTTAATCTGGTGACAGTGGTGTGACTCATTAATTTTCAATATTTTGTTTGTTTAGCTATTTGCTATTTTTTTCTTATTTTTACTTACTTATAATGGTTTTTTAACCAAACTTACACACTAACAATTAGGTATTTAAAAAACCAAACTAAACTTCGTTTGTAATGAAATTTTATACTCATTCACAGGTGGATATTAGGTGTTACACAAAACTGAACATCTGTTTATGAAACAAACAAAAAATAAGGTTATAGTTAGTGATGGGCGATATATCACGAACTGTGATTTAATCACTGATATTAAAAAATCACAGGTAACGACCGTGATTAAAGTTGGTAGAAAAGCGTGACGTGATCACGACTTTTTGTACACAAATATATTTTTTATGATATAAATATATTATTAGCAGGTATGCGTTTTATGCTTTATTGATATTTATATGCATTTGTTGCCGAGCAGAGGCAGTTACGTGGAGTAGATTGATGAAGAGGATTTACAATGTTTGTTCGCTTTAAAAGTGTCGTTTGTTGAAAATTTATGAATGAGGCATAAATTTTTCGACAAACATTTGTGGAATGGGAGAAATAGCCGAACTGATTGTTAATAGATGATTAAATAATGGTAAAATAGGACTATAAGTATTGTATCACCCCCCGCTCTTCAAAATTGGTATCGAGATAAGTTCGAAGACTGGTGTGGGGCCGTTAGAGAGCAATTAACAATTTTTTTCCAAACGCCGTATTACGAAAAGTCGTGATCACATCACGTTTTTAATTCACTGATATTAGAAAATCACAGTAACGATTCACGTTGTGATTGAAAAATCACGATATCGCCCAACACTAGTTATAGTTACATGAAATGTCAAATTGTCAAATCACAAATCACCAACTTGAAACTCCCTAGAAATAAGTACATTTGGCGCTCTATTTGAATTATCGCTTAATGACGTCATGAAAGTTTAACTAATTATTTTCCGGCCTAAATAAAAAAGTAAAAAAGAAAGAAAAAACACGTATTCCTTATTTTTATTTCTAGTTTTCAATTTTCCAATTAAAAAAATATGGGAAAATACCCCATTGTAGAGTATGCCATGGAATCAAAAATGCTCGCTTTAATAATCGACTGTAGCCTTAAATGGTCTAATCACATTCATGATATGTGTGTTAAACTGTCAAAGTCCTGTTATGCTTTGACTATAACATCCAAACAATGCAGCCTATCAAAAGTAAGACAGTTGTAATTTGCTAATTTTCATTCTTGCATAAAGTATGGTATAGTGCATTCGGGTTCCTCATCTGAAGCAAATAGAATTTTTTTACTACAAAAAAGGGCAATACGTATAATAGCCAATCTTGAATATAATACTTCCTGCAGGGAAGCCTTTAAAAGCTTAAACATTCTTGCTTTGAACTCCATTTACAATTATGAGCTGTCATGTTTTGTTTACATAAATAGAAGCAAATTTAACGAGATTAGAACTGATCATCTATATAGCACTAGGAATAAACATCTCCTTTTACCAAAAGAACACAGAACGGCTCTGTACCAAAAAAGTCTCTGTTTCATGGGCTGTAAATTTTTTAACTGTTTACCGAGGCATATTAAATCTATGACAACATTTTTCAAGTTTAAAAAGGCTTTAAAATCATTTTTGTTGGACATGAACAGCTACAGTGTTGATGAATTTTATACAAAATGTGGGACTACTTTTCTATAGTTCTAGTTATAATATTTGTTTAATCGCTCACTGTTCACATGTTTTTTTTTTTCTTTTGTGTGTATATGTTTTTACAATGCTGTTTGTGATGTTTTCTTTGTATTTCTACCGACAATGTTTCTTAACTGTACTTGTACATTTTCTGAAATTAATAAATATTATTATTATTATTATTATTGTTATTATTATTATTATTAAAGGTGTCATAGTAACGAAAAAGTCAAATACCTCAAAAATTTCTGCTGCTGTTGTCCCTCAGAAAACAGCCATATTTGTTGGTAAGGTATCACGTGATGTATCAGCAAATGACATGCAGGAATATCTACAAGAGAATGAAATGAAATGTTCGTTGTCAAAGAACTGTTCGTAAGATCTGGTGAATACAACAGTTTTCATGTTGATGCCATGAAGAGTCTTGAAGAGGAGTTACTTAATCCTGAACTGTGACCTGAAGATTTAATCATCCACAAATTCGAGTTTTTTCGATCCAGCCCCCACTTACAACAATGCCATAAGTAGTCAAACCAATGAATTACCTACCCACTTATTCACTCAATTAGACACTATTAACCTATATTTTCAAAACGTTAGAAGACTTATTACCAAGATTGACATGTTCTTTATAGCAATCTCAGAGTGTGAATATAATATGATTGGTTTAACTGAAACATGGCTCAATGAGAATGTCTCTTCATCTGAATTGTTCAACAATGAGTATGTAGTGCATCGTTGTGATCGTAGCTTTCAAGATTCTGAGATTTCACGAGGAGGGGGTGTCTTAGTGGCTGCTAGATCAAACTTCTTAAGCTCCAGACTAGAATTATCATATCTGTCACTAAGACAGAGGCCCCTGAAGAGTGAAGGGATGTATTGCTAACATATATAACTAACTTAATACACTCTATCGAGATTGTAGGTCTTAAAATTGACTGTAAACACTCATCAGTAATTATACTAGCTGTTTATATTCCACCTAATATTCAACTAAATGAATTTGAATTATTTTTTGAATATTAACATCATATGAATACTTGTATAGTAAGAATATTGTTATTGTAGGAGACTTAAACATTCCTAACTATCATAGCTCTGTGGTATTGGATAGTAAATGCACCATATTCAATAACAGTGTACAGTTCCTAGATCTTACGCAATATAATATGATTCTGAAATCAAATAACAGACTGCTTGACCTTGTAGTGGCTAATATAAAGTGTAATGTCTCGCCTAGTAGATGATGGTATTGTTAAAGTAGCCCCCTATCATCCTCCCCTAAATATTATTGTGTATATGGTTAAACCTAAATATATAAATTTTCCCACTGCAAATGTTGGAAAAAATTATAATTTCAGGAAAAGTAATTTTCCTGTTATATGATCACCTACTCTCTATTGATTGGTCACCACTCAAAGCTTTCGAATGTCCTAATAAGGCCTGTTCATATTTTTATACCGTTTTAGAAACGGCTTTTAATTGCTGGGTTCCGTTATACGCAACACCAAGAAATAACAGAAGGAAATATCCAGCTTGGTACAATAAAAACATTATAAATTATATATAAAAAAAGAAAGTATGCTAAAAAAATTCAAACAGACTAATAATGACATTCAGTATCACAACGCGTTCAAATTACTTCGTACCAAAATAAAAAACAATATATCTGAAGCTTATAGGCAGCACCTGATCAATATTGAGCAGAATATCCACTTCGATCCAAAATCATTTTGGTCATATGTAAGCTCCAAAAGAGGTAATATTAGAATTCATGGCAAAATAAATTTCCCAGAATGTAACTTACGAAGATCCTCAGGACATAGTTTATGATTTTGCCCAGTATTTTTCTAGTGTCTTCAGGCAATCTCACCCCTTAGACACACCAGTAATTGAATCTTATGCTATGCAAAACATGAACCTTGAGAATATCTCTGAAAATGACATTATCTTGGCGGCAAAAAAACTTAAAGATCGCCTAACTGCTGGCGATGACGGAGTGCCAAGTTTCCTGGTAAAAGACTGTATAGGTGTTCTGGCTTTCCCCTCTGTATATTGTTCAATTTAGTATTAGAAATGTCCACTTATCCAACTATCTGGAAAATAGCTAAGCTATGTCCTGTTCCTAAAACTGACGACCCAAACGATGTAAATAACTATCGTGCTATATCCATAATATGTAACTTCTCCAAATTATTGGAGATCATATTATACAAGACTATATATAATAATATACGCAATATCCTATCTCCCTGGCAGCATGGCTTCATGGGGAAAAGGTCCACTATAAGTAACCTGGCTAGTTTTATGGAATATACTGTTAAAATATTGGACATGAGGGGTCAAGTTGACGTTATTTATACTGACATTCAGAAAGCATTTGATCAAATAGATCATTATATCCTATTAAGAAAACTCCATAGAATCGGCTTTAGCTTAAATCTTTTGATGTTACTGGAGTCGTATCTATTAGACAGAGAGCACTATGTTTATTACAACGGTTTTAAATCAAATGTGTTTATATCAACATCTGGGGTTCCACAAGGGTCCAACCTGGGCCCTTTACTATTTCTTATATTTATTGATGATTTACTTAAATTGCTAGATTGTAACAGACTAATGTTTGCTGATGACTTGAAAATTTATTCCTCGATATGTACTGTAGATGATTGTCGACACCTACAACTTACTTTCGACAAAATCAATCAAATAAACTGATTTTAAATATCTCAAAATGTAAAATAGTAACTTTCACTCGTGAATGACATTGTTATACAACTACGCAATTAATAGTGATGCTATTATAAGATGCACAGAGGTTAAGGACCTAGGCATATTGTTATACAACTACGCAATTAATAGTGATGCTATTATAAGATGCACAGAGGTTAAGGACCTAGGCATATACTTTGATTCATCACTGTCGTTCTGTACACACATTGATCAAACATGTAAGTCTGCATCGAGAATGCTGGAATTTATCATACGTAACTCTCAGTATTTTATTACCATTGACTGCCTAAGAACATTATACTTCGCTTATGTTCGATCTAAATTGCAGTATGGCTCATTAATCTGGAATCCAATTTATCACTGCTACATAAATAGAGTAGAATCGATTCAACGTAAATTTGTCAAGTTTCTGGCCTACAAAGTGAATCGGACATATCAACTTCAAGGTGCAGACCATATTTTTCTGTTGGATAGATTTGGCTTACTATCTCTTAGTACTGTGAGGATTAATACTTCTCTAACTTTCTTATATAACTTAATTCATTACCATATTGACTGCCCCAACTTGTTAAGTGAAATAAAATTCAACGTACCAAGTCTATCTACAAGACATCCGACTACATTTCAACCAAATCTATGTTTAACAAATATGATGTTAAAGTCTCCAATTAATACAATGTGCACAAACTATAACAATTTAAGCAATAACTGATATAAACTTTTCTAATCTCAAATCTATAATATATTGTGATAATATTAATAGATAATGATATCCTGTTTAAATATCTTTGTTAACTACTAATTTATTCTCCCTGTTGATTTATCTCTTCTTTTATCTCTGTTTTGTATTATACATGCACTAATTGTCTTGCCCTATAATTGGTTTTACTGTTGGGTAAATGAATGGATAAATACATAAATAAAATACGTCTTAACATAAGTGGCACAAAAATTCAAAAAGAACAAAAGCAACAGACAAAACCAAGGAACGGGTAGGTCGCGTCGTGTGTACGTTGTTTACCAAGTAACAACACAAACTGAAATTATTATTTGAATATTACAAGGGAGAGTATAGCACGCGTAATAAGATAATTTAGCCGTGAAGAAGCAGAAAACATGGCAGTGTCTTCTGTCGGTCGCTTTTAACTGCTTTGTCGGCATGCTTTTCGATGACCCCCTTCGGGGCCTAATTATCTTTTAGACTCACAATACTTATTTACATGAATGTCAGAGTATCATGTGTAAGAAAACGTGAGGCAATAAAGCCTACCCCAATATGCCAGCAGTTCTCAAACTATGTTATTAAGTATTTTGTAAATTTTTGTTTGTTTTTTTTCTCCAAAACTATGAGCGTGATATAAGGTTTTCTTATTTGTCTTGTCGTTCCCTACCTCCATTTTTTTTTAATGACATGAAACTAATTACACCCGGTATAACCAGTCTATGCTACTTAGGATGTGTACATATCCTGGCTGATGGTGGAGAAGCTATAGCTAAACTCCGCCAGGGCGTAAGTATAAATAAGATGATTAAAAAAATGAAATGTGGAAATAAGGTTTAATGAAAATGTTTTTTACGTTCCATCCAAATCTGTAGAAATATACAGGGTGTTGTATTTAAAATGGCAAAGTGTTTAGATTTTACCAAATGAATTACTCATTGCATTATTCTTACTTTTAGATTCTTAAAATAGACATATCTGTGTCATCTGGTGGTCTGGATGCTTATGTGAGTATACCGAAGATATCGGTAGATGAAGGTCGTATGACGAACATTCCTCTTAACTTGTCTGGAGTGGTGTCTTTCTTGGAAAATCACGCTGGTCTCCGCTCTCCTATAATACATGCTTCAGCAATGACACCATTGCATGGTCAGGTATATTTGCAGAAAAACAAAAATTTGACAACTTTTACTCAACAGCAGCTGGAGTCGGGTCAAGTTTTCTATGAACACGATCATTCTGATTCTTTGGGTGATAATATACATTTCTCACTATACCTAATTCCTGGATATATAACATTGTGTAATGTCACTGTACCAGTTATCGTAAATCCTATAAACGATCAACCTTTCATTTTGGTTACTCCAGCTCCTAGTTTAACGGTGGTTCAAGGAGAAAATCATACAATTACAAGGCACGAATTGGCCACGGAAGATGCAGATACCCCTCCATCTAAACTTAAATATGACTTAATTTCCGGACCCTCTAATGGAAAATTGATTTTGTTGCCTGAAGGAGTACCTATTACGTATTTCACTCAGGCAGATATCGATGACAATAGACTGGTATACATTCATGAAGGTTCCACGCTGAAAGATTCCTTTCACTTTAGAATTTGGGATGAAAAGTTCAGACCAGAATTTGGACTGTTTAATATTATGGTCATTCCGATTAATATCACGATTTTGCCTGGTTTGCCGATATACTTACTGCAAGGTTCGGATGTAGTTTTTCTATCAGAAAAACAGTTCTTTATTGATACGAACGCAGACAAGACCAAAGTCCAGTTTACAGTTAAGAGGCCTACAAAGCACGGAGTTTTATATAAGGACAATCCTATGAATCCTTTTTATAAGGACAAACCTATGACTTCTTTTACATATGTTGACTTGATCAACGAGAAGGTGATGTATCTGCAAACTGATATGACCACTGCTAATGACAGTTTTCGAGTTTTTGGCGAGATATCTTCAGGGAACACCTCTTTTGGGAGTGAAATTGAAGTTGTTATTAGGGTACAACCATTTATGCATATCCACAATTTTACTATAAAAGCTGGGGAAATGGCCCGGATATCTTTGCATGTACTGGATGCTACACCATTGGCTAAATTGACAAACAGTAATCCAAGATACACGATTTTAAGTTTGCCTAAATATGGACAAGTAAGAAGGGTAATAAGAAGTTCAGGTGAAAAAAGAAACCTGCTGGACATGGTTGTGAAAAATTTCACTCATGAGGAACTCCAAAGTGGGTTAATTTACATGGCTATTCAAGATATTGAAGTCCCTTGGGATGGAATTCAAGATAAGCTGGTGTTTACATTGGCTGCAACTATTTTCCAACCGGCAGTTGGTGAATTAAAAGTTACTATAAGGTCACCTTTAGATAATGACATTTCCTCGACTCTACCGGGACCTAGCGATCCGGCGGGACATGAAGGAGGTCTTCACCTAGCTAGTCCCAATATGACGAGAGACTACTTATTGATAGGTATTTAATTCAAACTACCATAAGCATGGGTTGCAATTTTTCAATGTTAGCAGAGTCGGACTTGACTTGATAATTAATTTTTCAAGAAATATAACATAACAATATTGTGCTTTGACAATGGGGTCGTTGCACGTATTTTTTTTATTGCATATTCTGAAAATATAATGAAAAATATTAGACCCGTGTTTTTTGTTTTTTTCTGTTGCATGCGTTTTAAGGGTGTAAATTAGCATCAAAGTTTGGTCTGTGGCTCTTTGAACCCTTTAAATGATGACGTACAGAGGGTAACGTCGAATACCTCTGAAAATAGTCGGAACTTACCGATCTATCCGTGCCAGTTCCTGTCATTCAAAAACCTGGCGGCCAAACGTGGACCATGACCTAGGACTACGTGTCTATCAATAATCGGGCGCTAGTGCGTCAGCGTTTTCAATTTATGACGTAGCAGGGGCACTTCATTTTAAAGTGGTGTAGTTTAAATTTTGGGCAATAGTTTGGCCAATTCATGTAAGACAGGGTATTAACAAACCCACAGTTATATTTTCCATACAAAATCAGTATCAATTTCGATATAGTGCAACGACCCCATTGTGAATTTGTAATTGTAATTTCTCTCTTTATGTTATCCCTATTTATAACACTAATATACTATCTTTTAAGTCTAGTATCATAGGGTTCGCTCGCTTCGATGTCCTGCTAAGTTTGGAAACTCTTTACTTTATGATTATTTAGGTCTACTGGATCACCGAATGGCATGTTGGCATTTCTGAAAATGATTTTTTTCCAGTAATATAGAAATCAAGATGGCAGGTGCACTTTGTCTTAATGTGTGATGACGCATGTCTTTGTGTTTTATCGACGTCCTACATATTTTAATTGTATCTTATCGTTTAATTATCACATTTCCCGCATATAAACGTAATGACTAATTTTATTAGATTGTTTTTCTACATATTTTAACGTATACATAAAACGCAGTATATTTTTGTATTTTACTGATTGCGTTTGGCAAAAACTAGTTAATAGTATATAATGTATAGAACATATGAAGACCCGACAGATTTTAAAATTTCGAGATGTAGCATGTGATGCTGACCGTGAGAGTATTACGGTGGCGGTTGGTTTGATAATTCATATCATACGGCAACTCAAAGAACAATATGACATAGCCCTAGATAAATGTTGTGAATATCTGAATGATTAAATTACCATAAATGAATTTTGCAGAGATATAGTTGCACAAAGTTTGACAGCATATTTGTTCGAGATTAGGAGGTTTTCATCCTTTGATATTTTTCGCAGTTTAGTGTCATGTATACATACAGTATTCTAAAATACAACTACATAATTTCTTTACCAAAAACTGGCAAGCAAAAGTATGAATGTTTAAAATCATCCGATGGTGATGACAGACGTACAACTCCAAGTTAACAGCCTGTACAATCACACTCCAAAGATTTGAATGATGGTTTTGAGATTCCTGAAAAAATATGACGATTAATGGATGAATGAAAGAAGATCTCGTGAGAGAAGAATTCGAGCCCCAGGAGCAGAAACGACTATTTCAGGAGATGTGGTTTCATTTAAACAAATGTGCAAGTAAAACTATATTAATTGGTTATGGTCATTTTAGCCAGACCTTAAGAATTGTTAAGCGTATACTAGATATAGGCGTTAAATTTAAATGTAAGCTTCAAACCTTTACAGACTTATTAGTGTTCTACCTAATATTTTGAATAGCACACAGTTACAGATTTGTAATAATAGCAAACAAAAACACGTTTGATTTGTCAGAATATACCATTGTAATAGTTTCAGATGTTATAATTAAATTTGTATTCAAGATAGGTGATACATTTCAGCTGTTTCAAAAACATCAGATAAGTAACGCCCTCTGTATCATTTGCAAAAAAATGAGAGGGCTTCATAAAATCGAAAAAAATATCAAAATATACACCTTTACTTCCAATGCTTCAGCGGTAGGGGGCGTAGGAGTTAAATGCGAGTATATACAGTACTATATATGTCACACGAACAACACAAATCCCGCCAAATCTGGCAACCTGTCACGCAGTGCCGGTTTTGTCTATACGCTGAATAAGCGCCAACATACCTAGGCTTTGGGTTATCTAAAACGGCCCTGCTGTCACGTACAATTAAAACACGCAAAATTATTTAATAATTAATACATATTATTTATTAACATGGTGTTCAAATACAGAAAAATAAAGGAATCATCATCCTGGTTATAGTAAAATATGAAAAATAAAAATATATACTAGATAATATTAACAATCACCGATTTAACTAAAATCTAATCTTAATCTAAACAGTATAAAAACAAAATACGACCATAAGGAAAATAATCAGGTAAAAGGAAGTTATAGTGTCATAAGTATTAGTACAATCAATCTATCTTTTCAGATCGAAAAAATTGCTACCCACAATTTTTGTATTGTATTTAGAGAGAAATTCAAATCTGATAACTAAGACTAAAGCACAAAAAAATGTGCAATGTGGTTAATTTTGCAATAGTAGAGACTCAGAATACGAAAAAGTCGTCTAGAAACATGTTCCGTGGAACATTGAAAGGTAAAAATGTACTGAGTACTTTATTATATAGCACTTAACATGTATATACACCCCCTAAATTCGTCTGGCGATACTGGTGTCCAAGCACCCCCCAGGGGAAAACCGAAAAAAACGAAAAACTAGGTACTTGTCTCATCTTTCTGCAATTTTTTTTATTTTTGATAAATTATGCATTATAACAAAGTTATGGCTGTTTATAGGTAAGAGAAATGTATTGTTATAAGCGTACACTGTCTCCTAAAACCTAGCATAGTTCTCTTATCGCGCAAATATTTGTTTTGCTATTTTCGTAAATTCATTCCACTTGTGATTGTAGGCAGACGAAGGAAAATTTCAAAAAATTGACAAGAATAAAAGTTGTAGTTTATACTATCTGGATTAGACTAGTTTTTTCGGTTTTAGTTTTGGATTATAAATATGCGAGTTACGAAGAAAACAGTTAGTTGTTGTTAAAAATGTAATTCAACCCCCAGTTGCAACTATCTCTACTCTGTCGTTTTCCCTCGCACTTTAACACGTCTTCCCGCTCGTCACCTCGGCCCGCAAAGCTCATCTATAGAATAGAATAGAATAGTCTTTATTAGTTCAAATTGTGGTAAAAAAAGAAAATAACCACTTACAAATACCCAGTGGGCGTTGAACATGTCAAAACATATACATATATATAAATACTAAAATATTAGAGACAATGTAAATAAACAATACTAAATAGGACAGTACAGAATAGTTAAGATCTACTGACATAAAATTTACACAAACAAAATTTCAAGTAAATACGTAAACTAAGTGTCAAAAGTTACAGAATTAAAATTCATAATTAAAATCCATAATTAAAATCAGGTTAGACATCTTATGTCTTTGTCGTTAAAATATTCATCCATTGTATAATAGGCCTTATTTATTAGAATTTTGTGCAGTTGTAGTTTTAGGTTTCTATCAGGAAGGATTATAATTTCATTTGGAAGTGTATTATATATTTTTATTATAGAAAATTGTACATTTTTCTGAACGTAGCTAAAGTTAGGCATGTTAGGCACTATGAGTTCATGTTTGTTTCTGGTGTTATGTGGATGTACTCTGACACAGTCCTTAAATAATGATTTATTTTCTAAAACAAAAGTCACAGCTTCTAAAATATACTGACCAGTGAGGGTAAGGATTCTTCTTTCTATAAAAATTTGTCTGCAGCTGTCTGTCTGTTTCATGTTCAATATGTTTCTTATACATTTTTTTTTAAGAGTAAAAATTTTATTTACATCTGTAGAGTTTCCCCAGAGTATAATACCATATCGTATGCGGGATTGAATGTAGGCATGATATGTGATAAAAGCAGTTTGAACGTTAATGTTTTGTGATATTATTTTAAGGGCATAGCAATACTTTGCCATATTGTTAGATAAATATTCTATATGATTCTTCCATTTGTAAAGATTGTGTCATTAATTGATATTCTGTTAGCAAATTTAATTATCTGAGTTTTCTCTGTGTTAAGTTTGAGGTTAAGAGGAGTAAAGTACTGTTCTAATATATCTATAGCATTAAATATTTTATTTTCCAAATTTCTCTCACTTTCTTCACTTATAATTAGAGAAGTGTCATATGCATATTGGACTATATTGTCTTTTACTAATGGTATGGACCCCTGAGGCACACCTCTCTGAATCAGCACTGAATCAGATTTTAAGATTTCGTTGTTTCCATCCATTTCTATCACACGTTGGCTCCGATTACTTAAATAGGATGTAATTAATTGTAACGGAATCCCTCTAATCCCATAGTTTTCTAATTTCTTTAATAGGATGTCATGTTCAACACTATCAAAAGCCTTTGATAGATCTATATATAAAGCAACCGTATTTAACTTGTTATTCATTGAGTTTAAGATTTTACATGATGCCTGGTACGCAGCACATGTTGTAGATTTTCTTTTTCTAAATCCGTTTTGGGTATCTGATAATACTTGGTGATTTTCTAAAAAAATTATGAAGCGGTTGTATATTGTTTTTTCTAAAATTTTGCCGACATTTGATAGTAAGGCTATTGCTCTGTAATTGCTGATTATATCTTTATCACCTTTTTTATAAATTGCTTTAATTTGCGCTAATTTAAGAATTTCGGGAAAGACACCTGTGCTTAACATCAAGTTGATAATGTGAGCCAATGGATGTGAAATCTCCTGCGCTACATATTTTAACAATTTGACTGGTATTTCATCGCTACCCAGTGATTTTGTATTTTTCAAGTTTATGATAATATTATATACCTCTTGGTGGTTAGTTGGTTCTAAAAATAGACTCGATTCCAAGATCGGACTGACATTTTCATGTCTTATATTAGAATGAATTTTTGGACACTGGTTTATAAAAAAGTTATTTATATTGTTTAAGACGGATCTCTTGTCTTTATTGTGAGTGTCTATATTTTTTAAAACTGTATTATTTTGTGTGACAGAACCATTATATTGTTTAATTAAATTCCATACTGCTTTACCTGTATTTTGTGAAGAAGTTATGTATGAGACATTTGAAAGTTTTTTAGCTTCCACAATTACCCTTTTTAAAATATTTTTATATGTATTATATATATATCTCTAGGTATTTCTCCTTTCATTAGCTGAAAATATAATTTTCTTTTAGTTTTACATGAGTTTTTTATTCCTTGTGTAATCCACGTTTTTGGTTTATTCTTTACCTTTTTATATTTTACGGGAAATATCACATTTAGAAGATTTGTTAAGATGCTGATAAACTTTTCATAAGCCAAATTCGGGTCTGCACAAGAAGAGACATCATGCCAACTTATATTTTGCAGTTCATATCTATAGTGCTGTAATTTTGTGCTAGAATAAATTCTCTTTTTTTCTACTTTTTTGATATCAGAAACTTTTGCAGATACTTCTACCTTTAATATTTGTCCTTCGTGATCTGATAATGTAGTAGTAATGACTTCCCCCTTATAACAATTTTTAAAATTAATAAATATATTATTTAATAAGGACATAGAATTTTTTGCAATTCTAGTAGGAGAAAAAATTGTTTGAGAAAAGTTGTGCGTCATTAATAATGTTTGAAAGGACTGGGTGATATTAGTTATGCTTATCAAGTTGATATTAAAGTCTCCACAGAGAATAACTTTATATTTTTTAAAATTATTGTGGCATGTTTCTAATATTTCATTTAAAATTTCAAAAAAAGTATCTAAGTTACCTGTAGGTGGCCTATAAATACATACGGTGATGATTTTTATAGCTCTACATACAACGGATGAACATTATATATGTCCCTCAATACTTTTATTTTTTATGTATTCTAATTCATCGGTTTCTACTCCGCTTTTTACAAAAATGCAGGAACCTCCATGAATTGTGTTCTTTCGATTCCACGAAGACTTCATTACATATTCGTCTAGCTGCATAAAGCATTCTTCTGGAGAAGTATACCAGTGTTCGGTCAGACAAATAAATAGTGGAACAGGATTCATGTCTTTTAAAAACAATTCCATTTCTAATATCTTGTTCTTTAGTCAGTGTATGTTCTAATGGAAAACAGAGATAATATTTTTTTTTTTTCTTGTGGATTAGGTTTCATTTTACTGTTTGTTGCTGATTTATTTTCGACAGGATTTAGGTTTATCATTGTATCTGAAGTCTTTGAACTGCTATATATGCCCTCAGGTCCTTCTCTTCTTGACGTAACGTTCATACTGGTGGTGGGAGAAGTACTGAAGTCGATGTCCTTTTTTAAAAATCCTGGTTTACCTCGGGCATGCGTCTTTGGTACGAGTGATATTTTTTAAAATCAAATCTTCGAAAAGCAACACTTTTTGGCCAGGTACTTGGATTATAAAGGTCATTCTTGAGACTGAAGTCACCACTCAGCATAAAACATTTGTATTGCGTTTCGGAAGTTGGCAGTTCTTTAACAGTTAATTATGCATCTTTAAAGCTCGGGTTCTGTTTAAGGTACTGTATAATTTTTTCTTCAGTTATATGTCTTTTAATTCTGTAGAGGTATAGCCAAACTTTCTTCTCAATTCCGAAGTCCTCCGATTCGTTTGTCCCGCGTGTTTTTTACTTGAATTGTGTTGGCTGTTTTTTGAAGGATTTTCTATGTCTTACTGGAATGAACCCTTGAGAATCTGCATCATCTTGGTCTGTTTCTAGATTGATTATTTTATCCATGATATTAGTTTGTGCGTTGATCTCCTCGTGCAATTGTTTATTTATGGGGTCGTTCATTTTTTGTTTACTATTGGAGCTTTCACTATGAGTTTCGGAAATTTTTTGTTGTGGTAAATTGGTTTTTGTTGTAGCTGTAGGTTTTTGTGTACTTTTAATAGGTGTTTTGTTCAGTTTGGAATGTATCTTATCATTTTGTTTTTTATCAGTTTTTTCTGCAGCTATTTTATCTTCTAGTAGTCGATTATTCTATTTTAATAATTTTACGTTTTCCAGTAAAATATTGTATTTTTCATCCTTTTCATTTAAAAGTTTTCTCAAAAGGTCGCATTCGGCTTTTAATAACTGTATATTGGAAGTTTCAAGTTCTGGATTACTTGGATCCATATTTCCACAGCAATTAATTCTGCTTTCACATATTTTGGTGTATTTTAAATTATTTTTCACAGAACAGGATTGATGATAAACATTTCCACATTTGACACATGTTAACACTTTACTTATTTTGTTTTGACAACACTTAAATGTTTTGTTTACTACTTTTTCACCACTATTTTTAGGAGTAATACTTTCTGGCTCCTCATCACTTGCAGCCATTTTGAATATGCTCACATATGATGAATGCATGCATACTCCTGTGTAGAATATTGATTCATTACATGTTTTTAGTGGTGTTTAATTAGATATTGTTATATATTTATAACATTATTGTGAAATATGGAGTCTTCATCAAATAATACCGAAAACGAATTAAAGGCGGAATTTAAATTGACGATTAAAAGTCGAAAATCACTTAATTCAAGAAAATTATTATCTTTTAATCATGAAGAGGCAGATACTAGAATATTGCTGCATATATTATCAGCCAAATCTGAAGGTTTTACAGAATGCATTACAAGCTAGTAGAGGGTCCACACCTTCGAAAGCCGTCTAAATCGCCAAGTAACCCATTCCAGCAAGGTAAATAAATTTTGAGCTCGCATATCGAAAGAGGGTCCTAATGGGCATACGAAATGGCTTGTTGGACTTTTTTTGGCGCTTGCACAACTTCTCCACAAGAAAAAAAGATGGCGGAACGTTATTTCAAGAATGTGTGTTTTTAAACATATACCTCTCGCTAGAAAATTAACTACGTACGATATTGATGTGATTTTTTATATTTGTATACTACTGACATGAGCGCATATATCTGTACTGTTAGAATTTCAAAATCACTTACGATTTTTTTCTAAATAAATCCTAAATCACAGGAAGCAAATTTGTGTGTTTGAATTTTCGACGTGCGATCAACTATATTAAATGTTTAATTTTTTTATATATTATATGCGAATGAAATATGGTCTAAAGATCAAAAAAGTTTTTGCAAAAAAAATTAGCTCCATATCTTTTACAATTTTTGAGTTACAGACTTTTCAAATTAAACCATAATTTAGGTCCGTGATACTCCTATTACCATGCGGCTATTATCTCACGTACTGCTATGTGGTTAATTGTAATGCATCAAGATAGTAAGCCAATACATTTTTGATATTGTGTTATTATTATTTATAATTTTACAAAAATATTAATATGTAAAATGAAACTCATTTGGCATAGTATTTATTAGATCTATAGGTTATGAAGGTGTTGTATATGGAGATATTTATTATATATACCATCATTATACAATATAGAAATAAAATATAAACACGTACACAAAACGTGTAATTTATAAGTAATAATAATAATAATAATGCATAATTATACACAGCTCAGTAAGCATCGACAAAGCACTACTAGACTAGTAAGAATTACTGTCTGTTAAACACTGCTCTGTATTATTTCTGCCCTTAAAACAATTGTAGGAAAGGTCACATGCACATGCAACATTTTTAGTCGCACTCTACTTTACAATTCCACTTTTTGTTTTTTTTAACCACTTGTGGTTTTTTGTCATAATTTGTGGGTTTATTTATCTATCAGTTATCCAAATTTTCTGGAAGAGTGTGATGTGTTTTCTTAACCGTTTTTCAAGTCACCGAGGTAATTTGTTTAAAATACAGAATTTTGTGTTAGGTAAGGAAAGTATAGGAGAATCTAAACCACTTCTTGTTAATAATTTTTACAATTAAAATTATTTTGCAGTAAGCAGGGTTTGACCCTGCTTCGCTAAGTACTTCAGTTGCAAGCTAAGCTAAGCATACCAAACTACTGGACTTAATGACCGTTTCAAATGCAGTAAGTAAGCTCTCTTGTAGGACTTAGCGAAAGTATGTCTAATAACTTTATGAAAAATAAATGCTACCTTGGTGAATCTAATTAAACTCACTATGGCCATACAGATTCACATAGGTCTTACGACCATCTTCAATGACACGATCACCAATTGCATCGCAGTTATCTCCAAGATTAGTCAAACTGTTTAGATGGCCTGTTTGATTTAAGGCAACTGTAACTGCTCACTTTTTCCCCTTCGGAAAGAATAACTGACAGGTCACACAATACATAGACTGCCAATAAACAATATTTACAATATTTTCTTCTTCATGTTTTTCACCTAATTGTTTATTGGTTTCGTGAATACTTTAAAATACCCTTTGTTGTCGTATACCCACAAAACTTTTGTAGTTTTTCTATTTTGGAAAAATTAAACATACCTTTCGTAAATATTATTGTGTTCGTTTGTTCATCGCTGCACTTCAAATTTTATGCTAGGCGTGAGGAATCCAAGTTCACATTGTTGGGCAACATTTGTCCTTAGTTACACCAATATTCAGGGCTTGTTTTCTTAAGTCATATCGTACTTTTTTTAAATCCGAAGTTTAGGTCAATTTTTATTTTTAAACTCAATTTATTAAAACTTATTAACGATTTCGTACTCTATTTGCAAGTCTAGATATACTGTCCTAAACCAAAATGACGTAACTTAAAATTTCCTAAGCAAATTGGACGTCCTTCAAAGTTTCCTTGTTAAATGACCGGCTTTTTTCAATAATCAATAAACCATTATTTTTGCATCTGCCTCATAGAATTAAATTAAAAAATAGAATGAAACTATTTAAAAAAATAAGATGTGCTGAGATTAGCGGCATAAAATGTCAAATATCTCAAGAAGAGCGTATAATGAAGTACGTCATTTTGGCTTAGGACGGCAGTATATTACATGTAACAAATTACATCATAATTTAAAACCACGTATTTATTGCACCGAAATAATTGTTTAATAATTTTTAGACAATGAGTGATCTAATGATCAAGAATAATATAACACCTAAATCAAATTAGGTATTAGACCAATATATGATCTATCCACAATTGCACAGAACGAGCCCTGCCGTAGCTGTCACGTTGCGCGCTAATAACAAGACATTATTACGGTCGAATTTAAAAATCCGTATCTCGAAAACTGTATAAGATATCGAGCTAATTTTTTTTGCAAAAACTTTTTTGATCTTTAGACTATATTTCATTCGTATGTAATAGATACAAAATTCGAATATTTAATATAGTTGCCCGCACGTCGAAATTTCAAACACACAAAATTCGTTCATGTGATTTTGGATTTATTTAGAAAAAAACCGTAAGTGATTTTGAAGGTCTATTAGTACAGATAGATGCGCTCGTATTTGTAGTATATAGATATAAAAAATCAGATTGATATCGCAAGTAGTTAATTTTTTAGGAAGAGGTAAACGTTTAAAAACACAAATTCTTGAAATAACATTCGGCCATGTTTTTTTCTTGTGGAGAAGTTGCGCAAGCGCCAACAAAAGTCCAACAAGCCATTTCTGATGCCCCTAAGGACCCTCTTCCTGAATTCGTTTCCAAAAATCATTTACCTTGTTGGAATGGGTCATTTCAATTTTTATAGCTTTGGACCCCTTACTAAGCTGTAAGGATACTTACTTCATTTTATAGAAAGTTTTGACGTAAATGTTTACATGCAGATAGCACAAATGAAAATAATAGATATAAATTCTATCAATCTTGATAACATTTTAAAACAAAATATATTATTATTTCACGCACTAACTAGCCAATTTAACGAAATTGGTAAAAAAGTGTGTGGAAAATCTTTGAAACAAATTTCAGTCTGCTATCACGTTCATGTGAAAAGTCTGTTTCTTTAGAAGTAACAAAATTTAAGGAGTTGGAAAAGTTTTGCATGTTACTGTACTCTCCCATTAATTGCGATAATATTAATGATTTGAGGGCGAAGATGGCATCTCAAATCAGTATAGACAAATTGCCCCCTATAAGTGACGCCTTGAATCAACACTGTTTGAGAGCATTTTACCAATTTGTTATATGGAGCAGTGCTTTAAACCCAGTTATTAATATGCCGAATCTTTTGGAATAAGGGTGGAGAATAAATGAAGATAATTCTTATTCACCTATATGGACAAATAAATCGCCAATGCCAACTCTGACTGCAGAAATGTCATTTTCTTATTGTAAAACAGGTAAAAGTATCGCGAATCGTTTAAACTACGTTTTTCTAATAAATGTCATTTCAGGATGCGCAATAATGAAGTGCCAGTGCAAAAAATATAAATTGTCGTGTTTGGGAAACTGGTGTTGTTCGGGTGGGAACTCTTGCCAAAATGATTACACAGACAAAATTACAGTTGTAGATGAAGAAATGGACGATGAATTATATTAGCAAAATGATAATTTCGGAGATCGTTACTTTTGTATTTTATTATAATGTGCATTTTTCAATTAATATGAACATGTATTACTTTCATAAATTTTTTTTGTTTAGTATTATTCATAATTGGTTTATAAATAACAATATTTCTTATTATTATTGTGGCATTTCACACGCCTCCTATTGTTATTATTAGCACTATTATATTATTATTATTATTAAGACAAGTAAAGGGTGTGGGTAAATAATCATTAATTATAAAAGTAGTTTTTTCTCCCAAAATTCATCATGCTATATTTTAAAAACTATGTAACTTATGTCATTAGTATCTGCGTTAATGTATTTTTAACTTATTTTTGTTAGGACAATTACGTCCTAAATTATTGTTATGTTATATCACATTATCCAGGCTAATTTCTAATGAATAATTTAAATGGCAATATTTTTACGACTATGCCAGCAGAGAGAGAGAGAGAGAGGGAAATAGACAGATCTTGCGATAGTTGCAACAGGGGTTCTGCGGGAATTCCGTCAATAGGTTAGTATTTCTTGTATAACTTTCTTATTTATAAGCGGAATGTAAAAATCAAAAAATGATTATAATCTAGATAGTACAGGCTACAACTTTTATTCTTATCAATTTTCTAAAATTTTCGTTCATCTACCTACAATTAGGAGTGTAATGTATTTGCGAAAATAGCAAAATGAATATATGCATAATAAGGAAGTTACATAGGTTTATAACAACCATTATCCGCTTCAACTAATGCAATTTCTTCACATATAATTTGCTATAACTTTATTATTATACATAGTAAAACAAAAATTTGGAAACTCTTAGAAAAGACTAGGGAAAAATCAAATTTTCTATTTTTTTCGCTTTTTCACCCCTAGGGGTTGTTTAGACACCGATATCGCCAGACGAATTTAGGGGGTGTATACACAAGCCAAATACTATGCAACAACGTAATCCATACATTTTTACCTTTCAATGTTCCACGGAAGACGAGATAGATCTAGTTTTGAACTCTACTACAATAGTTTCAAATGACTACAATATTTTTTCAGTTAGAAGATTCATCCAGAAAATAAATTTTAGGTTTTGGTCTAGATGTTTATCCCACTGAGTCAGATGACATTATCTGGTAAATGTCAAGCTTACTGACATTACTCTCCTTTTTTTACAGAGGTGGTTTTTTACTGCATTTTTTAAATCCATGTGCAATACTAAGTATATTTTATTATCGAAATACGTATACAGGCAGATGTCCACCGGGAACTGCACCGATGGTATGAAGAGAGAAGTACGCAACGGAAAATATTGAAAATTTAGGTTACTAATATCAGTGTGACCAATTCAACGAAAATAATTACAAGCATCTGGCACTTCTGGTTATACCGAAGTCGATACCAACTAACTTATTTTAAATTGAATATCCTGTATATTTCAGGATTCTCGAAAATTATATAAAATTCTGGAGCATACCCTATCCCTAGACCCAGGCGCTTCAGAGGTATTATTTGACATTTTATAGCAAATTTGGCAGGTGTAATAGCTTACAATAACCTTTATCACTTTCTTTGTGTAAAAGATCTTCATTTGGTTCTTGGCACGTAGAAAGAACACTACACTTGAAATAAATTCAATAATAGTATACAAATTGATTCATTTTTCACGTTATATTTTGTCGATTTCAAAACACAAAAACTTGTTTAGTTAAAATAGATCATTCTGTATTTTTTACATCAACTTATGTAAAATTAAACTTTTTCTGATATAAGTATTGTGGGGATTTAAGTTGCAACTTTTTGAAATATTTGTGATTATCTTCGAAATTAAAGAATTTTACCAAAATTCATCCGGGGATGTAATTTAAATGTCCTGGCATTTTTTTTATATAAATGAGTGACTGACATTTCTGATTGTTTCTAATCATGGCTAATATGATAAAATTATTGCTAACAATTCTTGAATTTCTAAGAAAATTGCAAATATTTCAATAACTTGTAACTTAAACCCCTAAATGCTTATATCAGAAAAAAAGAGAATTTTACATAACTTTGTGTAAAAAATACAGGGTGTTCCATTTGACTTAAACAAGTTTTCGCATTTACATAATGTAATTTGAAAAACGAAACACTTGGTACAGTATCATTGAATTTCTTTCAATTGTAGAGGGTAGGTGGTAGCTCTCCTTGTGTTCTGTTACATTCCAAAAATCAAATGAAGATCACTTACGCGAAGTTATACAGGTTATTGTAAACCATTAGACTTCTATCTCTCAAATGGATAGGTTTAGACTCAGAATTGTATGATCTTTCCAAAATCCCTGAAATATACAAGGTGTTCCATTTAAAATAAGCAAGTTGATATCGAAATGGACCTAAAGAGGATTGCAACATCAGAATGCTGCCACTTTGATGGCAAATTGCTCAAAAACCGCTCGGCAGAAATGTCTGCCACTGCAGTACTGCTCTGTACAGGTCAAAACAAACATTTTGCGCTAGGTTTGGTCCGGTAACTAAAATTTTTTTTTTCAATTTCTGGTTACCGCGCACCGCCCGGCACTTTCATCTGCCAGCGTAATTGGGATGTGTAGTACATGAACTAACTAACTATGCGAAAAGATATTGGTAACCATTTGATTAAAAAAAAAATGTCCCCCCCTCCATACCAAATATTTTATATAATATAATAATCTTTATTTGAAATAGGACAACCTAATACATGTCTTCGACACATTCCACGTAATATATAAATTTAGAATGACATTCTTACATTTAAAAGCACTAACAAAATACAAAAAGTAGTAAAAAGTATGAAAATGATTAAAATAGTAAAAATAATAATGTGCATGGGTGCCATGTTATAAACTTTTAATATATTCAAATAATCTTCGTTTAAATGCAATCAAGTTGGTACTTTCTTTGATTTTATTTGGTAACATATTATATTCCCGACAACCATCAGAAAACAATGTGTGCATATGTCTGGTACACTTGTTCCTTCCAATGTGCAGATGACTATTTAATCTAGTTGAGTGATTATGTACTTGTTTATTAAAAGTAATATATTTGTTGAAATAAGAAGGGAGTAAACCATTTAAAATCTTATATAAAAATTGATGTAAAATACTTTAAACGTTGTTTCACACTTAACCAGTCTAATACATTTAACATTGATCTAATAGGTGTAAGTCTGTTGCATCTTAATATAATTCGCATTCCTCTGTTCTGCAGTTTTTGTAATACAGCAATGCTGTTGTTATCAAGGAAATTTAGGATACTCGCACAATAATCAAAGTGAGGCACATTGTTTTAAAAACTGTTATACTTGTGGCTATTGTTAGATATTTAGAAATTCTGCATAAGAAGAACAATTTTTTCGATATTTTCTTTTGTATATGCACAAAATGTGTTTTTAAACTTAAATCGTTACTAATCATGAAGCCTAAATATTTGATTTCTGTTACCAATTCTAATTTGTTGTTACCAAACACTATATTAACATTATTTATATTTAATTTAGAGTAATTATATTTTTTAGTACAAATCATTGCCTTGGTTTTATTTATATTTAATTTTAATTTATTAGTGTTTAGATATCCTGACAGTTTATTTAATTCGATATTCATTTTATCAATGGCAATGTTAACATCACTGTGTGTAACTGCAATCAAGGTGTCATCAGCAAACAAGTTAATGGAAGTCACAATCAATAGAGAGACTTAAATCATTAAGATATATAATAAACATAAGTGGTCCAAGTACACTGCCTTGGGGTACACCAACATTAATTGGCATTGTACTTGATATCTTATTGTTGACTTTTGTACATTGTAACCTATTAGACAAATAACTTTTACACCATTCTAACACAGTTCCCCTTATGCCGTAATATTTAAGTTTACTGATCAAAATATTTCATATCATATCAATTGTTTCGAATGCTCTTTTAAAATCCAAGAATACTGCCACCACATATTTATCGTCATCAATTTCATCATTCCAGTGTGCAATCGTTAATTGAAGTGCAGTTTCGCATGAATATTTTCAGAGAGAGAAAAAAATTCGTAGTTATATGCTCTCTTCGATTACCGACTGGCAGATGGTAACCTTTCGTCGTCGAATTTGTACTTCATTTTCTTTACTATTTTAAAAAATACTACGGAGATTATCCTACAAAATGTGTAACAATTATGTAAAATACTGATTAAATCTGCAAAAAACATAATGGCCAGAAAAGACGAAACATATGTGTATTTAGTTAGTTGGTTTATAGTTTAATCACTTTGCGATTGACGCATTCTTTCGTCTAGTAATCAATAAGTCAAACTATCTACGAAGAGTACAATGTTCATCTCTAGTTTTTAATAAATAATATTTTTGTTTGGGCATATTAATTAAATTAATACATCAAAATTATTTATATTAAAATAATAGGTATAACATTCCAACAAAAAGAAACTTTAAATTTAGCTGACTATTATATTATGTGCTCAATTTCATGTTTTCATGTATAGATCATGTATAATCTACGAATCCAATTGCTAATGAATTATATAGCGGGTATCCAATCATGATGGGCTTCATAAACAATAATAATATTTACTTATCTAATTTATACAATAGGTCTGCAACGATTGTAGAAATAATAATTGAGGCAACACTGCTGGGCTTCTTATATACCGTGAGATATTTCACTTGTCACATATGCACCACCAAACTGGATGACTTCCACGTGTTAGTGTTATATACTGGGCTTCATAATGATAGCCGTGCATGTATGTATATATATATATATATATATTTGCTTAGTAATACATGTATAATTAAAAATCCAGTTATAATTTTATAAATACTTTATTTTTAAACATTTAAATGAAGCATGTAAAATTGGTTCGTTTCTAACATCCAGATCATAGCTTTTCCGTAAAGACTCGTGTAAAAAGTTAACAATAATTCCATATACTGACACCTAACATTTTCATCTTCATATGTGATACTTGATCTAAAAATTTTGAAATAAAATCATTATTAAATGTTTCACGTACTCCTTTCTCAATAATTTCACAGCCTATATTGTTAAGAAAGATTTGGAAACTTCTAATCTCCTGAAGTGGTAGTTGTTGTTCTATTTGACTCAATTTATTAATTAAAAGGCTATAAGGATGATAATCTTAGATACAGCTGATATTTATCACCTAACTTGAATACAAACTTAATTATAACTGAAAATATTACTATGGTATATTCTGACCAATCAAACGTGTTTTTGTTTGCTGTTATTACAAATCTGTAACTGTGTGTTATTCAAAATATTGGGTAGAACACTAATAAGTCCGTAAAGGTTTGAAGTTTAAATTTAAATTTAACGCCTATATCTAGTATACGCTTAACAATTCTTAAGGTCTGGCTAAAATGATCAAACCCCAATTAATATAGTTTTACTTGCACATTTATTTAAATGAAACCACATCTTTTGAAATAATCATTTCAGCTCCTGGGGATTGGATTCTTTTCTCACAAGATCTTCTTTCATTCATCCATTAATCGCCATATTTTTTCAGGAGTCTCAAAAGCATCATTCAAATCTTTGGAGTGTGATTGCACAGGCTGTTGACTTAGAGTTGTACGTCTGTAATCACCATCAGATGATTTTAAATATTCGTACTATTGCTTGTGAGTTTTTGGTAAAGAAATTATGTAGTTGAATTTTAGAATACTGTATGTATACATGATTCTAAACGGCGAAAAATATCATCCCTAATCTCGAACAAATTAGCTGTCAAACTTTGTGCAACTATAAAATTTTGGTTTTCTAAATTTTTTTGATATTTTTTATTTGAAAAACAAGAAGTTATATGGAAAAACAGTTTAAATAAAAAATATGTAGAATTTAATGTTGAATGCAACAATATATAGTTCATTGAGTATTGCTTAAACAATAATGTTCTAAAATTAAAAAATTATGGTGCGCTACAGGTATTGGGAAGAATATTTCGGTGCGCAAGGTGAGATTGATTGGACACACAGTTAATTAATGCAGTACTTATATGATAATATAGCTTCTCTAAGGAAAAAATTGCATTCAGGCCATGTCAGAAATGTTTTTAATTTTTTAATAACAAAGAATTACATCTTTTTCGAAATGGGGCACGGTGGGATATTTGACCCAAAAAGCTGGCCAAAAGTCGAAATTTCAAAACATATACTCCAACCATAAAACTTCTGACTGAGTAAGACGCATAAATGTGAAGTCATGTGGGCTGATTATTTTATCTGTGCACGTGATGTATAGCCTAGACAGACAGACTGAATTTCCTTATTCCATAGACCTCACGAAATATTTCTCACTGCTTAGTGTTCAGTAAATAGTTAATTTAGTGGAATTACGATTTTTTTGTTTTTAAAATTTTAAATATACTATGGAACACCTTTCTGAAGTACTAACACTGCTTATTATCTTAAATTGTATGTTTTCAACAAACAAGCCATTTTTTGTACGCCAAATATAACATTAAAATTAATATATATATTTCGGTAATATTTATAAAATTAAGTCTATTAATTGGGTTTTCAGGCTTTATCAAGTTAAAACTTCTTTATTAGCTTAAAGGATGTTTCAATCGGAAATAGAATCAATAAAGTGTAGCATTTGAAAAAGCTACATGAATCATTTCATATTTGAATACAGTAAATTGATTCGTTTATTTGAGTATAGAGGTATGCAACCCACTCAACTTTACGATCTAGAATTCAATAGTAAATGGTTGCCTATCTTGATGTGAAATTATGGGCAGTAAACATGTTTTCTGTAAGTATAATTTTAAGTTGGAGGTGTTAGTCATATATTCTTGTAGTTGAGATATTGCATAATTGTGTAATTCAGTCTTTTGATTGCATTGAAGTCCTTTGTTGGCGCATTTTCATTGGCTAGAGAAAGCGTTCTCTAGATGCTCAAGTTGGCAACACTGAGAACTGTTAAAGAGATTTCCGGCTGGTAGCTCATTTTTCGACAGCCACGATAGTGAACGGCGGCGGTCCCAGTTTTGTGTTGAATTTGGGTTTTACATCGCTAACATTGTTTTGGATTTGATTTGATGTACCCAGTGTTTCTTTACCGTCCTGCCGAAAGTATTTTGTAAATTCCAGGAAGGAATTCTGTAGGTTGCCGTTGACTTAATTTGGAGTTTTATTTGATTCTTATTTATTGTAATTATTACAGAGTGTTTTGGAGGGACTGGCCATTTGAAAATTAGTTATGTTTTGGAGAGGCTTATATTGGGGATAGGCATATATTTGTGTCGGGCAATTTAAGGGGGCCCAGTATTTAGAGAAGTAGTAATAGGAAGAAGTCTATTACTCAGAAGTTTAGTTAGGTGTGGGTCTGGCTGAGATTTGGAGAAGTTTTGGCTTGGAGAGTTGTTTGCAGCAATCTCCAAAGGATTTAATGCAGGCAGTCTGGTGTCCGGCATGCATTTATGGTTGTAGTCGTAGCCAACGTTGAGAACGTCTATGAAGTGGTGACAAGTCACGCTGCAGTCGTCACAGAAAATGTCAGGGCTCTGAGTATCAGGTTTTATTGTTTCATTTCGATTATATGTTTTTAAAGAAATGGTCATAGTTTTGTTCAGTGATCTTTTTGTTCAAATGTTAGAGTAAATTTTACAACGATTTGGCAACTGCAAGTTAAACTCTAAGTTTACACCTAGTATGATAAAATATCTTAAGATTTTTTTTTACTGTAAGGCAACATATGGTACCATGTAATGCTAATTTACCTTCTACTGTGCCACATGATAAAATGTTTTTAATAGAACATTATTATCTTAAATCATTCTTTAACATTCCTGAATACGAGCATTGGGAAAGTTGGCTCACAGAATTTTGTTTTTTAGATAATATTTTAGTGATGAGCTGTAATTTTAATCCATTGTAAATTTTTAACTCGCTGATGTAAATCTAAAACTCACTGTTGGTATCACATAAGTCGTAGTTGCATTCCTATGGAAAGGTCAAATCAATGAAACAATTTTAAACTGGCTGCCGTTCGCACTGGTATAACACATTTTAGTATTTAGGTATTAAAAATGTTACACCAAAAGTAGGGCGATCAACATGAGGCTCGAGTGTTACACCTAGAGTAACAAAGTTTCATATTTTAATAAGAGCCGAGTGTGGACACAATAATTTTTGGTTTTTATTTGAGTAATTTTGTAGTAATTAATTTTATTTTAAACAAATATCAGGAACGTGTGTAGACATTAACATTGCTATTTTTTATGCTGGAATACGGTTCCTATTGATACAGTTTTTGTGGGATATACAATAAAACACTGGCATTTCTTTAGACACCAGCTGTTGATATGCGACGTTGCCACTTTTGAAAAATAGACTACATTTTCCGGAAAAGTACTGGTTGAGAAATTAAAACTGCATATTGTTAGAAAATATTTCAGATTTTGAGGGGAATTAATTAATCAGTATACAAGATAGAAAAGAATTTTTCCAAAATTTATGATGAAAGGACCCCCCCGCACGGAACATATGGAAATTAGCCCCCGGTTAAAGTGTTTGATACTCGGGGATATTATCCAAATATCGATGTTGATCAAAAGTCTCTATGGGCTCAAGGTCGGAAATTGGACGGTTTTCCAGATATCGGGGGTGTAAAGGGGGATGCTTATTTCTTGTGGGAAGTGGCCCCCGCTCCAGTAAAATTCGCTGGAATCGATATATGTCATTCCTCTCGACCTCCTGGTCAAAAATTCTCAGGGGCACAAGTATGGAAAATAAACAGTTTTCTAGATATGGGAGGTGCAAAGGGGGGGTGCTCATTTTCTATAGGAAGTGACCGCCGGTGAATTTCACTGGAATCGACATATGTTGTTCCTCTCGACCTCCTGATCAAAAGTTCTCATAGACACAAGGTCGGTAAATGCACAATTTTTTCGATATCGGGGGTTCAAAGTCGACTTTGCAACCCCCGATATCTGGAAAACTGTGCATGTACCGGCCTTGTGCCCATGAGAAATTTTGATCAGGAGGTCGAGAGGAACAACATATGTCGATTCCAGTGAATTTCACTGGGGGTCACTTCCTATAAAGGAAATGCCCCGCTTTGCATCCCCCATATCTAGAAAACTGTCCATTTTTCAAACTTGTGCCCCTGAGAATTTTTATCAGGTCAAGAGGAATAATATATGTCGATTCCAGCGAATTTTACTGGAGCGGCAGCCACTTCCCACAAGAAATGAGCATCCCCCTTTACACCCCCGATATCTGGAAAACCGTCCAATTTCCGACCTTGAGCCCATAGAGACTTTTGATCAACATGAATATTTGGATAATATCCCCGAGTGTCAAACACTTTAACCGGAGGCCAATTTCCATATGTTCCGTGCGGGGTCCTTTATTGATGGTAATTCTCACTGCAGTTTTAACTTTTGTGTTTGCTGCATTTAATGGCAGTTAGGTATTTTACTATACAGGGTGTAGTAAGTGTTGGGACTTACACATCTTTGGAACATTTCGCTATTTTAAGCAGCGGACTTTTGTGTTTGTTTACTGCCTGCATTTGTGATTGTTATTGCAATCTACATTTAACGCTTAATTTAGTCAGAAATCTTTTAAAATTTTCGTTTGATCATGGAAGATACTTTCAAATCTAATCATTTATTGCTTGAGGAGTTGAAATATGAATTGAGCATCAGAAATGTTTATTCCAATAGAAATCAACAAGATAAGAGGAAAATTTTAAATAGATTGTTGGATAAAGAACGTCATAGGCCGGGTTGTCTTATCAATTTAGATACTTATAAACTAGATTTTAATGCTGAGCAGCAAGCGGTAATAATAATAATAATAATAATAATAATGATTTATTCATCACATGAAATTTCACACACAATGATGTATAAAATTTATCGGACGAGTCCAAAATTTAGAAACAAACATAAATAAGTACAAATATAGTATAGAAATAAAGAATATGAATAAGTAATTGTATATAATAAGTCATTGAATAAAATAGATAATTGTATAAGACAAGACAATTATGAACACATATAACGAACAAAAAATGGTGAATATCATTGCATTTCCAAATATTCGGCAAGAGAGTAGAATGCCATATTTAACAAATAGTTGTGTAGTGTTGATTTAAATTTATTAAAGTTACTAATTACTCCAAACAGAGATATGAATTTATTATAACAGATAATACCTTGGTATATATGAGAATTTTGTCCAACAGAAAGTTTCGAAAATGGTAGATATAGATTACTTTTATTGCGTGTGTCATGGGTATGTACTGACTTATTTCTAATTAATAAATGTTCATGCTTCTTTGTATTTAAGATCAACAAATAAATGTACAGGGATGGAAGAGTGAGAATTCTGAAATTTTTAAATATTTCTCTGCAATGTGTTTGGGGATGTACTCCGACCATACAGCGTATAATTTTTTTTGCATTATAAGTACCTTCTCAAAATGGGCTGAGGAGCCCCAGATTATAAGTCCATATGACAAAATTGATTGTACAATGCCAAAATATGCCAATCTTAATATTTCTGCCGTAACAGTATTACGTAGCTGCCTTATCAAAAAGCAAGTTGAACCTAATTTATAAATTGTAGAGTTAATGTGTTTTTCCCAGATCATTTTTTGATCTAAGGTCACCCCTAAGAACTTTGTGAAATCTACATGCTCAATAGATTGATGATTCATTTTTATAAGAGCACTACAGTCGTGGTTTACGGTTTTTGGTAAAAATGACATATATATGGTTTTACTTATATTAACTAACAAACCATGGCTTACACAAAATTTATGAAATTCATCGGCACAGTTATTGGCCTTTTCAACAGCTAAATCGATAGTTTCATCTGTTATACAAAAGTTACTGTCATCTGCATATAGTACTTTCAAATTAGGACTGATGCATGATTGAGATATATCATTCATAAATATTATGAAAAATAGGGGACCTAAGATCGAACCTTGTGGTACTCCCACCCTTACATCCTTTGGATCAGATTTAACATTATCAATAACTACAATCTGCTTTCTCTCACTTAGATAATTGGACACCCATTCATTGGCGACACCACGCACCCCAATTCTGGTCTATTTTTCTAAAATCAGTTTATGATCAACTGTATCAAATGCACGACTTAGGTCGAAAAATAGCATTATTGGATATGTTTTATTATTTAGTGATTCATAAATAAAGTTGCAGACCTCTGAGATGGCAGTGGATGTTGATTTATTTTTTCTGAATTCATTTTGAAATGAAGCTAATAGGCTATTTGACTCTAGAAATTGACTTAATCTATTGTTATAACTTATATCAAAATTTTTTGCTAACTGGCTCTGTAGGCATATGTTTCTATAATTACTTATTTCTTTAATAGATCCTTTGTTTTTGAATACTGGTACAGACTTGGATAATTTTAAAGAATCGGGATATTGACCAGATTTGAAAGATTCATTTACTAAATAAGAGAGTGGAGTACAAATAATGTCTGATGTTGCTGCTAAAATTTTCCCATTTATTTCATCTATAACAGGTGCTGGTTTACTAGCACATTTGTCTAATATTTTTTATTTCCTGAGGAGTTGTTGGGTGTAAGTAAAAGGATTTATTAACATATGGAGAAAAGATTATGTTATTATAGTTTGGTTTAGGACACATGATATCTATAAAATACTCATTAAAACTGTTACACATTTGTTGCCTATTTGAAATTTTTTCATTATTCATAATTATAATTTCTTGTAGGTGATATTTGTTGGAATTACTTTTAAGCTCATTAATGATACGCCAACTTTCTTTTGGTATATTTGAAGCATTGGCTAGTCTATCATTATTACAACTAATTCTTGATTGTTTGACATTTTCATTATAGATCATTTTTAGTTCTTTATATCTTGTTCGAATATTTTCATTATTGTTAGATTTATATAGTTTTTACATTTCGCAGAGCATATGATGCAAGTCTTTTAATTCTTGTGTAAATCAATTTTTGTTATTCCCATTTTTCATATATTTTTTTTTTACTGGGAAAGCACTATTGTAGTGGAAGATCAATGTTGAAAAAAACTCATTAAATTTACTGTTAAATTGATTAGCACTATACATTTCAATCCACTGCTCATTTTTTAATAGGGTTTTGAAGGTATCTATATTGCTATTAGAGATATCTCGTTTATATATAACCTCTACTAAACAAGGTCTTCGTTGGTAATGCGATTGTAAAATTACTTACTTGCATCGTGTGATCGGATAAATGAGTTTCTTCAACAGAAGTGCCATTATGGGGCATATTAGTAAACATAACATCTATCATAGTAGCGGATAGTTCAGTTACACGTGTTGGTTTGTTTACAATATTTTTCAGGCCAAATTCATTGAATAGGTTAAAAACTTGCATGCTGTTACTATTATCACATAAAAGATTTACATTAATGTCTCCACAGACAATATAATAATAATTGATATTATACAGTTCACATAATAATTCATATAATTTTCCTAGAAGTATTGCTAATTCACTATTGGGTGTACGGTAGAATGTAATTATATATAGTTTTAATTTAGTATTTAAAATGTTGGAGACAGCTATTGTTACCTCAAAGTGTTTTTCGATAATGGACGTATAGTTAACAGCTTTTAGATTAATGTAGTTTTTAGCAAATATGCATGTGCCTCCATGCACAAATTCTGAATGGCAAAAACTATTTAGTAATATGTAATTTTTGAATTTAATTAAGTTAATTTCGTATGATTTTAGCCAATGTTCTGATAAACAACAAATATCAATATCCTGAGACTCTAAGGGTATTTCTAAGTCACTAACTTTAGCCGCTATGCCCTGTATATTGAAATGCATGATATTCACACCCTTACTTGACATACAATTGTTTGTATTTGTAGATGTTGAACAATAATTTTTTATAAAAAAGAATTATTTTGATTATAGCGCCTTTGCCTATTAAAATCAAAACGCTTTACTGCTACCCCTTTGGACCAAAAGTCAGGCTGGTACATTTCTTCTTTTTTCTCAAATGGAGCTGTTACTAAAAACACCTTATTTTGATTTTCGTTGGTAGGCAATTCCTTTACACCTATTTCCAGATTTTAAATGATGGTTTGTTCGATATATATTTGGTAACATTATTTTCAGTTACGCTTCATTATGAATAGAATAGTATAGAATAGAATTTTATTGCGTAACGGTGACAACAATTTTACAATTTATGTTTGTTACATGTCCAGAAATTTCCAAAAATTCAAATAATGATAACAGCTTAACTTAGTTAAAATATTATTTTTAAGTAAATGTTGTTTCATTCACTTCCTCTAAGGTGTAAGGTTCTGCAAGTATTAAGAATTTTTTTACTGTATTTTTGAAAATATTTACAGATGTAATTTTTATCAGTTGAGTGGGCAACAAGTTATAATAATACAAACATTTATAAAAGCAGCCTTTTTCTAGAATTGTTGTATTATGAATTGGGTATGAGAGAGTGTCTTTACGTCTTGTATCATAGCTGTGATCTCTGACATTGTCTTTAAACTCGTTCATATGCTTGAAAATGAAACAAAGACATTCATAAACAAAAAGACCTGGAGCTGTTAATAATTTGAGTGCTTTGAAGTGTTGTCGACATGATTCATCTACTATCAAATCGGATAAGATTCGCAGTGCCCTTTTTTGAACTACGAAAATTTCTTGGATATGAGAACCACCCCAAAATATAATTCCATATGACATTAAACTGTAAAAATGTCCATAGTAAGCTGTGAGGAGAGTATTATGATTCACTACCTTCTTCAGTTCTTTTAACGAGTAGCAAACTGTACTTAGTCTGCCGCAGAGAGCCCATACATGGTCCGTCCAATTCATATGTACATCAATAATCACTCCTAAGAATTTTGTATTTTCAGTGTAGTTAATATTTACATTGTTAATGTTTATGCTACATTAGATTCGATTAAAAATTTAATTGCTGATTTTGAGGGCACTTCCTCTGATTCATGTTACCAGTCGTGTGCAACGGATTATTGTAGAAGGTGATGACGCGGAAGCCTCAAATACTTTTAGAAATGAATCCTATGCTACGTGTCTAGAATTAGAGGCCGATTTACATGAACATGTGGCAGCTACGGTTTCGAATGATGACTTGAATCAAACTGTGCACAGTCAGGTTGTTCAGGTGCCCACTCCCATAGTGACGTGCGGGAGCAGAACGATTTCAATTTCTCAGTGGGAGTAAAATTTAATGGGGATCCTAAGAGTGTCTACTCTTATATTGAGTGTGTTAATGAGTTAGCGCAGGCACATAAGGTTGATGAACAAGAACTATTCAATGCTGCGGTAGAACTTTTTATTGGAGATGCTTTTATTTGGTATCGCAGTATCAAAACGAGTATTGATAGTTGGGCCTCTTTAGTTTCTTTAATAAAGAAAGACTTTTTACCACCAAACGTGGAGGATGAAATTTGGGAACAAATTAAAAATCGTAAGCAAAAGAAGCATAAAAAGGTAACCATTTTCTTTGCACAAATGGAAAATTTGTATAATCGACTTAGTCATGCTCCTAGTAAAGTCACAAGAGTTAAGCATATTCGGAATAACTTATTACCGGAATATTTAGGTCAGTTAGCTTTATGTGTTTAGTTTATGTAAAAAATTAGAGGAAGCTGCTTATTTGAAATCTAAACGTAGTTATGTACCACAAGTTTCTAACTTATCAGTTCAAGAGTCACATTCAGCTAGTCGATGTTGTTGTTCGTGTAATAGTAAACAAAATATAAAGACTACTGTTCGCCTAGGTTACTTAGAGAGTACAACTCCTAAGGTTGAACAGGTTGTTGCTAAAATTGCTAGAGAAAATGGGAATAGCGTCAGTAATCCCAGTACTTCAGCGCAAGTCCAGAGTAGACAAATTTGGTGGTAAGCCCAACCACACTTTTTCGTCTTGCAAAGCTAGGAGGAAAATATTTTGTTTTCGTTGTGGTACACCTAATGTTAGGTTAGCTAATTGCAAGAATTCTTCAAAAAACCAGTAAGGGAGGTGTGTACTGGCCGCCACACTGTTCCCAGTAAGTTGGCCAAACGAAAATGTTCTTATTTTAGTAAGAGAGAGTGGCAGTCTTGGCTCTCATATGTTAGGAATTTTTATAAGTTTTCTGGTAAAACAGATTTGAATGGGCAAGCTGCACCATTGTTTGTTAAGAAAGGTACTGAGAACAGGCCTTACATTGCTGTAAAATTGTATGGACATAGTGGCTTTACTCGATTCGGGAGCAAATACTTCTATTATTGGTTCAGGTGGCCTTGAGTTATTGAGACAATTGAACTTAGATATTAATCTGTCTCATTCTCAAAGCGTGTTTGTTGCGAATGGGAATCAGCAAACAGTAACAGGTTTGGTTGATTTGCCCATATGTATAGGAAATGTCTGTCAAGTTGTGAAAGCTTTAGTAGTGCCTTCTTTGCCTCAGTCTTTTATTTTTGGTAGCGACTTTGCGAAGCAGTTCCAAATTATAGTAGATTTCAAGGCAGACCACTGCTATGTGCAAAGTACATTAGGTCATACTAATGTTGAGTTAGCCCAAGATTCGGGAAATGTTGACAAGATTTATGATTTGATGACACTTGTGGAGCTTAGTGTTCATCGGCGGAGGAAAGCTGATGAAGTTATTAAATCTTTTGAGGAGGTTAGTAGTGAGACCACATTGGGGCACACTAACAAAATAACTTTAACGATTGACACTGGAGATGCTTAACCATTTAAGAAGAAACAGTATCACATGTCTCCGTACATGATGAAAATCTTGAATTCTGAGTTGGATGATATGCTTAAGTTAGGTGTTGTGGAACCTTCTCACAGCCCTTGGAGCTCTCCTGTGCTCCTGGTTAAAAAAAGTTGCAGGGAGTATCGTTTTTGTTTTGATGGTCGTCCTGTTAACAAGATAACCAAGCATGATTCCTGCTCGCTACCAAATATCGATAAAATACGTGCGTGATGCTAAGTACATTTTCTCAATAGACTTGAGGAAAGCTTTTTGACAAATTCCATTGGATGAGTCATTCAAGGAAAAGACAGCATTTAGTGTAGCTGGTAGAGGTCTGTTTCATTTTACGGTCATGCCATTTGGTTTGTGCAATGCTAGCCAAACTCAACAAAGATTGATTGACGCAATCTTCGGTCCCAAGTATGAACCTAAGATCTTTACATACTTGGATTACGAGTTCTACCTTTGAGGAACATGTTCAGTTACTTTCAGAAGTGAGAGAACTTTTAAAAGAGGCCAATCTCACTATTAATCTGAAAAAGTGCGAATTTGTCAAGACGCCCTTGAAATTTCTAGGTTTTGTCGTGGGTTCAAATGGTCTGAGTACAGATCCTGAGAAGGTTTCTTCTATGGTGAACTATCCTCGTCTTACGAATGTAACAGAAGTCAAACGATTTCTTGGTCTCTGCTCATGGTACAGGAGATTCATAAGCAACTTTTCTACCTTGGTAGCTCCCTTGAGTGATCTCACGGTCTGCAGACGCAGAGACATCTTTTCTAAAAATCAAGGAAGCATTGGTTTCCGCCCCTATCTTGTCACAACCTGATTTCTCTAAACTTTTCACGATTCAGAGTGATGCGAGTGATATTGGGATTGGTGGTGTTCTGACACAGTTTTTGGATAGTGAGGAAAGAGTTATTGCTTATGCCAGCAGATCGTTGTCTCAAGCGGAGAGAAATTAGTCAGTGACACAGCGAGAATGTTTGAGTGTTTTGTTTTGTACCAAGAAATTCAGGCCTTATGTCAAAGGAACGGTGAACGGTGGTCACTGATCAAAGAGGTTTTAATAGACTAGAGGTAACAAACAGCAGAATTTGCAATGCGCGAAGGCTGCCACTTTTCCACGTTTGGGTTAGATAGGTAGGGTAAAGCACAGGGGCGCACTAAGGCTTTATGACACTTTTTTCAAATATGACGATTTTTTATCTCGGCTTTATGTCCAGGTACACAAATTATGAATACATTTGTTGATAATTTGTTGGTAATGAACTGATACAATTTAGAGGTCACCATCAGTAACAGTTTTGTTTTATAAGTTTTCAGCATTATTATTAGTTATATTGGATTTTTCTCAGTATTTTTTATGTCCTTACAATGCCATAAAACGGTTTTATGTATACATCATAATATATTAATATAATTATGTTGTAGGAGATGTACAACACGGAAACAAAACATTTTGACTCCTAATTTCGTTTCAAGAACTAAATAATAATAGAACTAAGAAAGTTATAGGTTTATATTTATTTATTTTTATTTAACTAGATGTAATCTTTTCTGTCTCAAATATCAGGTTTTTTTTGGTATATTTCTTTAGGTAATGCAATAAAGAACATCCAGACTTTTTTAAAATTTTCATTAAAACCATTTACATTTTTTATCTTGGCTTCTAAAGTGAAATTCAAATAAAAAGATTAAGTATTAAAAATAAAGTGGCTTTATTTAAAAAAACACACAATTTTTATGTTAGGTAACCTATGCATTGTATATTTTAATTTAATCTTAATTTTACTTTATGAACCCATATATCAAAATAATTAAAAAAACAAAGTATCTAACAATCATTTATTTAAATGTGCATCATATATATACAATGTGTCCAACTAAGTCGGCACCATATGGGAAACTTTTTTATGATTGGTTTTATGAAAAAATGTTATTGATGAAAAGTTTTGCTTGGCCTAAAACCAAAAATGAAATAATCAGACATCAACTTTTTGCAATCGTATACGAGGTTTGTCAAAAAATGTAAATTTTGCTCAAGGATAAAGTACTTTTATTTATTACAATGTTGATAATCGTTATTAAGAAAAGTTGATCCTAATTGAAAATTACGATCAGATATCGAATATTATCTATCTACCATGAAAAAACAATCTTTAATAATTTTTGGATATAAATTATACATAATTTAATTTTGCCAATAATAAAACATTTATTAAATGGAAAAACATGATAACCTTTCAGTTCATTGATAAGTTATGTAACAATTTGATATTGCATTTGAATAATTAATGCATGAATATCATAATAATTTATTTTACAAATGAAAAGTTAAACAGAAGATAACAAGTTAACTAATAAGTAACATTCATTCGACAAACCTGGTATAAGACTGCAAAAAATTGATATCTGATTATTTCATTTTGGGCTTTAGGCCATATGCGACACTTTTCATCAAGAATAACTTTTTTTCATAAAAGCAATAATAAAAAAGTTTCCCATATGGTGCCGACTTAGTTGGACACACTGTATATTTTGCTTTAAATTAAGTGAAAAAGGTGACTTCTCAAAGTCATAAGACTCCTGGGTAAAATGTAAGTGGCATACATTGGAATTCACAAAAATATCTTCTTTTTCCAAATTTAAATATACTCTCCAAGCCTCTCTTCTCTCAGTATCCTTTGGAACACTAAAAATAATACAATCTTAAAGTGCCTATTATGTAAAATAAATTAAATATATTAATTGACATTATTGCAATAATTAATAATTGTTTTTGCAAATCACATGGAAATCGGAAGTACGGCTCTGTCTTCTTAAACAATCGAATATGGCGTCCAAAACAAACATGTTTATTAAGTAACTTACCGAAATAAATGGATAGATGATTTATCCCTCACACAGTTCGCACTTTTGTGGTAAACACAACTTTTTACATCGCACCTGGGCATTTTTTCACCCTATAAAGTCACAAAAATAGTCAAAGATGACCTCACTTTCACAACGAAAATCGAAACACAATATATGGATGCCATCGATCGACTGTCACTTCACGACACACTGCCTGTGATTGGTGGGTGACAGCAGTGGGGAGTTGGTAGCGTGCGCCGTGAACTATGTACTATCTCTCTTTTATTAAATCTATGTCACTGATCAACATTCGTTGCTCTGGTTAAACAACTTAAAAAATCCGACGGGAAAATTGGCACGTTGGGCAGTTCAATTGCGCCAACATGCTTTTGATATGGTTCATCGCAAAGGTTCTTGCAATGTGGTTCCAGATTAGGCCGGGCCGAAATAAGCTGTTTTTAATATTTTTTTGAATATCTTGACGCGCTAGTTGTAAAAAGCTGTGAATGCGTATTATATTGACTCTGTTAAAAACTGGATGATCTAGCTCAAATTTTAACCGCCCCCATTTAGACCTGAAGGTCACAAAAAAAAAATATTTTTTTTTGCCAAATTTGAATTTGCGCTACCAAAAAAAAATATTCATTTAGTGCCTATTTACTCCTATAAAATATAAACTTAATCGAAAAATGTTTAGCCGATCCCATGGGGTTTAGAATATTAATATTTTTTTTTAATAAGAAATTTGAGTTTTTATTTGTGCAGCACTTCGCCTGACTTAATCTTTACATGCTTAAAAATATTATATCTGTAAGTGGCAAGCACTAAGTCAACCCAGAACTCACCACGTGGAGGTGTCTGCATATCGAGTTCCTCCCTCCCTTCCACCCTATTTTATTGCATTTTAGTTACATTTTCTATTTTCAAAATATTGCTTTTTGTTTTCAAATGACGGCAATAGTTTTCTTCCTTCTAGTTTTGAGCGGATGTAACCATCTCTCTCTTCATCTCCACACACTTTTTGAGAAGCTTCGGTCACAATTTTAACACATCGCTCAACTGCTTGCGTGTGACACGGAAGTTTCTTAAAGCTAGAAAGTGTTTCTTCATATATAATTTTTTCAAAATCTTCAATTGAAAGACTTGCTGTTAATGGTGGCTCACTTAAAACACATTTTTGCCAATCAATCATTTCTATGTAATCATCTGAAGAAAATTAATAGCGGGAATTTTAAAATATCTAACATCTTGTTTGCCTGTGAGAGATCTTGCTTTCATAATTCTTCTTACAGCTAATTGACGAATATGTTGACAAGAGTCTGTAAGCATTGCTAATAAAATGTTTTCAGGATGAGCAAAGTAAGCGTTGTCCTGAAACACCTTGTCTATAACTATCTTTACCTTGCTCGAAAAAATTCTGGATGCTTTAATAGCTTTTCATACATGCCTTGCACCATCATAAATCAGTGGTTTTGTTTTTATCGCAAACCACACAGGAGAATAAACTTTAATAATATATTCTGTTAAAATCTACAAGTTTACGGATGGATTCATGGTTGAAACATACAAACGCAACACCCTGTTTGCCGTTGTTAACCACCTGGCATGTGACATTTTGCCAGGATCTTTTGTAGCTAAGTTGGGGGGGCAATTACCATCTCGAATTGCACAGCACATTTAAAATAGATATTTTTGGTCTGTACTTAAATCGTTTTGGGTCAGTTCTGGTAGTTCAGTATTAATTGACTTAAAACTGACCAAAGGCAAAGTTTCGCAATTTTTTAAGAGTAAGCCAATGGGACCAGAGTAACTATATGGTCCTTTAGTTTCGCCATCCAAAGAGTGTAATAAATGTCTTAATGGCAATTAATTAAAATGCAGAAGGCAAATACTCCACTGAAGTGGCCTATTAAGATGAGTCTCAAGAAGTCTAATGGCTCCACCTTTCCAACCAGTGTTTACATTAGTGCCATCACAACCTATAACAGTTAAAGTGTCAATATTTGTTTTATACTTATTTAGATTTAGACATTCTAGAAGTCCGTTTTTAATGTTAACAGCAGATACAGGAGGTTTTAATGCCACATGAGAAAAGTAGTTACTTCCAGGTTCTTGGATAACTGAAATGTGCTCTTCTTGAATAATAATACGTCGATCATTTTCTCGTGAATAGGTATCTTATTTTTATCAACTACTTTTGAAGGATTTTCCGCTGAGATAAGATTAAGATCTTCGAAAACAGCATTTACCAATTTAGCCACAGTTCTGTTAGATGAACCTGTTAGATCTGCCACTCTAGCCGTATTTTGCAGGTGTATTTTCATTGGGTTTTGAATATTCGGCTCTGGTAACTCTTTGTTTTTTTCATAATAGGATAGTTCGAAATTTTCGTCGGTTGTACTGCTCTCGGACTCCTCGGAACTGTAAATTTCCAAACTGTTCTTATTTAATTGACAAACATTTTTAATTCCGCTGGTGCTTGGAATTGGCTCCTCTAAGGTCTTATCTCTACTGCAATCCACAATTTTTCTTGCTATCTTCTTTTGTGTTTGTGCTGTAACAACTTTGTCAATTCCACCAATTCTCATTTTTCGCTCAGATCTTTGATCCTTTAAAAATGACCATTCTAAAGACGGCTAGCTCTCTCACAACTGCAAAGCTCCATACTTACACATTTGCAAGAACATATATCAAAAAGCTTTTTAGAGTTTATTTGAAACTGATTTATTTTATTTTGTAAGAATGGTGACATTTTTCCCTTGCTTTATAAGGTTTTGATATTTACTGTTGTAAGCCAGGATAAGTTTTACGATGAGCTCATGGCTAACAGTCGGTAAAGAAGCTCGGTTCCAAACTTCTGCCACTTTTGTTGCCACAGATTTTGCCACTAGTGGAGCCGGAGGTTGCTTGCTACCACCGCCCTTTAATGCCAATCTAACACCTATATAACATCGTATAACATGTCGGCAATTTAGACACCACCGCAGAAATATCCTTGGCACTACCAAATATTGGGCAAGTTGAACTTGTTCTTGTCTTTACTAAATGTTGAGGCATTATAAACAACACAAAAAACAGAAAAAATTATAGACTCTAAAAGGGATAACTAAGAATCAAATTAACGTAACGAATGACACGTATTCAAAGATAATCACACCAGTACTAAATACCGGACGAAATGCATGTTGAAAATTATGTAGTTGAATTGTCCTCAAGGTCAGATGACGTAAGATAGCTGCGTGTGGTCCATATTATACTTTTTCATGAGTTAAACAGGATCGGCTTATAAGTAAATATGCAAATAAAGATATGGGGCCGGCTAAAATTAAACTTAGGTTCTTGATTTTTTTTTTATGTATTAAGAAGCACATAAATAATAATTTTTTTGGTAGCGCAACGGATTTTTTTTTTTAAATTGCCCTTTTTAAAGGCCCGTGGGCCCGGTTAAATTCTAACTTAGCCTGCTGACTTTTTTTTCTGTGTCTTATTTATTTATTTGTTTATTTTTATTTATTTAATTTATTTTCATAGACTTTACAAAAGTATAGAAATATAGTCAACACACAATCTTAAGAACTAAGCTTTAATAACAATCATGAAACATATTAAAAAATGTATATATAGATTAAATGAGAATAGTTTAAAAAATATGTATATTATAGATTAAAATGCGAATAGTTTAAAAAAAGATGTATGTATATAAGGAAAATAAGGAATTAAAAATGAGAGCTCATGTACTCATTAACGGAATAAAAGCTTTTTTCAATCAAAATAGATCTTACTTTTTGCTTAAAAGATTTGATATTGCTTATTGCCTTTACTTCTATGGGAAGTTTATTGAATAGTTTGACAGTCATAATATTGGGTCCTTTAGCTGCTGTGGTTAGTCTATGTTGGGGAATCACGAAGTTATGATTTGCCCTTAACTGATGTACTGAATTTCCATCTCTCGGAATATATTTGTCTATATGGGATTTTACATAAGATACACATCTAAAAATGTATAATGATGGAACAGTTAATACATCTAGTTCTTTAAATAAATTTCTACAGGATTCACGTGGAGATTTGAAAGGGATAGTACGAATTATTTTCTTTTGCATCGTAAGGATTTCTCCTATTCTAGAACAGTTCCCCCAGCAAATTATGCAGTAATCAAGACAAGACTGTACATATGCATAGTAATATATTTTTAATATGTTTAGACTCACATGCTGACGCATTTGCCACAGTATAAAGCACTGAGTAGACAATTTTCCCAGGAGTACATCTATTTGATTACTCCATGAGAGACCGGAATCTATCTGGAGCCCGAGGTATTTTACGTTGTTATGTTGGACAATAGATTTGTTCCCCATTTTTATCAGTAGACTGAGATCGAGAGGCTTAGTGGAAAATGTTAATGCATTGGTTTTATGATGGTTGATGTTTAGTCCATTACGAGAACAATATTGATGCATTAGGGATACTGTATTATTTGTTTTGGATGCCAGCACGTGTAAGTCGTTGTCTGAATCGGCGGTCACTGTGTCATCAGCAAAAATTGATGTAAAACATCGTCTCATGTGAACCTCAATATCATTAATGAAAATAATAAACAATAATGGTCCCAACACACTTCCCTGAGGAACTCCTGTAGACACCTCTTTATATTCAGAATTGTAAGTTATATTATTATAGGTTAAGGACACTTTTTGGCTCCTGTTTGATAAGTATGTTCTTATCCAACTTAAAGCGGGTCCCCTGATACCATAATTTTCCAACCTGTCAAGTAATAAGTTATGATCAACAGTTTCAAATGCACGTGTCAGATCAAAGAATACACATGCACATTTTTCTTTGTTTTCAAAGCTTCTGAGTATAAAGTTGTATAGGGATAAGATAGCATCCTGTGTAGAGTAATTACTACGAAAACCAAACTGGTTGTTCGTTAATCTTATCTTTGTTTAAAAAATCATTAAGACGATTATAGTATGATTTTTCATAAACTTTAGAGAAGACTGACAAGAGTACTATACCCCTATAATTAGATAAAACAGACTTATCAGATTTCTTATGAATGGGAACAACTAGTGCCTTTTTTAGTATTGAAGGAAAAATACCTTCCTGGAACGACAAGTTTACTAAATAGGTAAGAGGTTCAGTTATATATTCTGTAATATCTTTTAATAAGGAGTATGGTATCCCATCTTCTCCTGAGGAATTCTTTAACGACACAGATTTAATAATTGTACTCATTTCATCCGTGGTGACTGGTGATAAGAACATTGAGCGATTGTTGATATTTATTTTTAAATTCTTGGTTACTGCCATACTTTGTGAAAGCTGTTTAATAGAATCAATAAAAAAATTATTAAATGCCTGAGCAACTGAGTGCATATCTAATAAATCTCCATTGATATCTGTAAATTCATCTTGCATATTTTTTGATTCAAAATTTGGATTTTGATTTTTTATTATCTTCCAAGCCGTTTTTGACTTATTGTTTGAATGAATAAGGAGTGATTCATTATAAAGTCTTTTTGCTGTGTTAATTTTTTGTTGGTGATTCTTTTTCAAAATGTTGTATCTTATGTAAACCTCTTTGTCACTAGTAAATTTATATGTTTTATAGACATCTCTAATAAATATACCCTCGTTGATCAAGTCCTGCGTCAACCAGGGTGTTTTAGGTTTAAAATGATTTTTAACTTTGTGTAATTCCTGAGGAAAAGCAATATCAAATATTTCAATGAATCTATTATGGAATATAGAAAATTTGTCATCACTGGTAGCACCAGTGGCCAGGAGGTATGGCCAATTTTCTATGGACAGCAAGTACTTAAAATAATTAATCTTTTCATCTGAGTTAAAATTTCTTTTGAGTATGTAGGAGCTCTTGCCTGTTTTTTCAAGCACATAAGGAAAACTTACAATTTGAAGAAAGTGATCCGACAGATCACAAGGAATAACTTTCGGTTTTAGAGATTCAACGCTAATATTAGAAAAAATGTTGTCTATGAGAGTTTTGCTATTCCTATTCGTGTCAATACGCGTATATTCATTTATACATTTTTTAAGATTATATGAAGACAAAATAACTGATAATTTGTCCACTTTACTGCATGCAACATTGTCATCGAAAGTAAAATTAAAATCACCACAGATAAACGTAGGTACATTAGGTTTAAGAAGCTTATATAACAATTTATCGATATTAGAAATAAAAAAATTACAATCAAATAGTAGATTTGATGGTGATCTGTAAAAACACCCTAGTAAAACAGAAATATTTTCTAAAAAGATTTCAATAAATGCATATTCAAACAGAAAGTCTACTTTATCAATGTCACAGGTCTTAATTTTGAATTTAATATTATTTTTAACATAAATGGCAACACCACCAAAGCTTGCCTGTTGTCTACAGTGGTAATCAGCTAAGGTGTAAGACTGTATTTTGACCTTTATTTATCGACATCCACAATGTTTCCACAGTAGCTCCATATCAATTTAAAAAAAAATAATTTCAGCCCGGCCTATTCCAGATGCACTGTCTCGCATTCCTCCGGCTGAATCGGAAGTTCTTTTGTTAGAAATTTCCTAGGAAAATTTCGATGATTGGTATCTATCTATGCGTGAGAATATTTCCTCTTTTCCAAAGCGTTATCCTCAATGGAAAGTAGTAAATGATTTGGTCTACAAGGTCATTCCGTCATTATGGAGTGGAAGTTACTTGTTCTGAAGGGACAAAGGCAGCAAGTCATGAGCTCATGCGATGTTCCTGCAGTTTGTGCACATTTTGGGTTCTTCAAAACATTAGCCCGTATGCAAGAACATTATTACTGGCCAAAAATGCGTCAGGACGTCATGAAGTATGTTCGTGTCAAGTTTGTGATAATAACTTTATTGAAAGTAGGCAAGCCTAATGCCCATATAACAATTACATAATAAAAAGATCTTCATAACAGATTTGGTATGTCAAATCACTATTATAATAAAATACTAAATAAAAACATGAACTTTGAATTTGAAACATTTGATATTTTTATATGAACCTAATTTGTACTTAATGATTTTTTTTTTTTTTTTAAATAGGTACAACCTAATTCATATTACATTTACTTACATTAATAACGCACTTGTAATTATATAGAAAGTAGCTAATAATAATTAAAAACGTACATAAAGACAATACATGTATAAATAAAATATCTAATGTGCATACAGAAAATACAATTTATATATATTTAAAAAATGTTAAAGTAAGATTTTTTTTAAATTACTTTTAAAAGATTTTAGCGACTTTGAGCTTTTAACTTCAGTTGGAAGACTGTTATATTCATTTAATCCTTTAAAGAACAGACAATTCATTGATTTCTTAGTATTGGTTCTACTGATATGCATATTATCCCTACTTCTGGTGAGGTAGTCATGAACTTCATTATTAAAGGTAATGTTTACATATAGGTATGATGGTAGGAGTTTATTTAAAATTTTATACACAAAGACCATAGTTAAGTATTTAGCTCTTAACTCTACTGAGAACCATTCAAGGCATTTCAGCATCATATTAATGGGAGTATATCGGTTGCAATTAAGTATTATTTTCATTCCCCTATTTTGCAGCTTTTGGAGAAAGGCTTTACTATTTTTGTCCAATAAGTACAATAAAGAAGCGCAATAGTCAAAATGTGGTTGTATTATAGTTTGATACACTGTGATTCTGGTATTCATTGACAAATTAGTGGCTACCCTTGAAAAAAAGAACAGTTTCTTTGATATTTTTTTTTTTAGTATAATTAAAATGGCTTTTAAATGTTAACTTGTTATCGATAATAAATCCAAGGTATTTTATTTCAGGTACCATCTCAATTTTAGTATCATATATATTTATGTTAATCTCATCTATATTAATATGTGCATATTTCTGTCTAGTTGATAAAATCATGAATTTGGTCTTAGTAACATTGAGTTTGAGTTTTCCGATATTAAGGTACTTTTCAATATTTTTTAATTCAATGTTCATTTTTTCAATAGCAGCAGGTAAATTTGTGTTACTAGTAGAAATAAGAGAATCATCAGCAAATAAATTGAGGAATTCAGAATCGATGTGGTAATTCATATCATTAATATATATGATAAAAAGAAGGGGGCCTAGAACACTCCCTTGAGGAACTCCAAAATTATTAATAATTTCTGATGACTCAATAGAGTTTACTTTTACTGTGCTTCTCAGAATATACCAAACACGACTAGAATGAGACTTATGGGTTCCGAAAAATCTGCAAGTTATCCTTTGGTTCAGTACACCTTATTCTCCACAGTGCAATTTCGTTGAGCGTAATAATACAGTTGGTACTGCCATTCAGTGCTACATAAAAGAGCACAAGAATTGGGACAAAGAAATTCATAAGATTAGGCAGGCTATCAACACTGCAGAGCATGAGGTGACCAGGTTCTCCCCATCCCTTTTGAATTTTAGTAGACATGTTCCTATTTCGGGAAATTATTATGGAGAAGTAGTCTCCACTGACGATGTTGAAATATCGCCTGGAGATAGGCAAGGCTATGTTTCAGAGTTGAAATGTCTTGTAGATGTTTTTAAGGAAGTTCGTAAAAGACTTCATGTTGCGTATCAGCGCAATACTAAAGTTTACAATCTCCAGAAGAGAGATGTTTCGTTTAAGGAAGGCGACCTTGTTTGGCGCAAAAATAAAGTTCTCTCGGACACGGCGATAGGATTTTCTAGGAAATTGGCTCCTAAGTATGTATTGTGCACAGTGCGTAAGAAGGTTTCGCATGTAGTGTATGCCCTCACCAATGTTGATGGAACTGACGCTGGCGAATGGCATGTAAAGGACCTAAAGGCTCACTTTGGTTCGAATTCTAAAATTTCGGTGGGCTGAGATGTCTCACGTCAGGCTTCAAATTTGGAGTTTATGAATTTTGACTTTTGTTTTATATATAGATTTATTTGGTGATGAGATCATCTTGATTTGTATTGTGTAGTGTTCGTCTAACCAGTTCATTGTTATAGTTCCGTAGGTGTGACCAGTCTCGTGATTTTGAATTTCCATTGGATAAGACTTTCCCAATTATGACCTTCCTGATTATGACCTTTACCGATAATGACTTTCACTGATTTTGTCTCCTTATGGACGTATGGTACACGCAGTTACCAAAGATCCAAGCAATTCTTATCATGCAACTTTTCATTGTAGTACCTGTGGTCACTGGCAAATGTAAAGTTAAAAAGAAAAAAGTCTTTTTTGAGTTTAAGTTTTCTTTTTTATTTTTGGAAGGGGCTGGTGTAGCGTTAGAAAAAGCTGCATGAATAATTTCATATTTAAATACAGCAAATTGACCCTGATTAATTCGTTTATTTTAGTATAGAGGTATGCAACCCACTCAACTTCACGATCTAGAATTCGATAGTAAATGGTTGCCTATCTTCATGTGAAATTATGGGCAGTAAACATGTTTTCTGTAAGTATAATTTTGAGTTAGATGTGTTAGTTATATATTCTTGTAGTTGAGATATTACATAATTGTGCAATTCAGTCTTTTGATTGCAAAGTCCTTTGTTGGCGCATTTTCATTATGGCTAGAGAAAGTGTTCTCTAGATGCTCAAGTTGGCAACACTGAGAACTGTTAAAGAGATTTCTGGCTGGTAGCTCGTTTTTCGACAGCCATGATAGGCGGCGGTTCCGGTTTTGTGTTGAAGAATTTGGGTTTTACATCGCTAACATTGTTTTGGATTTGGTTTGATGTACACAGTGTTTCTTTACCGTCCTGCCGAAAGCATTTTGTAAGCTCGTTTTTCGACAGCCATGATAGGCGGCGGTTCCGGTTTTGTGTTGAAGAATTTGGGTTTTACATCGCTAACATTGTTTTGGATTTGGTTTGATGTACACAGTGTTTCTTTACCGTCCTGCCGAAAGCATTTTGTAAATTCCAGGAAGAAATTCTGTTGGTTGCTGTGATTTTATCGCCACGTGTTTCGTGAGGTTATGTAATACTCTCTATATGAGGTGAGCATTTATTTTACTTAGTTTGGAGTTTTATTTGGTTCTTATTTATTGTAATTATTACAGTGTTTTGGAGGGACTGGCCATTTGAAAATTAGTTATGTTTTGGAGAGGCTTATATTGGGGATAGGCATATATTTGTGTCAGGCAATTTAGCAGTACATGTAAGGGAGCCCAGTATTTAGAGAAGTAGTAATACGAAGAAGTCTATTACTAAGAAGTTTAGTTAGGTGTGGATCTGGCTGAGATTCAGAGAAGTTTTGGCTTGGAGAGTTGTTCGCAGCAGTCTCCAAGAGATTTAATGCAGGCAGTCTGGTGTCTGGCATGCATTTATGGTTGTAGTCGTAGCCAACGTCGAGAACGTCTATGAAGTGGTGACAAGTCACGCTGCAGTCATCACAGAATATGCCAGGGCTCTAAGTATCAGATTTTATTGTTTCATTTCGATTACATATTCTTAAAGAAATACTCATAGTTTTGTTCAGTGATCTCTTTGTTCAAATATTAGAGTAAATTATACAACGATTTGGCAACTACACTAACTAAATATCTTAAGATTTTTTTTTACTGTAAGGCAACATATGGTACCGTGCAATGCTAATTTACCTTTTACTGTGTCACATGTGAAATATTTTTGATAGAACATTCTTATCTTAGATCATTCTTTAACATTTTAGAATATGAGCATTGGGAAAGTTGTCTCACACAATTTTGTTTGTTACATAATATTTTAGTGATGAGCTGTAATTTTAATCCATTGTAAATTTTTAACTCACTGATGTAAATCTAAAACTCATTGTTAGTATCATATAAGTCGTAGTTACATTCCTATGGAAAAGTCAAATCACTGAAACAATTTTAAATGCGGTCATGCACACTAGGGTGTGTGTCACTATTATAGCGATTTATTTTTTCCTTCTCTAGGTTAACGTAATACGTCTCAAAAGTTGTGTTAGGTCTGCAACTACTCGAAAATGTAAAAAACGTAAATATTTTGTTTTATCTTTGGCTCGCTCAAGCAGCCTAAAGAATTGAAGGAAAAAAAATTGGCCCTTTAATTAAAAATATTATTTGTATCTCTACTTTCTAATTTTAATTACTTTAAATTCATAGTAACTGCATTTACAAGATAAATAAGAGATTATATATAACTGGTAAAAAAAATACAAAACTCTCTTGCTTAAAATTAAGAAAACAGTGTAAACTGAACATAAATATTACTATGAATACATAGAAATATTAGAATATTTTCCTTTATATTATCTGAAAGATATCTCGTACAATTAATCATGAACCATAAGTTTCGGGCCCCATCCTTACAGGAACTGTTGCACTTTATTTGGAACCACGTAGGAGCATAAACTTTGTTAACAAAAGTGGCCAAGATCTTTAGATTAGTTGTTGGATTTTCAGTGGCAACATATAAACGTAAAATTCTGTTAGCGGCTGTGAGCCATCTGGCATGAGACATCTTACCTGGGTTTTTTCTTGCTAAATCAACAGGTATCACACCACTTGACACAGCTAAACATAGGTCATATAAATATTTCTGGTCACTGCCATTGCTTTCTTAGTTTTTTTTTTTGTTTAATAAATTCTGGGCACCCCTTATGGGTGGATTGATGACTATTATTTTTACAGTAAATACAGAATGGGTTACATTCTACACATGCTTTTTCACTATCAGTACCACATATCTTACATCTTTGTTTACCCTTGCATTGGGAAAATGTATGCCCAAATCTTAAGCAATTATGACATTGCATAACCGGTTGCACATATATGTCCAGTGTATACCTAACCTTATTTATGTATATAAATTGTGGAATTTTCAAACCTGAAAAAGTAACTATAATCATCTGTCGTGGAATGCGTTTAACCTCATCTCCCTTTGAAACGATTCTATGTAACCGTTGGACCTTTTTATAGGGATATCCGTTAATAATATTAAGTAGTGTTTCTTCTGAAAGATATGTATCTACCGATCGTACAATTCCTTTCTCCACCTCATTACGGGACTACGTTAGCATTACTTCGTTTGGGCAACTGGGAGCTATATAGATCTACACTAACAGATTATAATAAAGAAATCAGGAAAGCAAAAAGGGAATCTTGGAGAAAGTTCTGCGAGGGTATTACCGATTTACCTGGCAGCACTAGAATCCACAAGATCATTTCCAGAGAACCGGCTCGAGCATTTGGTATGGTAAAACGACCAGATGGCTCGTTTGCCGAATCTGGAAAAGAAACCCTACAAATTCTTGCACTGAATCACTTCCCAGGGAGTTCGATTCTGATGGACAACCAACTGCCGCCGCCATCAGGAGGACGACAAAAACGTCCCCACAAAAACGATTGGCAGGTGGCAAAAAAGGTCGTCACAGCCTCAGCGATAGAATGGGCTATTGGATCGTTCCTACCATTCAAATTGCCTGGTGAGGATGGCATATTTCCAGCGCTACTACAAAATGGACTGGAGGTACTGCTACCTTTCCTCATCAGATTATACAGAGCTAGCCTGGTATGGAATTATATTCCATCCAGTTGGGCGGCGGTTAAAGTGGTATATATACCAAAAATGGGTCGGACAGAATCTGACCCAAAATCGCTTAGGCCCATTAGCCTGACATCATTTCTGCTGAAACGTCTGGAGAAGGTACTGGATGGACACATCAGAGGAAACATCCTGAGTATACGTCGTCTCAGTGTCCACCAATATGCCATCAACCGGGCAAATCAACAGAACTAGCACTAAACAACCTGGTTGGGAAAATCACCTAATCTCTACAGGCAAAGGAGATTGCGGTGGCAGCATTTCTCGACATCGAAGGAGCATTCAACAATGCACTGCCCGACTCCTTATATACAGCAGCAGCTGCCAGAGGAATCGAGCCAACCGTAACTGACTGGATTCGAGCTATGCTGGAAAACAGAATCATTACGACATCTCTAAGGGGGGAAGCGGTGAGCTTTAGGGCCGCAAGAGGGTGCCCACGGGGCGGGGTTCTCTCCCCGCTCTTGTGATCACTTCTTGTGGACGATCTGCTTGCCATTATCTCCCTGTGGGAAGTCGAGATTCAGGCATATGCTGACGACCTAGTCATTCTGGTTAGAGGAAAATCTGAAGTGGTACTTTCTGATACCCTTCAAGAGGTACTAGATGCCATTCATGAAATCATTCCATTTGCGGAAGAAGTGAAGTATCTAGGTGTAACCCTAGATAAGTCACTTAGCTGGAATTCCCACTTGGAAAAGGTAATCCACAAAGCGAGACTGTCCCTGTGGACATGTCGAAGAATTTGCGGAAAATCCTGGGGCATTGGTCCCCAACAAATATATTGGATATACGTTACGCTCATTAGACCAATGATAGCGTATGCGTCAATAGTTTGGTGGTCGAAAGGGCTGCAACAAACGACCAAAGCCAAACTCTCTGGATTGCAGAGACAAGCATGCTTGGCAATAACTGGTGCAATAAGCACCACACCGTCAGCTGCTCTGGAAGTCCTCCTGGAACTACCTCCTCTCCATATCTACCTGGAGAGAGAGAGGCCAGGTGGGCAACATACAGAATCCATCAAGCGGTAACTAATATGCCGCAGGCTAGCATGGAGCACAACAGGCTGTTGGACGACTTAAACTGTCACAGCATCCTGGGAATGCCTTCAGATGTGATGCCTCCCTTGATCAACCATGAACTGCCCTTTAAAGTCCTGTTTCCTGGAAGAGACGAATGGGATCGGAACAAAACCGACCTACAAAGGGCAGACAGCTGTTGGTTCACAGACGGCTCCAAAACCCCTGAGGGAACTGGAGCTGGTGTATATAGTCGCAAACCAAAGGTAAAGATAATTTCAAGCCTTGGTGATAATGCGACTATTTTTCAGGCAAAAATCCATGCCATTGAGCTGTGTGTACGGAGGCTCGAACAGATGCAGCCGAGACATAAATCAATAAAAATATTTTCAGACAGCCAAGCGGCTCTTAAAGCCCTTGGATCCTACCGTTGTAATTCTAAAGCGGTATGGAATTGCCAGGAAGCTCTTGCCCGATTGGGCAGAAACAACAAACTGACTCTGATCTGGATACCTGGTCACTCTGGCATGGAGGGCAACCAAATTTATAGGTCCAGAACCGGCACTTGGCATATCTGCTAACTCTGCCAAGGCTGCCATCCTGACCTGGGCTGAATTGAAAACAATTCAACACTGGCAGGAACTACCAGGTTTAGTTCACTCAAAGGAGTTTATCACATACCCCTTGAAGTCAAGAACTAAAAAACTATTAGAGTTAAATAGGCTACACCTAAGAATTATTGGCCTATACACTGGGCACTGCAGACTAAATCATCACCTACATAGAATTGGACTGGTGGAAAACGCCAAATGCCGTCTATGTCTGGAGGATGATGAAAAGGCAGAACACGTTTTGTGTACCTGTCCTGCAGCAGAAAGAACCAGGTTCTCACTTTTTGGCAAAGGGCAACTGGCGCCAGAGGACCTGGACAGTTTCTCACCCAACAAGATTATCGGCTTTATAAAAAAGCTGAATCTGTTGGGTGAACTATAACTAGGAGTGAGCCACAATAGACCTGATGGTCGCAGTGGAGGGTCTGACAAGAGCCCACTCACATGTCAACCTAACCTAACCTAACCTAAGTGGAGGAAATTCTACATTACAATCAATCAAGGGGGCAAAGCGATTTCTTTTAACGATACTAGTATATGCTGGATTGTCAATTATACTTTCCGCTTCTTTGAAAGATAGGTTATGAACTGCCATTGCTTCCTTACTTTTTTTTTTGTTTAATAAATTCTGGGCACTCCTTATGGGCTGATTGATGACTATTATTTTTACAGTAAATACAGAATGGGTTACATTCTACACATGCTTTTTCATTATCAGTACCACACATCTTACATCTTTTTTTACCCTTGCATTGGGAAAATGTATGCCCAAATCTTAAGCAATTATGACATTGCATAACCGGTTGCACATATATGTCCAGTGTATACCTAACCTTATTTAGGTATATAAATTGTGAAATTTTCAAACCTGAAAAAGTAACTATAATCATCTGTCGTGGAATGCGTTTAACCTCATCTCCCTCTGAAACGATTCTATGTAACCGTTGGACCTTTTTTATAGGGATATCCAATTTAATAATATTAAGTAGTGTTTCTTCTGAAAGTATGTATCTACCGATCGTACAATTCCTTTCTTCTCAGTAAGATAATTGGGGATATAAGCAATAAGATCATCGTTGTCAAAAAAATAATCCTTTACTAATTTATTTGCTGCATTTCTGGAATCTAGTACGACTTTTGTTTTATTTCTGCCTATGCCACTGATCTCGGTAATATGTTTTTCATATTCTGAAAGTTGACTTAGTTTTTCACCCAATTTCATAGGATGTAAACGACCTAAATTTAGAGATTTATGTTCTACAAATATAAAATAAGGACGTTTATCCGTGTTCTTAAATTTATTATTTATATTAATAACTCTTGTTGACTTTTTATCAGCTGTATTAATTTCCGATGCATTCATACTTTTTGTAGGCAAAAACGTTTGACCTTGTTCATTATTTCTTTGAGTGTTGGTTAAATTACTATTAGAAAATTCATTGTTACATTTATTTTGGTTAGCAATATTCAAAATGGGGTTTTCTACGAAAACATTATATGTAGCAGCCCATGTTCTTATTCGTTTATTTACCTCAATATTTTTATTGATTTCAGTTAACTCTGTGGCATCGCTTTCATCATCACTATTTGATATGAGTGAAAGACTCTGTATATTCATTGTATTCATCTTTTTTAGCATCCTTAGGTTCACTTACTTGCTCGAATGAAGATGAATTATGATTTGTTTGTTGCTGAACGATTGAACCTGGATCAGCTCTGTCTGGTATTGTGTGAATTTGGTGGATAGTGATACTTTCATAGTTAGCTTTGACCTTTTTCTTGAAGTTACCACTTCTTTTTACTTTTTTCCAGTTAGAAATTAGTGAAACTTGCTTTGCAGATATTTTCTATTAACCTATCATAAAAAGTTAAGTTAATGCTATAGAAGTTATCTAAATAATTATTTTGCATTTTTGAAGAGTTTTTTAAATGTTTTATTTGATTCAGTCTAGCCACAATTATATAATACTTTTTTTAAGAGTAGCCGCCACAACTAAACTGCCACAAAAAATAAATTGTTTTGTAAATAAGTGTTTAACCCAATTATAAAAACTAATAATAAAGCTTTTATAAAATCAAAATGTATAATTTCATAATCATTTTGTAACTGTTTCTAAATACTTTTACAAATCAATTATAAAATTGATATAGTTGAAGAGAAAATAGTTCAAAAACTCTAATAAATCGGATATATAACACTTCAGTCTAATAGTAATATTCTTGTGCTACTTGGGCCATGCTTACCCTGCTTCACTCTTTAGTAACTCTATTTTGATAATAGGAAATTTCGTGTATATTCCGAAGCTTCCCATTAACAGATAATTTTTGACTCCAACAAAAATGACTTTATTATTAAAACTACAACTTTATTTAAATTTCAGTGAGTATGGTCACAGGAGTGGTGGTCCTGGGAATTGCCGTCGTAGTAGTTATAAAATGTCGCTCCTTAGATGCGCAAATGAAGAAGGAAGAGCAGTGTATCCAGCCTATCCCATTACCCCGTCCGCCTGACAGGCTTATGTCATCATCTCCGCCTTTAAAATCGTCACATATAGATGGTTTAACCACCCCTATGTCTACTGCACTGCCCCAATGCAAAGTAACACCTTTAAATAGAGGTGAATTAGAATCGCCTTCATCACACGCATGTTATCCTTATGGAGTTGATGAACAGCCTGATGACTGGAGCAGTATCGATGCATCGGATATTCCGTCTTGTCCCAGCAAAAATATCATGCTGCGTAGAAACCAGTATTGGGTTTGAGTATGGACTGTTTCTTGCACTACTTATGTATTTGTTGCTGGGATGCAAGATCACTGTTTGACTAGGTTGTCTGATAACTTATCTACTATTACCAGTGGACATGTTATTTCACCCTATGCTCTTGTGTTTTGACTATTTCTGAACTAAGCCTTTTTGTATTTAGGAAATAATATTGTTAAATATGATCTCAATGGCTAGATAAAACAATAATTACCATAAATGTAAAGGAATATAATTTGGTTGACTACTGTGTAAAATCAAAAGGACATTGTTTCCAAGTGACATTTTAAGTAAAAAGATATGTTTATCTTGTATGCACATAAAAAAGGTAAATGGAAAGTAAGAAGATGAACATAGCTCCAATCCTCTTTTGTCATGTTAAAGAAGCAAGATCTAAGTTTAAATTTTTTATACAATTGAAACGCTAGTTTTAAAAAAGAAATAGAGTTATTGTATTTTTTGGTATGAGTATCTTTAACATTTTCAAGCGTTCATTAAAAATAAAGAATGGGGCCCAAAATTGTGAATTTGCCATTGTGTGTAAAAATCCTAACTACGGCCCTGGAAGTTGTATGCCATTAATGGCCATAACCAGAGCTCTGCAAGTTTATCTCGGCGACGTGAAAATCAGGGTTGGCTCTGCCAGCACGCAAAGATTTCTATGCAAGTATGACACAATATATTTTACCTTGTACTTTTTTTTAGGGAATTCCGTAATATCCAAAGATAATATGATCAGTTTTTTATAAAGACTCACTCGAAGATGAGGTATTGGGGATGTAACATTGAAATAACATTATTTAGTTTCGACTACAGTATGTACATCCCACTATCACTTCCGCTAAATCTAAACTAAAATTACGTTGACTGTCACTATCAGAAGAGCCACTAACATTCGTACGATTTTGTGAGGAAATATGTCTATTAACATTTGTTTCTGAATCCACAAGTATACTGCAGCCTGACAACCACTAGACATTTTTATACCGCCGACTGTAAAATTTTACTCTAAAGTGTATTTACGGAAAACTGAGAGCATGTCAAAACAAATATGCGTGATTGCCTCGTCATCGCGACTTGTTCCATCCCCATTGGTGCATTTTCAGGGGATTTCCAAGCGCTGACTCGACTTCACATGAACAGCGCATGTATTTGTTTTGACATGCTCCCAGCTCTCGGAGAATATACTTGAGGTTTGTAGATAATGTGTACATACATATGGCTAGATTTACACTATGGTTTATGAAACTGCAATCCTGGATGGTCTACCATTTCCCTTTATTATATGTTGACGTAAATGCCAAGAATTGCCACAGTATACTTAGGTAAAAATGGATTTTGTCAAAGTCAATGTTTCACAATTTCGGCGACATCATCTAATTAAAGGAGATAATAAAACCGCATTAGTAAAAAACATAAAAGTACTGCCGTACACTGGAATCTAATGTTGACACTCGGTCAGGGTCGAATAACATTTCAAAATGAAATATAATTCACTTTATCATTTATTTTATTTATTTGACATAGTACACTACAGAATTAAATACAATTCCAACTGGTACATTAACAACTTCTACCTAATTAAATAAAGAAAGCTATTTCGAACACACACAGATAGAGGTTAATATGAGGTAACAAAGGTGAAAAGGCCCCTTGGGGGAAAAAGAACATTTATTTCGTTAAATAAATGTGCTGAGACGTTTCTCATGACAGCTTTTTTAAGACTAAGCTGGTGCCAAACAGATCATATGCAGCGAAATTGTCGTTAAAGTCGGTGGCCATTCTATCGCAAAAAGCTTGTTGTCCATAATTAGTCTTATGAGGTCTTATAAAAAATAGTCTCCTGTGGTGGGTGTTGCAGCATGAAAATTAATTTCACTCAAGAGAGATGGACAGCCAATAGAACTATTGATTGAGATTCAGAAGGGCAAGTCTCCTACAATCTTCTAGCGACTTTATGTCTAATCTTACATGAGAATGAAAAGCTTGGTATGGCAGACCCATTTTATAAACATAACATATAGTGAATCTATTTTGCACAGTCTCTAAATGATATATATGAGAAGTATAGCGTGGAGACCATATGACACTATTATATTCTAATATACTACGCACTAGTGTGTGGTATAAAGTCATTATAGCATGTAGGTCGCTTTGAGAGTTGTAGAGAGTTATATTGTTAATATGTTCAATAAAAATGAGATCTTTATCAAAGGTAATGCCAAGATCACTAATTGTGCTAGGGGATTCTAAAATAATATTATTAATATTATATTTATAGATGATGGGATTCTGGCATTTATAGAAAGGAACCGTTTTACATTTGTTGCTATTCACACACATGTAATTTCTCAGACACCAGCTTAAAAAGTTATGTAGATCTGTTTGAATTTTGAGACAATCATCGAGAGATTTAATGAAATAGAATTTTAGATCGTCTGCATGCATGAGAACTTTATAGGTTAAAAATACGTTAATTACATCATTAATAAAAAGCAAGACGAGTACTGGACCAATGTGGGAGCCTTGAGGGGCGCCCGATGTAAGACATATTATGTTGGACACTTTATCACAGATTTTAACACGTTGTCTGGCTTGTAGGTAGGACTTAATCCATTCCAGGTAAACATCGCACAGTGGGAAATTTACCACTTTTTTTGGACAAAAGTCCATTTGACGCACAGTTCTTGACACATTTGAATATTTCTGTTTTTAAAATACTTGTGAATGCTTCTAGTTTACCCTCCGATTGCTACAATTTAAATGCCTATTCTTTTGATGAACGTATCTGACCCAATATCGAAACAATTTTTTTTTTTTGCATTCCATGTTTTTTGGGTCGCTGGTTAAGAATATGATACGCAATTTGTCCAAAAATGCTCCAATTTCTACATATTGGACACTTTTCGGGTCCTGGGAAGTTTTTAGTATCTTTCTGATTTATGATTTATTACTCTAGTTTGTTTAATTAATTGTATACATGAATAAAATTAATTTTAAAAAGCCTAACAAATATAAAAAATGAGAATATTTATTCAAGGATGGCCTTAAATACCAGCTTTATAAAATATAATAGTATAATAGATGTATCTAAGTGTTTACAATTAAGAAGGTAAGCAACTTTGAGGTTGCATATCCATGGGCTTCTTATACTTACAACTTCCTATGCTTTCTTAGCTTCAAATTAAAATTTTGTTATTTTTTTTTTTACTTTACTTGCTTTTTCAATTAAAATAATAGCCATTTTTAATTACATTATTATATATGATATCATCAGCGTTTTGAGTAAAAACCAACTTGAATGTTCCGATATTGGATCAGATACGTTCATCAGAAGAATAGATATTCAAATTGTAGCAATCGGAGGGTAAACTAGAATCATTCACGAATATTTAAAAAAAAGAAATATTCCAATCGGTCGAGAACTGTGCGTCAAATGAACTTTTGTCCAAAAAAAGTTGTAAATTTCCCATTGTGCGCTGGTGATGCCCATGCATCTCAGTTTGCATAATAGAAGTTCATAGCAGACAGTGTCAAAGGCTTTAGACAGGTCCGTATAGATAACATCGACTTGTTCACGTTATTCAAGGTTGTTTACCAGGTAGTTCGTAGCCGTCGACAGTCGCTTGAGAAACCCATGTTGTTCATTGATTCATTGACTTATTGAACATGGTGAAAAGTTCATCTGTAAGTATAGATTTCATTACTTTCGTGATACAGAAAATAATTGCGACTCCTTTGTAATTTTTGATGTTGGCTTCGCTACCCAATTTAAATATTGATGTAACGGTAACGGAGGTTTTCCATTCAGTAGGAACAATACCTTTGTCTAAAGACATCTGAAGTTAAATTTTAAGAGGTTCCGAGAGTGTTGATGAGCCAATTTATTAGAAATGCAGGTCTGCCATTTTTATTTTTATCCGAAGATATAAGTTTAGATTCAATTTCTTACTTGGTAAAATGGTGGCGGCTGAGAGAATGAATTTTGTTATAGTCTATCGTGACATTTTCAGTAGAAATATTATTATGAACACTGTAACATGATGGAAAATGCATAGCAAAAGCATTAGCAATGTCTTGAGGATCGCCCAATGATACACCATCATATTCCATAAGTTTCGGAAGCCGTGTTCTTTTTTAAGAGAATTAGTATATGACCAGAAATACTTAATATTGGTGGGAATCATGAGTTCTGTGTTAAATACATATAAGAGGTAACACATGTCTATATGGTATTTAGTTTCTTTTCTCATGTTAGAATATTCAAAATAATCACTCTCAATCCTGATTCTTTTATACTTTTTATACAGTTTATTCTTGGTGGCCATAAGTTTTCTTGTGAGAGTTGTACTATTTTGGGTACTTATCAGAGACAGAGAGATCATGTTGGCAGTTTTATGCCATTAATCTTTAAGTTTGTTTTGTCATGTATGATTTAATATTACATAAAAACGGTTTATTTTATTGGGAAATGTTTTATGTTGCCAGCAGTTAATTGGGTTTTTATATTTAATTTTTATAAAAATAAACAAAATAAATAGCCACACATTTTTAGCAGAACAGGAAAGTATGTGTTTGATTCAACATTGTCTTTATTTGCTAGATATGTATTACATGTTTTTGTAAGAATCGTTACTGTTTTTAGGTTAAATTTACCAAAAATACATTGTAGCTGGCAATAATAAATATTTCATCACTTCCTCATTTTTCTGATAGTTTCAGAGTGTTTGCGATATAATATTCTGCCTATATGAGAGCCGTCTCTGACGCCGAGATAAAATTGCCGAGCACTGGCCATAACTGAGATCGAGCTAAAAAATGGCTGCTTGAAAGATATATTTTTACATGAATGATTTAAATTTATCGGCTAAGGGCATTTTCCCAAAAGTTTCGCTATTTAAATATGTAAATTGAAGTATTGGTGCCAAAGAAAACCTTTTTTTTTTTTCACTAATTCAGCAACTCGATTTTCTCGCCTCTATGTAAAAATTTAGAGAAAATCGAATTAGGGTTTTCAAACATTTACTGTATTTTGCCTACAAATTGTGCCAAGAATAATAAAATTTAACAGAGCTATTGCAAAAACAGCCTCATTTGTATAGCCGATTGAAATATGCCTTTGAAGCAGTTTCCAGAAACACAGAAACACTCAAATACTAACTTTCGATGCGCGTTTCGACATTCATATTGACATTTTTGGGAGATGATTAGAAGTAGGGTTAAAACTGAATTTTAATTATACTAGTGTGGTTAACAGAAGGCCTGTTGAATGTATTTGCGAGTGTTTTTAGGGTTTGGGTAAGCCATTTCGGAGGCAGCTTCACATCAAAGGCTCCAGCTTCCTCCAGAACAATTCATGTTTAGAATTAAACTATATTGTGAAAAGAAATTAACATTTTGTATAGGTTAACCTAGAAAAGTGAAATTTTTCTAGATTGCCTGATAAGTGTTCCCATTATTACTTTTTTCCAATGATTATTTGATGCAACTAATAAAACCAGTCAAATGCAAGTTGGACTCACATACTTTGTTTGCAAACAATATTTTATATATATATATATATAGGTACGTGTAGCAAACTATCTTAAAAATAACTTTTCAGGGACAAAATAATTAAATACAATTTTTCTATTTTTAAAATTCCAATTTGTTTTTATTTTTCATTTTTTGAGTACAGAACCCTAGTAAAGGGTCAAGCATTAAAGTACTTTATCCATCAAAGTTTTAAATAAAAGCATTAAAGAACAAAAATGTTGAAGTTGTTGATTTGTTTTTCAATTTAGATATTGTTTTTTTATGCAGGGTGATTCTGATGAGAAAGTGGTACTTTACCAAAAGACAGTGAACATTGAGGTGATATTAAATCTCCACACAGTAATGTCTAAAGCTGTCCCCATTTCTGGAAGAATTTCCTTTTCTTCATATATATGTAATGCACAAGTGGAACGCAATGAAATTTTGTATTTTGGTTATAATAATCATTCACCATCGAATGCCTGGGATCTTAATAAAATATCAGGGCCAGACCCAGAATAAAGAGATTTTTAAATTATTCCTAGAAACTAATTCTTTGTATACTTACTATTTATACATTTTTTCATTCACTTTGTCACTTTGAAAATAGACTGCGATTTAAATTTTTTTATTGGATATAGTAAATTTGACTGACTTGAATTTTTTTTAATATTTTTTGACCGAGTTCCAACAAGAAATGTTCCATAACTTATTTTCGTAAAGTTGATATTTTCATTGTAATTTTTTGAAACTGAAATATCGTCAATTTCTCGTTTTTTGATGCTCTAAAAGTATAATGAAAAATGTTTTTTTTTTAGAGTATATATTTTGTTATAATATCTTTAGACCTTGCATATGAACTGATTTTTAATTTTATACCTGATAGTTGCTAGTCACCTTATTATTGGAAAATTAATGTCGAAGAAAAGTTGTCATATGAATTTCAGCATGTAGGTATTTGATTTCTGAAACATTTTAAGTCAAAACATACACGGGTATAAAGTTGAACCTAGTTCTACAGGGTGTTTTCCACGATTATTCAAATTATTATATTTTAAAACTGTCATAATTCAAATTTTTCAAATGGTGTTCCATTTCAAATGTTTTAGGAATTAAATAAATATACGCTGAAATCCATATGACAACTTTTCTTCGGCATTAATTTTCTAAAACCGTTGAAGTAAAGTGACTAGCAATTATGAGGTATAAAATAAAAAATCGTCACTTTTTGCAAGTTCATATACAAGGTCTAAAGATATTATGAAAAAATATGTGCTCTAAAGAAAACATTTTTTTATTATACTTTTAGAGCGTTAAAAAACGAGAAATTGTCGATTTAGTTTTTAAAAATTAATAACATTGAAAATATCAACTTTGCAAAAAAATTATTGAACATTTCTTGTTGAAAATCGGTAAAAAATATTTAAAAAATTTGTTTGATTGAAAAAATTTAATATTTCCTTTTGTTATTAACAAAATTGTTTTAAACAATATCTGACCAGGTAACATGGATTTTCATAATCAGTAGTGCTCCTGAACTGATTCCTGCAAAGAAACTGCGTCTGAAATATATTTATTTATTTATTAAACAGGGTTGCCCCCAATAGTACAAATTAAAACTGAAATAAACATACAAAAATATGTAAAACAATTAAATATAACAGCAATAATACAAATATAATATTAGAACATATTAACTATTACACAAATATTTTTTAAGAACATTAAGACTTATATGAAAAAAATCCATATTAATTCTGTTACAGTTAGACATCATTCTATTAATAGAAATATTCATCCCAACTGTGATGTTCCAGAGCAAAGCTGTAGACCATGATAAGTTGTCTTTGTGGAGTATGAAACCATTAATTCTAACAAATCAGGACAGTCAATGCAATTATTACACAATTTATAGAATAGAATGACATCGTCGGTATTATATCTGTAGTTCTTAAGACTTTGAATGTTTAACCTTGACAATATTTATTTATTTAAAAAGTCATATGCCATCAATTCGCTTGGTATACCCATTTTGAAAGATATGAAGCATAAAATACGTTTTTGGACCCTTTCTAATTTATTTACCTGTGTTTGAAAATAATGTGCCTCTACACTGCTATAATTTTCCACGCATGATCTAACGTAGCTAATACATAAGGTTTTAATTGCACATATATTTGTGAAATCTTTAGTACTTCTCTTAATAAAACCGAGAGTGTTCAGGGCCTTGTTGCATATATAATATATAATAATAATAATGATAACCTTTATTAATAGCATACAGCTAACTTATAACATTACCTAAATTTGCAAAAAGCAAATATATATATAACAAAATAATAAATAGAAACATTACATTACAATACAATATAAAATAATTAAAAAAATACATTGCATTACAATACAAAATAACTATTTATATCTCAATATGTTCCATACAGTAATCTCTACACCTCCTTTTGAACGACAAGAGCGTCTCACTACTCCTTATGACATCCGGTACCTGATTATATTCTGTGAGTCCTTTATGGAAAAGATTATTTTGGCCATATGATGTACTGACCGTAGCAATATAAAAATTTCCTCTATATCTGGTTTCGTAGTTATGGATGTCTTGAACAAAAGTGATATCTTCAAGCAGGTGGTGTGGCCAAAACCCATGTTTTATCTTATATATAACGATCATCGTGTTAATGTAAATGGTCTGTCTGACACTTAAAAGTTCGGTTTGTTCCAGCATGTATTTAATACTTCTGTATCTATTGCACTTTAAAATAATCCGTAGTGCTTGGTTCTGTTTTTTTTGTATTTCATATATCTGTGTGTTATTTAACAGATATAGAATGGTACTGCAAAAGTTTAAGTGTGGTAAAATGATTGTTTTGTATACTAATAGTTTAGTCCACCTGCTGACATGCCTTAACCTACCTAATAAGTTTACCTTTTTAGCAATTTTTTTGGTGATATACGAAGTGTGATTGGAAAATGATAAATTTTTATCAATGAGAATACCTAAATATTGACATTCTATAACTTGTTCTATCTGTTTTTCATTTATATATATACCCGTATGGTTGCTTGTATCAATTTTATTGTATTGTATTTATATATTATAATCTATATGGTATTGGAAATTTAGTTTAGAATCGAAATTTATTCCTAAGTCTCTTATTAAGTTAACATGTTCAGTTAATGCATTTCTAATAAAGTATAAATTGAGAGAGTTACAGTTACCTTTACCAAATTGTATATATTTACATTTTTTAGTATTCAACACCATATTTTTCTGAGAACACCAGACGTCAAACCGATCAAGGTCTACGTATAGTTTTAGGGATGACACACTATCCTTTATTTCATATACTATCTTTAAGTCATCGGCATATAGAATTACCATACTATGCACAAAACAGTTCTCAAAATCGTTGATGAAAAGGTTAAACAACAATATTCGATACTCATGCGCCCATATAGGCTGGTCTAGAAGGCTTTTCAATATTATAAAACTAATTTACAGTTGCTGTAAAAAAAGTCTAATTGTGCTAGATGTGCTTCATGCTTAACATGGCTCCACAAAAAAATGTGCCAGTTTAAATAGATTAGATACCCAAACCTAACAAAACATGGGTTTGTTTCAAATGCAAAATAAAAATTGTATTCATAACTTATTATTATTTGTTAATTCTAAATATGTATATAGTGTCAAGGAAATATAAAAATGTCGGTAAAATTGCCTACTTGCTATACAGGAGTGATTCGATGTAAAAGCCGAAAAAAAATAGTTGGAAATTATGTCATACCCCAACCACTTGAAGTTGGTGTCATTTTGTCAGATTTATTATCCTTTTACACCAAGTCAAGCACCTGCTCGATCGGTTAACTCTTTGTTTATTTATTCAACATATTATGCGATGAAAAATTTTTTTTTTAAGGTTTTTTAAAAATTTGAAAAATGAGGTTAAAATCCACATTAAGACTTCAAAATTTGGATACATGTTACTGAGAGGTTGGGCAATGAGAATCTGCAAGTGGCGGAGGGGGGTGTATTAGGGCAATTAGGGGTTTGACTTAGTTTAATTTACCTGGGCATGGTGGGCGTTTATGGCTAAGGCACTTGAAGATTCTCATTGCCCAACGTGTATCCAAATTTTGGAGTCTTAACGTGCATTTTAACCTCATTTTTCAAATGTTTTAAAAATTATTTTTTCATTGTATATGTTGAATAAATAAACAAAGAGTTAACCAATCGAGCAGGTGCTTGATTTGGTTTAAGAGGATAATAAATCCGATAAAATGACGATTTCAAGTGGTATGACATAATTTCCAACTTTTTCCTTTAGTAGACTTTAAAATAATTCCCATTACATACAAGGAAACGCTGATAGGGAACGCTTTATAATTTTCTACAGGGTACCTCGATACCTTTCTGAATCGGCCTATAAGAATGACTGTTAGTTTGCATGCAACAAACTTTTGGGTGTTACTCGCTCTTGGAATAACCTGGAGTGACTTTTTCTCTCAACTTCTCATTAAAAAAAAAAAAAAAAATGAATCCTCAACAATTTAATTTTCTTATTTAAACAAATGAAATGGTGTCAAAATATTTTTGTGGGATTTTGTATCTTTCTAGGTGTAAATTAATATTTCAATATCAAAATTTTATAAACCATATATAGTGTTATTTTCTAGGAATAATTTTAAAATCTTTTTTTATTTTTTTCGGCCCTGATATTTTATTAAGATCCCAGGATGGTGAATGACTACTGTAACCAAAATGCAAAATGTATTTGGATTCCGTTTACGCATTACAGACATATCTACCAAGAAATATAAAACACACTGTATTTTGAGAAAGAGGTTGCTTTAGCCATTACTGTATGGGGATCACCTCAATGCTCTCTATCTTTTGGTAAAGTACGACCCTCTCCTCATGGATCACCCTGTATCATGTATTGCTTAGCTTAGATAAAAGCAATTCTTTTCATACTTTCTTGACTGGTCGATCCTGGCCTGAAAAGTCTAGCAGAAGTATGGCAGAGTCAAATTTGCTTTGGGCTGCTGAAAGTTCAATTTACTTCTCGAAGTTGGAACATAATGATGCAGAACACCTTGTGTTGGAGAAAAAAATACTTAGGGAATTTTTTATTTACAAAGAGTGTCTACAATTTTATTTGAACTGTGTATTACACAAATTCCAAAATTTGGATAACATATCATGTATATGTTTAATTTTTAAAATATTGAATTTCTAGTAAAAAAGGCTTGCGTACTTCTGTTTGCTTTGAATACGTATTTAAAATTTTGGGATTGCTATACTTAAATTTTTGGGGGACTGTATATACAAATTGCCTTTGCTAAAATGGCTTGTTCACTATTGAATTTTCAATGTATAATGTATATAGTCACAAATTAAATATAAATATTTCTCTCGGCTGCCAATGTTATTCTGGATGACTGTAATATACAGGTAAATTTGGTAATTTTTTTGTACAGTTTTTCCCATAGTGGATACTGCTATTAAAAAGTTATCGTAGGTAATTTTTAGTTGAGTGGAAACATACACTAGTATGTTTGATTAATAAATCAAAATAGGAGAAATAGTCGAACAACTTAAAATGAATTCGAGTGTCACGTAATCATCACATGCATTTTTATTTGAAGCACATTCTTATATGAATGTATGTACCTGTGTAAACTTCATATATTTCATTTTAAACCATAATATAGACAATTTTTATACTGGTTAGTTTAGTATCCTCTATATGTTAAAATTACTCTTCTTGGTTAACACTAGGTAATTCAAATAAAGTTATGACCAAACTAATTTACAATATAAGCGAATTGTTCCACAAGAACTACCTCCAGATGTTCAATTATTCGTTTTCAAAAATTATTCAGTTAATGTTCATTTTATTGTAAGTAGAGTGGAAGACTGAAATTGCTGCTAGTAGTGTCTTTAATGTTACATTATTTCACATATAGATCTAAGGAAACTATAATAGATTACATGCCTGTTGAATGCTATGCTACTCCTTAACGGATGGCGTTTTAAAATGAGGTTATAATGGACGGGAAATAAGTGCTTTAGCGAATATGATTTTGAAAGGTAATAAGGTGTAAACTATCAAACATTAAAGACTAAAAAGTAGAAAAGATACACTTTAAAAACATGATATGAATGGTTCTTCAATCCACTTAGGATTTTTTAGAATTGTTTACCTTGTTTCTATGAGACCACTGTTACCCCAGATTTAACTGACATCTTGCTGTATCCTTATGAGAGTGCGGTGCGCAAGTCCATTCGTAGACATGACCTGGCCCAGATACAAACTTGGTCTGTCACTTGTCATGTTGCTGTATAATAGGGGATTCAGACTGTTTACTTTCAGTCCTATGCATCTCTTGGATATACTTTTAAAATTAGGTTTATATTATGTAAAATTGTCTGCTGGATCCATCTCCGGAGGGCGATTTGCGATATAGGCTTGCGTTCATCCCCTATGTTAATTTATACCTCTTGGTGAAACACGATATTTAAAATTTTTCGAATATAACTTGTGCTATTTAAAATTTTTCAAATATAACTCGTATCTTGAAAACTATAAAATTTTAGATGGATGTTAATTAATGTAAGGTGATTGAGATGGCAATGTTGAATTAGTCTTTTGGTTATTTATCATCCAAGAAAAAATAAAAACGTGAGGCTCTTGAAATATTGTAGCGTCTAAAGTATATAACAGATTAGAATGAAGTTGTTTACGTTATAAGCGGAGAACAGTTTACACAGCACCAATGGGGTTTCCCAAATAAGTGGAATCCCCATCGAGGCCGTCTCAAGGCCATTGGTACTATTTGGTACACAATATAAAAATTAACGGTTTAAATTCACTTTCATTTCGCATTTGGCGATCTTTTTTTTTTATAAATTGAATTCAATTCAATTTAAATTACAGCATAAATGCAGTAAGAATAAATACACTAAATGCGTTTTGATTTACTAATTTTTCCTGCGTGAACTTAGATTGCAAACGTACCAATCAGAGACAAGGACACAAGTTCCCCATCTTTAGAAGCACTGCACTTTAAACTGAGATAAACTATAGGTTCTTTTTCTATTTCTAGAAATATGATATCAATTGTATGAGCAGTATTGTAGTAAAAAGTCCAAATTTAGTTTCAGTGAAAGAATTTTTACAATTGGATTATTCCAGCGAAAGATATCAATTTATTTTGGAGAATTATAGACAACGCGGGCTGAATATGAGTCACTTCCTTCAAATCCGGCAACGTTCAAAACTGTATATTAATTGATTTCATATATTATGTCCAAAAATATCAAAACCGTAATTGCAAGACATATGAAGACTTGTATTTTCAGTAGGGGAAAGTCTTATACCTTGAGCTGGATTTTTTCAAGACGATTTTTAAAATATGTGGATTCAGAACTTAGAACTGAAAATAATATGATACAATTCTGTGTCAATTATGAAATGAATATATTAATAATAAAAGATAGATGAATGTACTTTAATGCAAAACAATATTAATTTTTTTATTCTTGAAATGGCCCAAGGTACAATATTGGTGTGTACCTGGAGCCGGGTATAATGTAACTTGAGCCAACTACTCTCTTTTTAATAATAAGATCAAAACTAAGCCAGTAAATTGTGAAATTAAAAATGTTCAGAATATTTATTAGAATGAAGTGTACTCTTATAAACATAAAATTCTTAAATAAAAATATTAAATAAAATCATTCGACATGGTAAGATAAAGGATCTGTTACAAAACGTAATATCTGCCTCTGCCTATTGGAAAAACCACTTGCTTCTGCTTCTGGTAAAATAAAGACAATGTTAAGCTCTTCTTTTCTCGCTTTCTCTAAAAGCTTTTGTTAGATCTTTCAGGTGTATCGGTAAGAACTGTGCTCCTCTTAATTTTCTCGTGTTTAAAATTTTTTTTACGGGGTTGCGCTTTTGGATAAAGATGAATTCCTTGTGTAGATTTAAATGCTGATGTCTTAACACCTGATGGACCCGGCTTTACAATGTCAGTTGGGGCAATTTCATTAATTATGGTATTATTTGTAGCAGCAGCATCTTGTACTGACAGATCTGGTGTTGATGGGTTAATTCTAAAATCTGCATCGGTTATATTAGTTGGATCTTCTCGATCTGTAATGGATACAGGAAGGAACTCGTCATCTCCGAAAATGTTTTCTTTCAAAGGCCAAATTCCGGTGGCTTTGAAACCAGATTGAATATTTTTCGGCGTAAAAGTAAGTAAGTGAACAGTTCCTTGTACGGTCACCGGTTTAGGTGCCAGCACTCGAACGGTGCAGTTAAGCTACGTCGGTCGGGTCCAGCTCATGGATGGGTGAGTTCTCGTTCAGGTACGTCAGTCTATGTCATGAGCTGTAATAGCCTTGGCTGAACTGAGACGGCTTGGCGAGAAAATAAAAACCAAGGACTGATAACTTTACCAAGGAGCTCCTTATCAACAGACTCGAAGTCTTGTATGGACCATGTCTGGATAAGGAGCCCTAAGGTACAAAAAGGAGTACTACAATAGATCAATACTGGTCACAGTAGGCAATGCCAGCTCCTCCATCTAATATCTAAAAAAAAAGTAAGTAAGTAAGTTTTATTCCGTTTCATTGGACAAATGTATAAAACAGGTCAGTTAAACAACTTCGCTCATAACTAATAAAATATAAATGTAAAAACATATAAAACACAAAATTTCGGACAACCAGAAAAATACATAAATAAGTGTATAAAATACACAACATATAAGTAAAAAACATTACATTACAATTTAAAAATTCTTGAATAGAGTAAAGCTCAATATCACATATATACTTGAAAGCTTGCTTCTTGAAACTGTTGAGATGAAAATTATCTTGCAGGCCATAACATAAGCTTTTTCTCTCAATTGGGCAACATCGTAAATTGTTATTGATTTGGGTGTTGTCAATAACTGCTCATCACACGCTGTATTATAATATATTTTATATGGCCCAAAAACTCCTCTATCTAAGGGTTGAAGTTTGTGCCTGGTGTGGGGAGGCAGAGTAAGAAAAATAATACCATTATTTGCTGCCAATGATACAGCTTCATATGTTACGTGACTTTCATGGTTATCCATTATAAGTAACTTTTTGTGTTCCTTAGTTGGTTTGACATGTCAAATAAAATGATTTAACCATTACTGGCTCTTTTGTTAGTTGTCCAGGACTTGGGGATTTGTTTATTATTTGAAACTGCAAATTGATAAGCCAGAACTCTTAACTAGTTTCTATGGAGACCGTATTGCATTTTCGATGAAAGAATCTAATATTCATACAAGCTTTGCTCTTATTCTGATGTTTCCCAAATGCCACATAATGTTCCTGTTCATTGACGTCCAGTTTCATGAATCTCTGCAGCGTTGCTCTAGGCATGTCAAACTCTTTACAGGCCCTCGTTTGACTTAAATGTTGACTTGTAATAGCAGCAGCTGCTACCCTAAGTTGCTGCTGTGAAACACCTGGTTTTTTAACTCCGGATTTACTTTGATTCATCTATAAAATAAATGAAGTAAATGATATTGTGATACAGTGCAATCGAGAAATAGTGAAGGTCACGTGACAGAGAAAAGTCACTAAAATTACCAAAATTGATTTTTATTCTATGTACATTAATTATTAAAACTAATTTTTTATGTTTCTAAACTAGGGTCCCTAGTCCAGAATACTAAAATACAAATGGCCACCACTTTGTGATCAGTTCATCAAACGTGCTGTTTTAACCGTATATTTGGCGGATTTCGTGATGTTTTAAAACTTAATTTTGTATTATTTAACATCCACGATTATGTTTAATCAACTCATGTCGTGAATTTTGTTCGTTATGATGGAGACGAGTTATATATATATTTATTTTATTAGATAAACTTTGCAATAAATTATCATCGTCTATATATGTTCTTCGTAATTTAAAAGGAAAAGTGTCTAGACCGGTTGTAGCAACAGCATTCCATGCCTTAATTCAATCCAAAATTTCATATGCAGTGGTAACATGGGGTCATGCACCCTTGGTCAGTAGAGTCTTTGCGTTGCAACGAAAGGCAGTTAGAGTATTAAGTGATCTAAACTATAGAGATTCTCGTATAGACAGTTATATTCAGATGCGAATTCTTACAGTCCCATCTATATACATATTGCAATGTCTTACCTTCGTAAAACAAAACTTGTCTAATTATGTTTTTCACATTGAAATACACATGTACATATACGTTGATTATCACAGATTAACAAAGTCAAAATCGGGAACAAATTATTATGGTCCAAAAATGTTCAATCTTTTGCCTCCTACTGTGATACAGTTGTCACTAAACAAATTTAAAATTGTGGTAAAAAATTATTTGATAAATAAGTGTTTTTACTCTATTGATGACTATTTTAATAATAATTTTAATGATATGAATAATATATAAACTTATGTTTATACTATGTAAATCTGTTTTTAATCTGTTTTAAAAGTTAATGCTACTAGTATTGTTTAAGATTTTATCCTAATATGTAAAACTTCATATTTTATATGATATTATCACTTTCTAAATTTTATTTTATGATATTCATTGTCTTGACCTGTGTAAACAAATTGTAATGACACCAATAAATTTACTTACTTACTTATATTTTACGAAATTTTCCTATGATGTACAGTATTGGTGTATGGAAAAAAGTTGATGCTGTCAGTTTAAATCTTTATATATTAAATAAAGAAGACCTCAGTACAGATGCCGATGTATTTTCGAATGTCACAAACACATATATTGTAATTACATGATTTTTGAAAGGAGAACTTAATTAAAAGAATAGGTCCAAGATGTTTGAAACTTTTCCTAGTTGAAAAATTGAGTTAATTTAATAAACACTGGCGTCATTTCTTATTGCCACACTTCCACAATTAATAACACAGTCAAAACTTAGCATTTTGTACGATACAATGTCCACAAAAGTACTAATATAATGAAAAGTTCGATCAGTTTCCATTTAACATCTTGGGAATTTGGGTTTCTTGTCCCTAAACTCTGAATGTATAAATTTGAGACGTCACGCGCACACGACCTATATAAATCACTAAGTCACTGTCGCCAATATGCAAATGTTGAAAGTATCACAAAATAGTGTAAGTAGCACACAAAAAAATCTTTAGGGAGCGACGCATTCAGTCTTTCTCGATCTCCTTGTATAATAATGATGGAATTGTAATAATGATGGAATTTAGATTTCGCGCCCAAATCAATGTGTGACTAGTTAGGTTATATATGTGTCATTATTGTAACACGAACGGAAAAATAATTTAATAAAAAATAGATGGTTTTTTACAAAAATTTTAAAAAATTAAATTTTTTGATTTCTGATGATGATTGAGGGTTGAGAGAGTTAGTTCCTTCTTCAATAACGCCCCAAGTTGGGCTTCTGATGTGTAACCCGAACAGTTTCTGGTTTTTAAAAAATAAATTTCGTGAGAGTTTGTGGTGAATAGGTCTAGAGATGTTTCTGGTTCAAATGGTTAGTTAGCACTGGTTGGGGGTTGTTAATAGGTAAAATTTGGTAACGGCGTGCTCTCTGAAGTCCTCTCGGAATGGATGGTGGTCGTTTGAAGGGATGATCAGCCCCTCCAGGGATGTTTTGGATGACTTCTAGAAATTTCACTTCTGCACTCCTGATACTTTTTATTAGAAAAACGCCCTCTAACTCCCTTATTTTTGCTTGTATGGGGTTGAAACTTGGTATGAAGACTATGGTAGTCTTAAGGGATGATTTGAATAAGGGTGAACCACCCTGGATTGCCACTTTACTAGCGTCTAACCAGTGATGCAAAATTTCAAATTTCATTTTGAAAGTTTCAATTTCAATTTGAAACTTCTGAAAGTTTCAACGTACCCTCATAAATTTCTGAAATATCTGAATTTTATGAAAGTTTCAGATTAATCTGAAAATTACCACATTTTTGAAACTTTCATGAAAGTTTCAGCTGCAAAATCTGTATTTACATTACATCAAACGACATTTCACACGTTTTTTTAACTTGTTTAACAAAGTCTGGTTTTGACATTTATTTTAGAGGTTAGGTTAGCTATTCTTTCAGTACAAGAATCCTGCTTTTCATTTCTTCAGTTCCTTTCTAGGTTCCTAGATTCTATTATTTTTGCATTAATAAGAAAAAATTATTTTGAATGAAAAAATATATCAGTAATAAATTTCCCTGAGGTCATTGATTAATGACGTTGTAATGGTAATGCATTGTGTTAGAGTTTGAATTTTAATCTGAATCTACCAGGGATAGGGACCGTATTCTTGAATCAGGGAGTGGATGATGTGAATGTTTTATCTCTTTTCATTTCGCTACGTTTCCTTCTTTTCCTTTCTCCCGAAATGTGCATTCTCTCTAATGGAGAATAGGGGACCAGGAGATCTTGAAAACATATTGACAAATTATCTACTCGTGAATTTTGAAAAATATGTTATTATTTGTATTTTTCAAGAATATAATTTTAAGTTCTAATCTTACCAAGGAGAAAACAAAATATGTTTTTTATATTCAAAAGAAACATCGAAAACTAAAAATTTATGAGACTGGTTCCAAAGTGGGATTTATTTGTTATTAACCCTCGGAAATTAAAAAAAAATACGAATGTTATACAGGACTTAAGTTTCATATCATTTCATGAAATATTTTAATAAAATTTCACTTAACATTCATATTATCAGGGGAAATATTCAATTAAGTTTCATAAAATGAAAGTTTCAATGAAACTTCACGAAAGTTTTATGATACTTAATATTTAATTTTATATTTAAGAAATTTCAGATGAATTTCGAAACTTTCACAAAAATGTCATTGAAATTTCACAAATTTTAAGTTTCATGAAATTTTGCACCTCTTAACGTTATACAGAACTTAGATTTCATCATTTCTTGAAATATTTCAATGAAATATCACTTTAACTTTCTTAATATTAGGGAATTATTTAATTAAATTTCATAAAATGAAAGTTTCATTGAAATTTCATGAAAGTTTCATGATGTTTATGTTTAATTTTATATTTCAGAAATTTCATAAATTTCAGATGAATTTAGAAACTTTCACAAAAATGTCATTGAAAATTTCGCAAATTTTAAGTTTCATGAAATTTTGCATCACTGCGTCTAACCGGCTTCGTTCATGCACAATAAAGATAGTTAATTTGGTGGAGATTTTGTTAAAAAATAAAACACTTTTATTTAAGTTAACGACGACGGTTTAACATGGATTTATTTGAGTTACTTACAAGTTCGTTTTCGAGTTATTTATCGAATTTGCACAGCCTTTTTGAACACAGTTTTTTGTACTTCTTATCACTAGGTTACAAAGTTTTTGAGTAAACATACAACACGAGAAATCCAGTGTGGCTTATTCTGCACGATTTTTTGTTTCATTTGGTTGTCTTACTTTATGACCGAAATTGTTGTTTGTTTTAGATATGCCACCGAGTACCGTTTTGCCAAGTGCCTAGCCACCACTGTGAGTTATTGACAGGGGACTCTGGATTTGCGAACTGAAAGACCGCGATCAGCTAACTGTCTTGGGGGTAGCGATTTTTCGTATTTATAGTAATTTTGAACAAGGGAGCTTTCAGTTTTCTTTGTTCTCCTTAATGTCTGAATGGCTTCTTGAAAGTAAGATTTTAATGAAAAGGGGTTTGTTTGCCATCAATGGTCGCTTCTTCGCGGCGTTTTGTGAATGGGGTGTCATTGTTACTTGTTTTAAACCGCCAAAGGGTGGTACTGTTTTCTTTGAAAATTCGTTTTGTACCGAAAACGTACAGTACTCTATTGATTATCAATTTTATGAATAGGGTAGTATTATTGCTTTGTCTTAAACCGCCAAAGGGTGGTCAGCGTTTTCTTTGTAAAACTTGTTTTTTCCTAAAATGTACAATCAGCTATTGATTAGTAATTTATGGGGGTTTACGAAGCGCGGTGGTGAATATTTCTTTTGTTTAATGAAAGGGACGTTTTAAAACTGAATGGTCTTTTTATACCTGAAGGGGTGCTTTGTGTGCACATGGCTGTTTTGATAGTAATTAATTTTTTGTCTTTCGGCTGTCGCCGTATGAGGGACATTTATTACCATTCGATTTTCTAGTACAGGGTGGATGCATTTTAGCGCGTTTTGTCCTGAATTGAATTAACATGAAAATTTTCTAAACTGAGAGTGTCAAGTAAAAAGGTAGAACGGGAAACGAACAGTGCCAGAAGGGCCTCGCGAGTCAGTACTTTTGTGGCTGTACTTGATAGTTTGAAAATTGCCGGAAAAATAGTAAATATGTTTTTATTCGATTTTCGATTTTGGCAATCGATAAGGTTTCAAAAGAGGTTTCTTTGAGTAGTTGAATTTTTTAAATATCTCGTGAAAAAATTTGCTTCTTTAATATCATGACGTATAAATAATATTTTTAATATCGGTAATTAAATAAAGAAGTTAAAAATAAAAGATATTGTAATAAAACGCTTACTTTATTAGTAATAAAATTACAAATAATTGTAAAACTTTATGGAGTGTGACAGTAGGAATAATCATTTCCAACCGAAATAACCATAGTTTTGACAGAGGCTCAAGGTACCATCCGGCCCGGGGTACAAGACTTTCCCCTACATAAGAAATATCCACCGCCACAAATATGCCAACTGCATAATATTAGTTAGGGATAGATATGAACATGGATTAAAAGCAGCTTATTATGCAATCAATGCCTAGCTTCTTACAACACCTATACCGCACTTTTTGCAGTTTTTAAATAAATGTGGTCGTAAATTATCTAAATTAACTTCAAAATTGGAACGACCGTACATGGGTTTGAAAAAGTAAAAAGCTGCTAACGTAAATTGACACACATCCGCTTGTTGAGGACATTGTTTAAAACTGCAGAAGAGTCAACAGTCGACAAAGTAGTTGCTGTTCCAACGATAAGCATTCCTGCGGTTATTAACGTTACGTCATTTCCCAACATGTGAAGGTGCGTCAAACATTTCATAGCAATATGATTCTGTAGACTCGGCTTATTCTTAGGGTTGGACATAAACAACTTTCACTCAGGAATATGAACTTTATCTCTAAGCTTGAATTCCAGCAATAATTTGGGTATACGTCGGGCTCCTTCATAATCTTTTAATCCATGTTCATATCCAATGACGGATTAAAGCATTTGCCGCTTTACGCAAACTTAAAATTTCCGCCTCTAATAATAATAAGAAAGTAGCTAATTTCATATTTATTTATTATTGTCAAATCCTAAAAATAATTTTAGGGAAACCGGAAACAAACACGCATCTAAAAATTAGGTGAAAAGATCTTACCGCAGCGCCGCTTGATAGACGGCACTCGATAACCGATAGCGACATAATAAATTATGTCCATTCTTATGTTACAAGTTACAAAGTGCAAGATGTGCAGTTGTGCACTGTTCATATCTATCCCCAACTAATAATATGCAGTTAGCATATCTGTGGCGGTGGATAATATTTTTTATGTACGGGAAATATAAATCTTCATACGTCCTGCAATTATGGTTTAGATATTTTTGGACATAGTATATGAAATCAATTAACACGACAGCTTTAAACGTCGTTAGATTTGAAAGAAGTGAACTCATATTCAACCCGTGCTGTCTATAGTTCTCTAGAATAATCCGATTGTAAAAATTCTTTCACTAATATTAAATTTGGACCTTTTACTACAACTCACACAATTGATATAATATTTCTAGAAATAAGAAACGTAACTCGTGCTACATTTTTCTCTACAATATTTCAGGACCCTCACGTTCATTATTTTCTCGTAGTTTTAGAGATAGCACGAGTTATATTCGAAAAAGCAGTATAAATTAACATAGGGAATGAATGCAAGCCTATATCGCAAATCACCCTCACGGAAATGGATTCGGCAGACAATTTTACATAATACAGACTTAATTTGTATGTCCAAAAATTGCATAGCAATGGAGAAATAAGCGGAATTTTGATTATTGAATCCCTGACCAGTAAACAATGTTCATAAGCATAAAGGTAGCTAATTTTAAATAATTTAATTTTCCGACCTGAGCATCCCGACTAACACAAATTTAAGTAACCAGTTTTTCATTTTAATCATGTTGTAGTACAGGAGCTGGCTGGTTTTTTTTGGATGTCATCGTTTTATGCTCTATCAGATATTTTTATCGTTTTATGAATGATAACGATTCTCAGAATAGACTTCTGGCGGTGCTCTTCTTGTCAAGTATGTCATGAGTTGTCAAAATTGTAAAAAAAAAAAGTTACAGCACGTAATCATTGCAATATTTTTTAAACTGAGAATATTTATTTAAAACATTCTTAATATAGAAAATCATTCCCAGATGAAAAGTCCTGTCAGTTAATTAGCCAGAAGGAAAAATATTTTCAAATTTAGAGAAAAATCAGATTTTTATTGTGTATTTTATTTCATAATGCTAAACTCATTATGGCAAGTAATTTCTCGTAAATATATGCCCTCTTAACAACAAAATAACCTTCCCAGAATATTATGGTTAACACAAGGGCTACAGACCTTTAACTACAGAGGAATTAAACATTCTCCGCTAAGTTGAGTTTCTACCGCACCTCAGATGCACTGTCACGATATTAGAAAGTCATTCTTATTTTTCATTATTTATTCTAAGTTTCCCAGAAAAAAATTATGCATCTCAAGATTCATATATTCAAAAACGAGAGAATACCGGGTGATTCAGTTTGGTATTCACGTCCCTGTATCTTTTTTATTTCAGCAAGAAACTATAACAAACCATATATATTTGTAAATCGCTTGTCGAACTATCAAATGACGTCTTTAAAAAAGTATACACTTCCATAAGAAAAATATCGAGAAAATTAATAAAATATGATAACACTTCCTTCAAATTCTGAATCAACTTGTTAGCCATGGAAATAATTGAATTTTGACATTGTTGGTAATGTCAAATTAAAAATACTGTTATTTGTGATTGTGTTATTAGTTTTGTTTTATACTATATTTATAAATAGATTTACATGAATGAAGAAAAATTGGGCATGATATTAATTTATGGAGTGCGAAAAAAACAGTAAAGCAGTCAAACGTTGATATCATGAACGCTTTCAGAAAAAATGTTTGCAAAATTGGCGAAAAATATGGGCTTAAGTGGAAATTTTGAGAAAAATATAAACGTTTTTAAACCCAGAACCGCACGAGATGAAGAACTTACAGTTCATGAGACTGACATTTCATATATATATATATAGAAACTTTATTTAGCAAAGAAACTAATACAAACAATGATATTAACATATAGTAAACATTATTTTTATCCTAAAACATTAATAAACTAACAATAACTTTGGTCGGGATATTTAACAACTAAATAAATTGCACATTTGCATTTAATTTGCCAAGTAATTCTTTAATTTCCTCTTGAAAGCAAGTAAATTTCCAGCTTGTTTTATCTCATCTGGTAAACCATTGTAATCTTTTACACCATTGAAAAATATACTGTTCTTTAATAGCTCTGTTTTAACTGACGGTATATGAAAATGTTTGCCAGTTCTTGTGTAATGTTCATGCTTTTCACGATTTGTTATTAGCAAATGCCTTAAACCTAGTCCAGTTAAATTATTATATACTTTGAAAATAAAGACAAGCACACTATATTGGCAAAACTGCCTCACATTTAACCATTTCAGTGTCTTCAACATATCGTCTATATGTGCATAGGGACCCCACTTTAAAATAGCTCGCATTCCTCGATTCTGCAAAACTTGCAGCCTATCTAGCGCTGCGCTATTGGCCATGTATAATATTGTCGAACAATAGTTAAAATGTGGTAGTACTATTGCGTTATAAATTTTAATTTTCAATTCCATACTTAGATTGTTGCTAACACGGGTCATGAAGCCAATTTTAGCACCGATTTTTTTAATCACATAGTTAATATGTTCTTTAAATTTTAACTTTCTGTCGATGATAACACCTAGGTACTTGTATTCTTCAACCCACTCTAACGGCTCGCCATCAATAACAATTTGTCTATTATTACGTTTTAATTCCGTGTATTCTCCATCCGAGGATATCACCATTGCTTTTGATTTTTTGATATTCAGCTTCAATTTATTGCAATTCAACCAGCTGGATATATTTCGTAATTCCTCGTTCATATTCATGGTCAGTTCATTAATATCCTTTCCAGCAGTAAACACCAACGCATCATCTGCAAAGAGTCTAATATCTGAGTATTTCAATATTCCAGGTAAATCATTGATATACAGACAAAACAGGAGTGGTCCGAGTATACTGCCTTGTGGAACACCATGTATAACGTTTTCTTTATTAGACAACGCCCCTTGCCACTTAACCATCTGGTTTCTGTCATCTAAATAACTTTTGAACCAATCGCCAACTTTGCCTGAAAAACCATATGCCGTTAGCTTCTTCAGGAGTATACCCCTATCCACTGTTTCAAATGCACGTTTCAAGTCTAGAAAAACCGCGATGGTGCTAATATTCTTATCCTTGTTCTGTTTCCATTCTTGTATAACTTGTTGCACGACACCTTCGGTGGAATGTTTTTCTCTGAACCCTGCCTGTACATTACTTAGTATGTTATTCTCCTTAACATATTGGGTTGTATAATTATAAACGATTTTTTCAATAATCTTCTCCAAATCTGGCAGCATATTTATAGGTCTCATCTCATTGCACTCTTTTGTATTCTTAACTTTTGGTATTGGTACTATTGTGGATGTTTTTATATCACCAGGAAATTTTCCATATTCTAGAGAGGTATTAATTAGATTTAGTAGAGGATAACCAATGACATCAAAAATCGTCTTTATTAGGTCTACATTTAGAAGGTCAGCTTTATTACTCTTTTTCATTTCTAGGATAATTTTTCTCACTTGGCTTAGTGTCACTTTTTCAAATGACTGCCATGATCCATCACAGTTAATCTTCTCTATGTATGACTCTATTCCATCTTCATCTGCTATTGACTCCATTATCTCGTTAATACTAGATACGTAATAGTGATTAAGTTTCCCCGCAATGATTTCAGGTACATTAAAAATACCATCTTCAAAATGTACTTCTCTTACATCATCACATTTTTCATCATTTATAAAAGTTTTCAAAAATTTCCATAATTTTTTTTGAATCATTCTTGCATTCTTCTATTTGTTCATTTATATATTTTTCCTTCGTAGTTCTTATAATAGCTGTACATATGTTTCTTTCCCTCTTATACTGAGTCCAGTCCTCATCCATTTTAGTACTTACATACTTATCATATGCCTTTGTTTTGTTCTCTATTGCTCTGTAGACTTCCCCGTTGAACCATTCCTTGTTCTCTCTTATAGTAACAGTGCGTACTTCACTTGCGTCTTGGACACTTTTCGTAATCGCCTCCGTAAAACATTTATAGACTTCATCAATCATTGTACAGCTATATTTCCAATTGACTCCCATTAATGCTGTTTTTAATTTATTATAGTCTATGAGTTTATGTACAACAGTCTTTTTAGTAGTCTTTTTATATTGGTTGGCAATAGTCGCTACAGTCCAGTCATGATCACTTATTTTTGGTGATATTTTAACGTTGCACTTCAAATTTTCTATATTTGTAAATACCAAATCAATAGTTGATGCACTACTGTTAGTAATCCTTGTGTAGTCTCTTATCATCTGCCTAAGTCCTGCATCCCATGTAATAATGTTTCAATGTTCTTGAGTACCTATCGTCTCCGTTCCAGTCTATATTAAAGTCTCCAACAACTACAATATTTCTTTCACGCTCCACCATGTCATTTACAAAGTGCTTATAGAATTCAAGAAACTCATTAGTATTTCCATTAGGTGAATGATATACCCCAGTAAGACTGTGGATTCTGTTATTAACTTTAATATGACAAGTTAGGCACCAATAATTGTAATCCTCCGAGAAAATTCGTTCATTTTCATATTCTAGTTCTTTGCTTATATATAAAATTACACCCCCTGTATGTCTTGAGTTGCTATTGCATCTGATGTGAGCGTATCCCTTTAATTTAATTTCTGTATCTTCAATTTCATTTGTTATGTGGGTTTCTGTCAAACATAGTATCCATGGTTCATGCTTACTTACAAACGTTTCTAGCTCATTTTTATTTGTACTTAGCCCTTGTATATTTAAGTGCATTATCTTAATATTACCAATTAATTGCTATTGTACTCCAATTTTTCCACGTTCTCTCTGAATTCTTTCCTGGAGAACTAAACACTTTTCTCTGTCAAAGGGCAAGTGGTTCACATTAAGCTCTCCCTTAGTAATTTCTTTCATTCTCTTACAATTCGGGCATTGTTTTTCACCCTCAGAGCATCTGTGTTCTCCATCTGTCACTTTCCCACATTTAACACATACCTCATCATTTTTGCATTCATTAGCCTTGTGGTTGAAACCAGCACACTTATAACACCTCAATAGTTCAATGTTCTCAAATACATAGTACCTTCCCCATTTAACAAACAGATGTTGATTTGCCATCACTTTATTGTATGTTCCTAAATCACTTTCCACCGTTGCAAAGTAGGCATTCTTATATCTCATTTTCTTAACTACTTTTACTGATAATTCAACTGCTTCCTGGTTTTCCCATAATGTGCTATTTTGGTTCAAAATGCAAATTTTTAGTTCCTCCTTTGTTAATTCCTCCCTCATCCCCACAATTCTAAAGCAAGGTTTTTTTCCTTTAGGAATTATAGTCCTATACCCTTCTCTATCTTTATCCTGTATTTCCTTAGCTATTTTGTTGATATCCTCCTCTTTGCTACAGCTTATTATCACACCGCCTGTTTTCGTACTGTTAATTTTATTTACTCCAAGATTTAGTGTATTTGGCTTTATGTATTCTTCCACACTCTCCCACGTTCTCTTGCTATCCTGTTGGGCTTTTGGCTCAATTATTATTTTGTTATTTTTCACCACTTGGGAATAACTTGATTTCTGACTTTCCTCCACTTTTGTTTGGACATTATTATGTTTCCTGTTCTCCTGAAGTTCTCTTTTTAACTGTTCTATCATACTATTCTGCTCCACAATAATTTGGTTCAAGTTTATCAAAACAATACATACATCTTTTAAATTTACATCTTCCTTATTTAATATATTTGTTATTTCTGCACACATCTCATATTCTTCAACTTAAAGAATTCTGAAAGACAATAAGCTGCAACCTCACAAAATACACTTACATCGAAGCTTGCTTCCTGGAGATTAAGAGGGACGTCTAAATTTTGTGTCATAATAATAATAATAATAATAATAACAATAATAATAATAATACTTTATTTTCCCAGTAGGCCAAAAAAATTTTGAGCATTGGATGTGTCAATAAAGATTATAAATACAAAATACAGAAAGTTTATAAAAGTATATAATACAATCACAATAATCCTAAAAAATTACTTATACAAAAACTACAAAAAAACAAAAATGTATGTACGTCAAATTCCATTAAAAAAAAATTAGACAAAAACATCAAGAAAACACACTAAAAACAAATATTGTAAAAACACCTAGGAAGCAGTAATTCCAGAGTTCAGACCCAGGGAGATTTAGCCATTAAGATATTCGTTAAGTGGTGATTTCTCCCATAATATAATTCCATACGCCATGACAAACTCAAAGTTGGCATGATAATAAGTCTTCATTACTTGGAAGTCACAAATCTGCAACCCCTAGTAGATTGACAGATTCAGCTTGGGTTATAACTTTGTTATTTACTTTTATTAAAGAAAGCACTTTGTTTGCATTTGTTGGTTGAGGAGTAAAATGCCATACAACGGTTTTCTTTTCATTCATAATTAGCTTGCTGTTGGAGAGGTAGGAATAAACATTTGTTAATTTATTGTTGGCTTCGTAGTTGCGTATTTTTGTTCCTAAAATATTCCTATTTTGCTATGCTGATGTTATTTTGAAGGTCCTTTTTGCTCTTATAGGAATTATATATTTCGTCAATATTTAGATTTTTGGTCAACCAGTGAAGGTTTTTTAACTTTTCTTAATTAAGGTTACTGTAAGTCACTCTTTTTTATTGTATGGACAACTTTTACTTTTGCATACGATTACAGAACAGGTTAGATCTGACTACGTGTAATTATATTGATAAAAGTGTTGAAAGCAGCGTTGACATTTCCCAGGTAGATATCATCCCAGCAAGTTATTTGGAGAATATTTCTGAATTTCATCAAGTTGGGTTCAGAAATATTTCTAAAAGATATGTAATTATCAGTATTCTTTATGTATGGAAATGACATATTATCATATTTTATTAATTTTCTCGAGATTTTTTTTATGGAAGTGTATACTTTTTTTACACAGTTGAATGCAGAAAAAGAATCTCTGCAACAATCGGCAAAAAAAGTATAGCATACCATTTGAAAAAAAAAGTTGACTATCGTTACTTTGCGATATGTGATTACAGAGATGATTTAAGGACGCCGTTTGAGCTTGATAAACGATTTACAAATATAAATGGTTTGCTGGAGTTTTTTGTTGGAATAAAAACGATACAGGGGCGCGAATATAGAACTGAATCACCCGATATACAATTTTACGCAAAAAGACGTTTATCTTGAAATATGGTCAAGCTGACAGGATAACATATGCCATTTAATCGTGCTATTGTTCTACAGAATTTGTTAATACACAAAGTTCTTATAATGATGAATTTCCAAAAAAGCCACCTGGCTCAAACACCATTGGGAAATCGCATTTGTGGTACTGGTATTTTAGAAAAGCGACTGCAAAACTTTAAAGAGTCAGGGACTTTCAAATTTTACTTGGTACAAACCTAGTCCAAATTCTTAGTTTCTCATATGGTGCAGACTTTATGACGGACACTCTGGCGAGTAACGAAATGTTAGCAGTTTGCTGATTAACATTGGAACATGTCACTATTAAAGTATTTAAAAGAAAAGGTCAGTAATTACAATTTCCAAGCAGTGTAATTTTAGCTTAGTGTTGATTTTTGATATAATATATTTAAGCTAGAGAAAATATTGTGTATTATTATAAAGCATAAAGTGTTATATGTTTATCATGTTTGTTTTGAAATAAACATCTTTTTAAATTTGCATTTTTATTTAAAAAAACTGTAATAGTTAAGGTATTACAAAACTTAGTATATAGTCTTATCAGTAAAAAATAGTAAAATATTAAATATTTCTCCAATATTATTTCTAAATACTTATGAACGTAGATTTAAACTACTTTCAATTTATCACAAATTGGGTACTAATTATAAATAACATACTTAACGAATTATTCTAATAATGAACAAATGTAAAAAGTATCTTATAACTGCAATAAATTAAAAATTGCTTGTAAATCACAGCTATGCCAGCTAGTTATGCCGGTAGAAGATCTTGAAATATTAAACCTTATTATATACAAAAACTGAGAACATAAGAAATAAACACTAATTTTTTTGGAAACTAGTTAAACGATAGTGACAATCATCACTATAATTCGGGTCCTTCCTGCTAAATGGAGGTCTTGCCTTAATGCCTATGGTTGTAAGACGTTTGTTGGGGTCTTTGCACAGCATGTTTTGTAGAAGGATATACTAAAACAATAGATGTTGGCTTAAAATTTTAAATTGACAAATCCTTTTAGGTATTATGCAATGAGACCCCACTGCGAATGGAAATGTCCCTGTAAAAAATATGTTTATTACTCGATTTTAACAGGAGTTTTAAAAAATCACAGACTAAACACCTTTATGACAAAAATTTAAAGATTAACTTCAATTTTCAAGCAGGGATCCGGACCGAAATGAAATAATGGGTCTGGTTCGGTTCCGGTTTTTATGAACAAAAAAATTTCAGTTCGGTTCCGGTTCTTTAACTTATTTTTCGGTCCGGTTCTGCTGATTTTTTTCAGTTCTTTTCGGTTTTCTCTGGTTCTTGCATTGTATATTCATTTCTGGTAAATACACGACATATGTACCTAGCTATATTGATTGGGTAGGAGAAACTAGGAAGGAAGGTAATGCTAAGAGGTATTTTAACTGTTTTGTGCAAGTTTAGAGGCATATTTTATTCCACGGGTATTACGTAACCCGTAGGTATTATATTATTATTAAATTGAATACAATTTTGAATCAACATCTTTATTTATTAATATAATTTCTGGTTACGATGTTACGAGTAATAAGGTTGTAATTGTCAGTGTTGAATGTTGAAAAATGATTTAATGGAAGGTTGTAATTTTGGGTCACGCAGCAGTTTCTTTTTCTTTATGGGCGATTCTTCTGTTAGATTACTTGTAGTCTTCTTCATCTCCCGTTTCTTCTGAGTCGACATTCAGCACATTCTGTTAACAATCATTTTCGCTTACAGTCTTTTTTTTAAGATTCTTGCCGCTTTTCTCCCCGTTTTCCCTTAGTTATTAAAAACCTAAAAATTAACTATTAAAGTAGTATTTTAAACAAGTATGTGGAACAAAATAAACTTACAATTTCAGGCCTTTCTTTTTTTCAAATATTCTGTTAGTGCGAACCAATATCTGATCTTCCAGGATCTTGTCTTTTACCTTTGAATGCAAAGGAGAAATTTGAGGCCTGAAAACAACCTTTCGGCAGTAACCTGCGTAGCATGAACAGCAAGCACAACTTGCGATAATGCATATTCCGGCCAAGCTTCCTTGGTTTTCTCCCAAAACTCCAGTATGTGCATACTTTTGTTAATTTTTTTTTGTTTGAGATCATAAGAATTTAGGATGTTATCTATTCTTTTTGAAAGCATCAATTTAGCATTACAAATGAAAGAGATGCTGGGTCCAGCTTCTCGAGGCAAGCGGATGGATCTTTCCGCTTCCTTCCGCCTTTCCTTGTGTTTCAAGAATAGTTCTAAATCATCACTTGAATTGGTCGATCCTCTTTCAGCATCCTCGGAGGCAGAAGAATCTGCGTCATTCTCATTGGATTTTAGTGCTAGAATTCTACCCCATACTCCCTTCAGGTGCATTTTGGCTCTTTCTGTACGACGAGTTTGAAACGTGAACATCATTATTATCAATTAGAATTGTTTCTCTGTGTGTCATATTCTTGACCATGAGTTTAGCAAAGCCCGACCCGACTTTTTCTGTTATTTTACATTCTTTCCAATATTTTCAAAAAGTGCTTAAAGGTATCTGTTCATATTGTAGTTTTCTAGTGCACTTTCTAGTAGGCTCCAAGGCCTTTGTTATCTCTACAATTTTATTCCACTGCAGGTCAGTTAAGTTCTTAAACTTTTTAAAATTTGTGAAGGATATCTCAGTACAGAAGTATTTCAATTCTAGAAGTCTTGTCAACATGGGTAGATCCCCACCTGGTAGTACAATCTATTATAGGTTTTTCTAAGTTCTGCTTTTGAAGAAAGTACATGAATATTTGAGTTCGCAGCATTTTTACAACTCTCCGTGGCGGTAATATTAATTTAGCAACAGATCTATCTTTTTTGAGTGCATCTTGAATGGCCAATTGCAGGGTATGTGCAGCACAGTGCATTCCTTAAGGAAGAAATCACAATAATAAAATAAAATCGGAATCATTATATTTTTAGTGGAAAATTATTATTTACCTGTCACTGCCAGATGTAATGAGGAACTGTTCTTATTGCTATTGCCAGACAAATTCATTGTTCCATTGGATATGAAAATCACCAAAAAAATCATCCTCCTCTTCCTCTTTCTCCCCACTTTATTCATCCTCAACCACATTGGACTCATCAAATACTTCTTCATCTGACAGATGAACACTTTCGGTGTTCCTGTCACTGTCGATATCATCATCTTCAGGTTCAATTACTGAATACCGTGTTTATTTAAAAGCATCAACTTTACAGTTTGGATATGACTGGAATAAACAACCCATTGAATATTTTGTAATTAGGTACGTTTACCTACCTCAATTTTTCCACTTTCGGATGATGATTATTTTAACAGATTTTAATAAATTTGATCCATTGTCTGTGGTCATTGTGTATATTTGCTCCTGTTTAATATCAAATTTATCACAAACATCCATTATAACTTTCCACAAACAGTCACCTGAAACATCCGTTCAATTCAGTATACCTACCTAACCTAGTACCTACTACCTATTCGTGAAATGAAAATATGCTTTTAGATTTGACTTTCCTCACCTGTATGAGTTTTCGTAAGTTCCTTCAAAGAGAACGTTCTTATAATTATCTGGCCATTCGTTATGTACTGGATATTAATTCCAAGAAACACTATCTAAATGGCTAACACCATCGGTTTTTCTTGAGATGATATGGTTTTTTACCTCTTCCTTGATGTTTGATCTCAAACTGTTGGCGGCTTCATCATCTACATATTTTTGGATAGCTTGGGAAGATAGAAAAAAATCCTTGTCTTTGCTTTTTTTAATAACCCAGTTTTAATTGGATCTAGTATGTTCTTAAATCTGGAATCATCCAAAACCTTAAACGGTCTTCTGTTGACGGTGACCATTTCCACACAAGCATCGATTAGAATTTCTTTAGAAATATTAATTTTTATGGTGTTTACATCTCTCATACTTGGTTGAGTAGCACTAGGACTATGCTGAGTTTTCTTGGATGTTTCCATAAAGTCCTCCTTACTGAATTCGTGAAATCTCATGAGGTGTTTCTTCAAATTCGTTACATGATATCCTTGTCAGTAGCCACAAAAACACGGAATTAAAATAATTTATCATTCTAGTACATACAGTAAGTAAGAAAAGTTAGAAATATAATTATAATTTATAATTACGACTTTATACTCTGTTTCTGAAATAGGTACCTGATTTAACAGTCTTAAGTGACCTGTAGGTAAATTTAATTCGTGTACAATAAAACAAATAAATTAAAGCAAAAAAAAAAATTAAAAAAAAGCTTTTATTTGACTGCACTAAAAGAAGAAAATAAACTTTAAAAGAATAATATAAAAGCTTGTCGCAAGAATACATCTTGACATAGGTAATTCTAAGTACCTACCTATGTATTCTCGCGGCAAGCTTTTATGTCATTACGTCAAAATTTATTTTCTTCCTTTTAGTGCAGTCAAATACAAGCTTTTTATTAAAAAAAGTTTTTTTACCTTTAATTTATTTATTTCTTTTTAGAAATCTCTCGGCTGGAGCTAACCCCGGACACAGTAGGTCACGGTGGGTTTTAGAACGGTCTGTCATAATTGAACGCGTATACAAAATTTCGTGTCTGTCCCTCACATTTGATACCCATGGCAAGGAAGTTGTGAAGACTAATAAGGTACTCACAAGTCACAACACAATTATGAATTACACTCGCGAATGTTGGTGTGGCACGATGACGGTCATGTACGCATTGCATATTGCACGGTCGGTGACAAAACAAAAACAGCCAACGTCTAGAGGAGCAGGAGGGGGGATAGAAAGTAGATACACAGGCAGTGGTAGAGACGAAACAAAATATGCGCATAATCATAATATAAAAACAAAACATTAAATTGAAAATTGAAATTGTCCGACATGAAAAGCTAGGAAAATATGGTATCTGGCTCAGAACCCAAAAAAACCGAAGCCGTTATATAATTTTAAACAGTTCCGGTTCGGACAACCAAGTTGGTGTCTGATGAAATAAGGGTTTCGGTTTGGTTCCGGTCCAGAAAAAATTTCTGTTCTGGTCCGGTTTTCGGTCCAATAAGTGTTCGGTACGGATCCCTGTTTTCAAAGAATAATAATGTTTTTTTTCCAGTATCAAAAATGGACAAAAGGCATAGCCGAATGAGAATGGGTAATCTGTCCCCACTCGGATCCGGCCCATTTTTTTTTTATCTGAGTTGTTACCCATGTAAGCAGAGCTGCCTAGCAGTCGACTACAATTGTAGTTTAACTACAATTTAAATAATTATTTTTAGAAAAGGGAAAAACAATGCCTTTTGATGTTTCAAATAAAAAAATTTTATACACTCTGTTTCGGCTTGCTAAGCCTTTCTCAAGAGCATTACAGATGAATACTAAAGCTATGAGGGTGGTTGTTCTAAAAATACATGCAATAATACCCAAACATGTGAAATTACGGGGATTTGAAGTAATAAAACTAAGTATCTACCTACTCGGAATATAATTCAATGAGCTATTCTTAAAACCTTGTCTATTGTAGGAGTGTTTATGAAATTTAGTTGGTCATTAGTGGTACAAGTATTACTTTTAAGGGATTTTTTTATTTCTAATTGTTCAAGGAGGTTTAAGCGTTTTCCTTTTCTTTCTGAATGGATTAAATTAATATTCCCTGTGTCGATAAAATGATTATTTTCAATGCAATGTGTTGACATTCCTGTGTTTTTGTTGTTGTTTAAAATAGATTGTTTATGTTCTTTTACCCTATTAACTATACTTCTACCACTCTGGCCAACATATACCGCGTTATAGAAACATATGTAGAGTGTATTAAAATACAGTTTTTATTTGAAACATCAAAAAGCATTGTTTTTCCCTTTTCTAAAAATAATTATTCTAAAGATGTTTCACAAGGAACCTACCACATACTCAATCCAGTGTACAATTTAAATACTAACTACAAGTACTTATTTTAGATAGCTGTGAATACATCGGTATTGTATTGAGTATCTGCTACTCAAATTACTATTTAGAAACAGTTAAAACTACTAATGTAATTTTAACTGCTAAAGTAGTTGCAACTACTGTTTATGTGTTTTTATATGTCTTTCTCAGAAATGATGTAGATGTTAATACGCAACTGCCTGAGAGCACTAGAATCGAGGAAAAACTCAAAAACCTCAATTCGATCATGGCCATAACTAATACAGCTATCACCAATAATGACCAAAAAGAAGAAAAGACTGAATTGGACAATAAAATAAAGTTGCAACTACTAACATACTTGGACGATTCTCGAAGCAACATTGAAATGCTGAATTATTACCCAATTATTAAGAAATTATAATACACTTTTGCCCACATCAGCTCCTGTGGAACATCAGTTTCGTTCGCGGACATGATTAATGCCCCAAAAATAAGTTCATTATGTGATTCTAATTTTGAAACATTAATTATGTTAAAGGAAAATGACCGCGTACTTGAATATTGCAAACGATACCGTATATGAATAGTTCACCAGATATGTTATACGCTTACCTCAAACGAAAGTAGTCGATTGTTTACCTGGAATTGCCGGTAAAATAGCTCTACGTTAAATGGTATTTATTTACTTTTATTGAATCATTTACGGAGTTGTTCATTAAACTAACAATATCTATTAAAATAAATAATTTACATCATGCCTATCAATTATTAAGATAAAGTAGTAAAACAATATTTACAATAATTAAAAAGTGATTCTAAAAATTGTCGGTCGGCACTTATGACATTTCTCCCGCTATGAATAATGGTCAGAATAGGTGCATTCGTTTGCAGTGAACATATAAACCTGATTTCAATGAGCATAATCATATGATACAAAATTGCATGGTAGGGGTAATATAATCATAACGAACAAACGTACACACATGAAATAAGTTTCTTATGATTACGAATCACTCTGCCGAATGAAAGCAGCTAATATTTCAGCAATAACAGGGTCACACTCAGAAGCATTAAATAAAGAACAATGAATTATATTAAAAATACATTGAAAAATAATATCGCATAAAACTTAAAGAAATTTTAGGTCGACAATAATGTAAATCGAAAATGTTAACCACCAAATCATGAAACTAACAAATCCATAAAACTTGTAGATATAAAGTGAAATTAGCTGTCACGTCGCATTATTTATATACCTACTTGCTAATAAAATGAATTTAATTAAAACAAATACTATTACAACCCGTATTTGAAAAATAAACTACTAATTATTAAATGACAGAAACACGGTTAATATAGAAAACAAATGACTAAAGAACATGTAGCAAAGTGATAGTTTCAATGACACCATCGACCTCCACGTAAAGTTATAAGAATCAAGCGGTATGAGCTGAATTTTAGCAGTTTGGTGCTAATAGGGTGGACTCTAGTCATAGTAGAGAAATATTAAACTGTGCTTCAGTTTTACGCGTAATTCGTTAGCGAAACTATTTGTCTAGTAATTTTCCTCGGTGTCTGTATAGTTCTTATTGTGCTTAGATTACGCAAAATGCCAAAAGGTAAAAGACATAACGGCGCGTCAGCTCGTGAAAGAATAGAAAAATTTAATAATAACATGTTTATTTTATTAGTCACTGACGCATGACGACGTGAGATATATACCTAAGGCAGGGAAGGTCTTGCAAGAAGAATATCCCGAATTAGTTCATGACGATATGAGAAGGAAAACTACTTTGTTTTCTACCACTAAAATTTATTGTAACATACACGTTACTGCAGTTTCGGTACTTTAACGTACCATTTTCAAACATTGATTCAAATGAATACGTTTCATTTGAATCAACGTTTGAAAATGGTACGTTAAAGTACCGAAACTGCAGTAACGTGTATGTTACAATAAATTTTAGTGGTAGAAAACAAAGTAGTTTTCCTTCTCATATCGTCATGATTAACTATCACAAAGTAACGGCTTCCACAATCGATTTTTCGAATTAGTTCATTTTACATGTGCAGCGCATGGATTGCATCGAGTAGCAGAAAAAATAAGAGATTTATATCCGGTTGTGAATGACTTAATTTCAGAAGTGAAAAAAATTTTAATGAAGGCATGGATTCACACAGTTCTATGAACATTGTCCGGAGATATCGCTGCCACCGAAACCTATTGTTACAAGGTGGGGCACTTGGCTGCAGGTGGCGTTTTATTATGCTAAAAATTTGGAGAATATAGAATCAACTTGTTCGATTTCCGAGAACCTATTGCAATACATTATTCATATATTAGAGTAGAGAGTAGATGTGGATAGAGTTCTCCTATTATTTTATAGTTATTAGTATGATTTGAATGTTCTAACTGTGGTATTTTGTGTATATATAGTGTGTGTAACTCTGGGAAAAACAAATATAATAAAAAGTGAATTGGTACACTAACTATTGTATTATAAATAAACTATTCTCCAACAATAAATTCAAAGAATCTGCTAACCTAGTGTATATAAAAAACTTATCTTTCGATGCCACAAAAAAACTAAATAGATTAGACCTGTATTTATAAGGAATAAATAGACAGGACCGGTCTCACTCAACCTTTTATAGTATGTTTTATTAAAAATGGATGGAGATGAAAAAATATGTATACAATGCCTAAAAAAGTGTTGAAAGAAGATGAATTTTATGAATGTGAATTTTTAATAAGAAATGCATAGATCTATCATCTTCAGAAACGAGATGTATACCACTGAAGAAAAGGATGTTAAAACTACTCTGTAATGATTGCTGCAAGTTTTTAGATAAGTTACCTAAAGTCATAAACATGATTGAACAAATGAAACAGGAGATTAGTGGGATGAAAGAACAAATAACAATGTATAATAAAGAAGCTACACAAAATAGAACAGATCTTAAAAATGATATTATAGATATGGTTCAGGCTGAATTACAAAATCATCTAATGGCAAGAGATGATCAGCACCTACAAAATCAAGTTACGCAAATATTGCAAAAAAGCAAGCATCTTTTGTCATTAAACCCAAGAACAAGCAAGATATATCTGCCACTAAAACCGACATGATAAAACATATTAACCCTATTGAAACTCAAATAAATATCACAAAAGTAAGAAATGTACGACATGGTGGCTTAGTTATTAGCTGTAAGAACTCTGATGAATGTAACAAATTTAAGGAACTAGCAAATGAGAAGCTTGTGAGCAACTATACGGTGAAAGAAGTTCCTGCCCTAAATCCCAGAATTAAAATAGTAGGTATTTCAGAAAAAACATAGCGAAGAAGAGCTCATCAGCTATATAAGGTCGCAGAATAATGATGTACTATTAGACGACAGCATCTTAAGTGTTATCTCAGTTACCGAACTAAGAAAGAATAAAAGACTGTATCAAGCTGCCATTCAAACAGACATTACCACCTATAATAAAGTCATGAATGTAGGAAAGCTATTTATAGGTTATGACTACTGTAGTAATGTATATGATGCCATTGAATTGCGGATTTGTTACAAATGCTGTGGATTTCATCATATTTCTAAACAATGATCATCAAACACTTCTATGTGCACAAAACCATAAATTAAATGAGGGTCCTAGACCCAACGTAAATTATTGTATAAATTGTCATAATTTTAACAAATATAATAAAGAAGCTACTGTGGTGAATGCTAATTATGCTGCCTGGGAGAAAAATTGTCATGTTTTCAAGTTTACTCTGGAAACATTTAGAAATAATATCCTTTCTCCTAAATAGCAATCAAGTAATAATGTCTGCGATGATAGAACTAAAACAAATCAGCTCTTCTTTATCTATTATCAGAATGTACGTGGTATGCGGACAAAAACTAATGATCTATATCTTAACTTTGTCCTCGTGGCTAAGTATGACGTTATTGCATTTAGTGGAACTTGGTTAAATGACACAATCCATAATGGTGAATTTATTGATGTAAGTTATTTTGATGTATTTCGACGTGATAGAAATTATGAACAAACATATTGCACGAGAGGAAGTGGTGTGCTACTTTCAGTAAAAAAACAACTTAATGCTTGTCTGTATGATATAAGAAAGCACTGTGATATATTTAATGAGCTCTACTTTGTAGACATTGTTTGTGTGAAAATTAAAACTGGCAGCGGGCAAGACCTATACATATTTAATATATATATAAACCGGCTTAATCTGAATACCTCTAAAACTGAGATAATAGTATTCAGTTTAAGGAATATGGAAGAAGTACATAATCCAATATCAACTAAATTTCTTGGACTATACTTGGGATGAACACACATCCTACGTATGTAAAAGAATCTCCAAAAATATTTACTTAGAAATATTGTAGGCAAAATTTCACAAAAGGCATTGGTAGCTGCATACCATGGTTTAATCCATTCGGTATTATCATATGCAAAACTTGTATTGGGGGATTTCAACTTCATTGGACAATGTGTTTTCCATACAGAGAAAGGCAATACGTATTATAACAGGACTTAAGTTTAGAGACGACTGCAGAGAACAGTACAAAATACTGAACATATTAATAGTACCATGTATCTTACTCCAATGTCTCCTTTGTATAAAAAACAATGTGAATTAATATACAACACGCAATGAAATACACTGTTATAATGTCAGAAATAAGAACATTCATCAAAATGTTCGGCACCTCACTAAAACTAGGGGTGGTACAGGCTATCATGGGGTCCAGTTATACAATGCACTGCCGCCAAAAGTAAAACTTTTAAATGGCACAAGATTTAAAACCAGAATAAAAACATATCTACTTAAAAATGCCTTTTATAATATTGATGAATTCTTAACAAGTGACATAGCTCAAATTTAAAATCAATAAGAAAGTAACAAAGAAAATAAAACGTGAGTACGTGATTATCTGCAGTATATTAAGTAAGCCTATACATCCAACTCTATTAGAATTAAGTCCTTGGGCAGCTAACAAGCAGCAATATTCTTTTATTACTTAAAAAAATATATATTAAATTTGTTTGTTCCACAATTTTTTTGTCTATTATACAATTATATGTTTCTTCACTTTTTAAATTGTACTTTAATGTATTTTAACCTAGGGTAGTATATAGTCATTTAGTAATTAATTTTGTACTATAAATTATTTTTTCATCTGTACTTTGACTTGTGTAAGCACTTTGTGTATATAACACCAATAAATCATTCTATTCTATTCTTATAACCAGCAATAATTTCTACAGTGGAGTGCAAATATGCTGTCCTTTAAAGAGACTTGGTTGGGAAATCTGGATGTGGAAGTATTTTTTTAAATCCCATTAAAATCGATTAATAAACACATTTTTTTATAGGGGTTTTCCATTCAAAGTGAATCACACTGTATATGCACGAATATGTTTAAGCTAAAGAAAAGTTACCTCATCAGGATACTTTTGTGAAAAATCTTTTGGGTATTTATTCTCCTTCACATCAGTCAAAGTTTTAAATCTCTCCATATCAGTAGAAAAAGGAACTAGTAGCTCGAAGAAGATCAAACCCAGGGAATAAATATCTACCTTATAATCATAAATACGACTCTGAAATTGTTCAGGGCTCATGTATAGCTGGGTCCCTAAAATATATAAGTCGAAATATTTGTACTTGATAGGATTTTTTGTCGTTTTTCTTTTTTAAACTTACCAACTTCCACAGTATGGCCACGGTAAGAAGGAGACGAACCTTTTTTAATCAACTCTAAATCGAAAGCATCTTCCATGTCTTTAACCAAACCAAAGTCCCCAACTTTTATCTGGCCATCCAAGGAGAAGAAAATGTTGCTAGGCTGAAATAAATAAACATCAGAAATATTGGTATTAGTAAGGGGTCCAAAGCCTTAAACATTGAGATGACCCATTTCAATAAGGTACATAATTTTTGAGAACGAATTCAGATAGAGGTTCCTTATTTCAATATTTCGTGTTTTTACACGTTTACTTCTTGCTAAAAACTTAACTGCTTGCTATATTGATCTGATTTTTTATACCTATATACTACAGACATGAGTGCATCTATATGTACTGAACAGCATTCACTATTCGCATAACGTTATAGAAATTTGCCATTGCACTTGATTTTGTTAATGCACAAATTGTACACGGTTAAGGCTGAAAGGGAATATTATGTTTAAACCGGATACTCAACTGCAAGTAATAAATACACTCTTTAAAGTAAAATTTACATAAAGGACAATTGCCCAGAGGGAAGAGTACTGGACTACCAAGCGAGTGGCCCATGGTTCAACTCTCACAGCCCGCAGATTTTTTAAGGTAAATGTGTAAAATTCTGTTACAGTGCTTTTTATAATAATATATGTACATGAAAAACGCAAAATGAATAAAAACCCAAAGATTAAATAATATTCTAAAGTGAACAATGATTTTTATTTGGGCCCGTATTCATAGATAGATAGATAGATTTATTCATGTTAAAAATTATAAAATTGTACACACGTCAAACAGAGTTACACTTACAAATAGGTGTAAAATAATACAATAGATTTAAAATTAATGTAAAAATGGACGAAATTACAGTAAATGGGATAAAAAGCCACATAAAAATCATTAATAATAATAATAACAATAATAATGGTCTACTTGTGTTAAAATCACATTGCTATATTTATAATCTCGCATTCAATTTCTTGTAATGAGAAGAATGCTTTTTTTATAAAAAAAGTCTTTGATTGTGGATCTGAACTTTGTTGGGGGCAGAATTTTCATATTATCGGATAACATGTTATATATTTTAATTCTGTAGTATTTAACACGTTTGTCCCCAGGTAAGCCTTGTAAATTCAGGATATATACTGTCTCTGTGTCTGGTCTCGTACTGATGCAGGTCAGCATGGGTATTAAAACCATTCAAATGATTATGTATGTATGAAAGACATTCTAATGCATATGTGCAAGGCAAGGTAAGTATGTTGAGAGATGTAAACAGATATTTGGTATCATCACGGTACCCTACACCACCCACAATCCTGACAGCTCTCCTTTGAAGACCAAAGAGTCGGTGCTTACCTGCAGAGTGCCCCCAAGCAAGGATGGCATACGACAGTCGAGAATGACACAGTGCAAAGTAGGCTGTTTTTAGCACATTTGAAGACACTGAGTTAGACAGTTGCCCCAAGCCATATATATTTTTTGTCAATTGTTCAGCAACATAATCAATATGTGCATCCCAACGGAGAGATTGGTCAATGAATACTCCTAGAAATTTACTATTTATGGGGTTATTCGGTAAGTCCCGTAGGTCCCATGTACTCGAGATCATTTTTATTGTTTTAGTTGCATTGAGTGTTGTTAAATAATTAGATGTAAACCACTTTTCAGCATGTGAGAGCGCATCATCACACTTCGACATTAGGTTACCCAAGTTAGGATCGGACATTAGGAGTGTTGTTGAATCATCAGCATAAAATATGTAAGTGACTTTCTCAAGTGCTTTTGGAAAGTCATTGATATAAATTAGGAATAGAACAGGGCCCAGGATTGAGTCCTGTGGTACTCCAGATGTTATTCCATTTAGTTTGACGGTTTGCCTTCGATTCTCTAGGTAGGATTTAATTAGTGAGATACTCATTGTACTGAAATTGCATTTGGACAATTTTTGAGCCAGTAAAATATGTGATACGTAATTAAATGCTTTGCAGAACAAAGAAGTCGAGTAGTGTCCCTTTTCGAAACATTCTAATGTGTGTTCTGTAAATTTTAAAATTGCGTCTGTTGTTGACAAGTTCTCAAGGAATCCAAATTGGTGTTTAAACAGCATTTTATTTCTTTCTAAGTATTCCGTTATTTGAATTTTAATGGCTTTTTCAAAGATTTTTGAAATAATTGGAAGCAAGGAAATTGGCCTATAGTTGCTTAATTCCTCTGCATTACCTTTTTTGAAAACTGGCCGCTATTTTAAGTGCATCTGGGAACACGCCAGTCCTGAAACTCATGTTTATTAGCTTAGTTAGGGGAATTACAATGTGATTTTTTGCAATTTTTATTGAGTCAGTATTCAGGTGATATATGTCTTTACTATTACTGTTTTTCAGGGAATTCAGTATGTCTCTAACTTCATTGTATGTGACCTCACGAAAGTTAAGGGATTCAGTGCTATTTGTTTGTTCGGTATAGTGCAGAGGGTCAATATTTAATTTAGGAAGTCCTTCAATAATATCTCCACCGTCATTAATAAAGAATTCGTTAAAAGCATTTTGTGAAACTGGTCTAAAACTCTTTTGTCTCTTTAAATTTATTATTTGCTACATAGTTTTTACAGGATTACCAGATTTTTATTTTTATCATTCGCTTTGATGCTCTCATTTTTTAGTGCATTTCTGTATCTTTGAAATTGCAAATGATCCCGCATTTGTCTGAGGCTTTCTGTGAACCAAGTGCTTTCAAAAGAATCAGATTTTAAAATGAACTAGCTTTTCTGGAAAAGAAACATTGTAAGCTTCTAAAATGATATTTAAAAATAACTGAAATTTTTCATTAATGTTCAGAGTCATTGTCATTATCAATAAAGTCCCAAGTGCACATAGGCATAATTTCGTGGAAATTGTTCTTAACGATAACTGTGATAGGTTTAATCCGTTTATGATGCACTTGATTCTTTATATTAGAATATATTGGCACCTCTATAGCCTGACATAAGTGATCTGATAAGAGTGGTTCGGTATTTTAGGACTTGTAGTCATCTACTGAAAAATGTATAAAAATATTATCGATGTAATGGGCCTTTACAGCACATTCGAATTTTGACATTTAAATATGGTGGGTGTCATTTGGGGAAAATAAAATAATTTTTTATCTAAAAATGAGGCGTCTTAGAATAGCAATCTCTGAGAAATAAATTAGCGAAATACAACAACTTTCACGGGGTATTTCAAACGCTCGAGTTTCACGCGCCTTGGTTGCACACGTAATCCCACCAATCATCATCGAGGACACAACAGAAGAACTTGCAAACTGACAACACTGCGATCACCGAGGGTGCGGATAGCGGATAACCTTAAACTTTCGTTTGAGCTGTCGTCTTTTCTGGGACATTTTCGGTCGTATTTTCACAGAATGGAACAAAACACTGCTTGCTAGACATTTTAATCGAAATCAGAGGCTTTTAATTTACGCTAACCTCAAAACCAAAATGTTAACATCAACAAGCTGTCAAACGTCTAGTCGTGAGCAATATGTCACTACTGTCACTGCCGGTGATTAAATCACCATGATTATATAAAATATTAATATAAAGTGTAATTTACATCGTCTTACTTTCAATTCATACTTGTCCATTGCTGCTTAATGCAGCCATACATTCACACAAACAAACGGTAAACATATAAATATTAGGTAATGTCTCTGTTGTTGTTGACGAATGTAAACGATTTGTGTATTGACATGATCTTAATAATAAATAAATAAATATCAGCTTGCAGATTGTGATGGCGTTAGTTTAAAACCACCGGAAGTGAAAAATATAAGTCGCCGTTAAGGAGTGATTGGAAAATCGCGATATCGCCCATCACTACAAGCGTCAATTGAATGCTGATTTTGTACAACGTTGCCGAGTCGCCTTTTACACTATTGGTTTGGGATTGCTGACGTATTAATGGCGCGTTACGGATAATCGTTTAAATTGGACTTGTAAATAGGTGATTTTAATTATTTTTTTCTGGCTCTAATCTGCATCAAAATAGAAATTGAAAAAATACGGGTATTTTAATTTTTCATAAAATTTATGATTCCGCAATAAAAAAAATATGCTGAAAAGGCCCATTGGTCAATCTTGTATTCTCAAACACAGGTTGCTCAAACCTAAATGTTCGATTAATGTTGTATTTGTTCGATCAGACGTATTAAATCTTATGTTAAAGTTCCCACACATTATTACCTTATTATTGGTGCCGATTTTGTTTAATAATTTTTCTAATATTTCAAAGAAGATATTAAACTCTCAATTTGGGGAACGGTAGATGTTTATAATAATAATATTAAAACTTTCTATTTTCACAGCGACTATTTCGCAGTGTTTTTCAGCAGAGATATCATTTAAATAAATTGAAGGTTTATGAGATAGAGATTTTTTTAATGCTATTGACAAAACTCAGATCTACAAAATATACTGAAACGTTATAATTTTTTAAGTGGAAATAAAACGAATCATTGAATTTAACTTACTTTAATGATTTACTAAAAAAATACACAAACAAAGGCAGAGAAATTGACATCGGAGTGTGAGTAAACTTTACAAAAACTTTCGTCAGAATAATCATGTAAACAAACCATTAAAGTCCATCTGACATATAACAAAAGACAAAGTAAAAATTGTACACGTAATAAGAAGCCGTATAGAGTAAATAATGAAACTAAACTAAACGCGGTCTGGCCAGGACAAATAATTTTTACGAATTTTTAAGCTCAGCTGGGTTACATATAGACACAAAAGGAAAATATTACAAACTGTACGTAAAATTAATGACAAAAATGGCCCGACAATTAATAATTTCGAAATAAACTGGTTCGGCAGTTGAACACTATGTTTTTATGCCCAAAACACGGGAGATGTCAAAATAACGGGGCAGTATAGCTACGCCACCAAAACGAAGCTATTTCCGCACTATAACCTTCTCATGGGGTACGAGAAGTCTTATCGGAAGGTAATACTGGATACAATTAAGAATATTACTGGCCAAACGTGGAATGAGGTATTGAAGCCATCAATAATTCTGCATTTCCGCAATCGGCTTCAAACCCCAACATTAGCATCACGAGAGGCATATATAATATAAGTCTGTTGTACTTACAGTTGATTCGACGAAAACATTGCCTTGCTGTAACTATGGGCAATGTTACACTATAGCACAGAATATACAAACTAAAATAACTACTTTACTGATTCTATTTGCAGTTATCAGTCATTCTATACAGATATTTACAAATATATGGCGGCTTTTTAATTCTTACGGCTTACCGGCCAATCGCCTCTATGCCATCTTTTCAGCGTCTCCCCTTGTTGCCGACAAGAATACGCCCGCTTACTATTGGCTAAATTTGATCTTACAAGTTACCACGCTATTGGTCAAGCATTTGTCATGACTAGCCGATAAAATTTATATATAATGCTAAGATCATTATCTTATAATTTAAATTTAAAATAATGAATAGAATAGTCGCGTGCTTTATCTAATTTAAGATACTGAGTGTTCTTACAAAACGGGACCGTTACACTAGCTACACAGTAATCATTTATTAAATAAATAAATAAAAATCCGACTCATCACTATTTAACCAGTGTTCAGTGACACATATATGACACTTTCATTAGTAATAAATGCCTCCAATTCGTTCATTTTATTTCTAACACTTCGAATATTTATGTGCATTATTCTTATTATATCATTTTTGCTTGGTTTTTATGATAAAAACCTTACATTATTTATATTTGTGCCTATTCTTAATTTGGGTTTGATAAAAAAGAAAGTGAATTATTTAATTATGCTTGAGATTGTCCTTCATTATGTTGTGGTTGATCAAGGAAGCGCTTACCTAATTTAAAATTAAATAGATTAAAAATGACTTCCTTTGGCCAAAAGCTAGGTTCATACACTTATTGAAGTAGATGAGGTTCAACCCCTATCATAAATGATTGATTATCAGCACGCATGTTGTGTGCGTCTAATTTTTTTACATACGGATTCTCTGTATCTGCACGTGTGTTTATATAGTTTTCTATGTCTTCTACGGTCACACTATCAGGTAGGTACTTTCGATATGAAAAGCCAAATTCAATTCAAGATGGTGGATAGTGTTGTGTGCCTAGAAAGACTGTGTGGATTTTGCAAAAAACCTGCTGTCTTAAAAAAAGTGAAGTGTACTAATTGTGAAACATACTTTCATAAAAGTTGTTCTGCAAAGAAAAATAAAAAATGTTGTGATAAACAAAACTTTGAAGATGATAACCTACAAATTGAAACCCAAGAAGACATAGATTCTCTAATAGAAGAAACTATAAGTTGGGAAAACAAACTTTTAAAAGAAACGAATAAATTACTCAAAGAAAAAGTCGAATATCTAGAAATCGAAAATGCTACCTTGAAGGAAAACCTGAACGGACAACAAGAGATAATAAGCACTACATTCCGAAACAATATACTAAAAGAAATGACAGAAGCAATAAAAAATGAAGTAACTTGTCTCCTAGAAAATAAATTCAAATCTCTTTCAAGTGAAATGGATAATTTGAAAATTAAAATAAATGAACTAAATATTAATACAAATCTAACAAAAAGTCATGTTCAGCAAAAAAACAATAATAAGCAAAAACCATCAACACCTATACCAATATCTATAAAACCAGTGAGTCCAAAACAAACTCACATTACTACAAGTCATAAATCAGCAACACCAAAACAAACCACAAGTAACCTAGAAAATGTACAAAGAAACATAATGAATTCCATAATAAATTTAAATGCAACTCCTCTATCAAGTAACAATGAAAATAAAACTGAAATAAGAGATCAAAACGTAAATCAAGATGGCTGGCAAACAGTAACTAGAAGAAAAAGGACGGCGTATAAAAGAAATTTAGGCGAGTCGGAAGAGAACACTGAAAATTTTAGGGGTATAAAGCCCAAAGTATGGATATATCTGAACAGAGTAACAAAAGAGGTAACAGAAGACGACATAAGGAAATTTGTAAAAAAGAAGAATGGAATAATGGATGACCAAGAAGTTATAGTTAAACAGTTAACTCCTGAAAACACTCACTTAAATTGTTTTATGGTAGCAGCAGACTTTAAATATAAAGAAAACTTTTATAATCCTAAATTCTGGCCAAAAGGCGTAGGATACAAAAGATTTGATTTCCAACGCTACAATGGAAAAAATAAACAAAATGCTGGTGAACAAAAACCAAATTCTTTTTTAGTAATATAGGTTCACAGAAACAAACCAAAAACTCTGAAATAGGAAAAACAAGAAAGGAAGAGTGCATTACAAATAAAATAAATGAGATATCATTACCTCTCAAAGGCATCCATCTAAATATACAGGGCATTTCAAATAAGATTCCACAACTAGAACTATTAACGGGAAATGAAAAACCTCATTTTGTGTTAATAACTGAACATTGGATGAAGTCAGAACAGGCGAAAGTTACAGCTCTACCTGGATACTCCCTCTACTCATATTATTGCAGACTTGCATCAATACATGGAGGCTCAGCAATATTTGGGCGCAACGACCTGACAAATATCAAACCAATCCATAACATTGATCAGTTTTCCAGTTAGTTTATTTGTGAATGTTCCGGCATCAGTATCAAACATATTTCCTCAAATATCGCCATTTTAGCTATATATCGCTCACCAAATTCAGAAACAGACTTATTTTTAAACTCTTTGAATTCAATTATATGTTTAGTATCAAAATCACATAATTATCTTATTATTGGGGGTGATTTTAATATCGACGCCTTGAGTGACTCAAACTCAAAACGTTTACTATTCGATCTCTTTGATAACTTTAATCTAAATTCAACTCTGCCACTAGAACCAACCAGAGACTTTAACAATTGTAAATCTGCATTAGATTATGTAATCTCGAATATTCCTAATGTTATAAGCACAAACGAAGATATAGGTATATCAGATCACAAATTACAAATGTTTACAATAAATATACCAAGCCTTTCCCTGAGTGTCAAAAATAAACCAGTGTATGTATACAAAAGGAATTTTACACAGCATAATCTCTTTAACTTATATAACTTACTTTCTTCCACTGACCTAAGCCATCTGTATAATGCTCAAGAACCAAATCAAGCCTGGAATATTTTTTGGCAAAATTTATTATATTGCTTGGACAAAACTTGTCCACTAATTAAAGTAAAAATTACTGAAACAAACCTAAAAAACAACTGGATATAGATGCAAACATTATAGAAGAAAGTAACGCACTAAAAAATTTATACTGGCTTTCAAAGAATAGTAATGATCCAAATATCAAAGAATTATATAAACACAGCAAAGTAGCTTATGCTGAAAAAATCAAAGCAAAAAAAAAAGATTATTATCAAGGCAAAATAAATGACTGCTCAAATGTTTCGAAAGAAATTTGGGATATTGTTAATACCAATACTGGTAGAATAAAGAAACCAGTTGAGATTGGTTGTATAAATCACAACAAAAAAGTTATCTCGGATAAACTCGAAATTTCCAATTCCTTTTGTAAATACTACACCGAAAATATTGAAAAATTATTAACTGATACTTATGGTAACCTATCTGGAGATTGTACTGTTGGTGTAACGTGCAACTCTTCTTTGTTTTTTTATGATATTACGCCGGAAGAAATATCAAATGTTTTAAACAATATGCAAAATAAAAAAAGCACAGGTTTTGATAATATTTCCATAAAAGTACTTAAATATATATCCAGATTCATTATATACCCTCTATGCTTCATTTTTAATTTATCTATTAAACTAGGAATATTCCCTGATAAACTGAAATATGCTTTAATAGTACCAATTCATAAAAAAGGTGATACTGCACTGTTAGAAAATTACAGGCCAATAACATTGTTATGCTGCTTTTCCAAATTATTCGAGAAAATTGTCCATAATAGAATTATGAATTTTGTAAACAGTTATAGGCTACTATCAGAACAACAACATGGTTTTAGACCCGAACACTCTACGAATACAGCTACTTTTGAGTTTACAAACTTTATATATAATGCAATTGACAAAAAAAAGTTAGTCCTTGCTTTATTCTTCGATCTAACCCGTGCCTTCGACTGTGTTCTAGCCAAATTTATGTCAAAAAAAATACATGCATTAGGTATTAGAGGATCATTAAATAAGTGGATTATCTCATTCTTGTTGAACCGAAAAATTTCTGTAAAATTAGGCGACACCATATCTAATACCTGCAACCTTAATCTTGGAGTTCCTCAAGGGAGTGTACTCTCTCCTTTGCTTTTTATATTATTTATCAATGACCTGGAATCTTATATTTTAAATAAATCAAATCTATATTTAACAATGTTCGCTGACGATACCACTATTTGTATCACCGCAGAATCCGTTGAGATGCTTGAAAACATCACTAACAATTTACTGGCTCGCTTTTATCACTGGTGCTCTTCAAACAAATTAGTTATCAATACTTCAAAAACTAAATATATAATATTTCATAATAGAACTGTAGAACTACAAAACATTACTCTTCAGCTTAATAACTCTACCATAGAAAAGGTCACTAATACTAAATTTTTAGGGCTCCACATAGATGAAAACCTGTCTTGGAGAATACACATTAACCATGTAATAGCTAAATTAAATTCTGCGTATTACGTAATTCGCAATCTTAAGTCTATAATGGATGTTGAATATCTCTTAAATATTTATTACTCACTAGCATACTCACATATTAAATATCTTATTTTGTATTGGGGTCAAGCAACAGACTTAAACAGGGTTTTTGTTCAACAAAAAAGAATATTAAGACTTATATACTCATATGCTCCGCTAGAATCTTGCAGAACGATATTCAAAACAAATAATATTCTAACAGTCACTTCCATCCTTATTTATGAAGCAAGCTTGTTTGTGAAAAACAATTTGGAATTATTTCACCAGCACAATAGTATTCATAATCACGACACAAGATTCGCCAACAATATATATATAAATAATTTTCGATTATCCCAATATAAGAAGAGTGCGCTATACACTTGCAGTACAATATACAACAAACTGCCAGAATCCCTAAAAGTTACCAATAATGTAATGAAATTCAAAAAGAAATTACATTCTTTCCTGAGCAAACAATGTTTTTACTCCCTAAAAGAATTTTATGAACATAATATCACTTAAGATCTGTAGAAGAATTCACTTTTGTTGTTTTTAAATATTCGTAGTCCTCTATATGTAATTGTCTCTTTTATACAAATATACAATTATGTGTTTTTTTTCGTTTATATACAATTTTAAATAGTTATAGGTATTTCTATACAAAATAGTTAAGAATTTTTGTAACTGCTGTGACGTTTCATACCCTTGTGTAAGGCATATATGAAATAAAGTTATTATTATTATTATTATTATTATCATATCTTCTTGTCTTTGTTTTCTCTTCCAAAAAATTTGCTGTCTCCATTTCCACTTCCAATTTTGTAGCGTCCTCTTCTCGATGCGATTTTAAAACCATCACTAAATCTATCTCCCTGGCCGATTTCAGCTTCCTCGATTTTTATTTTTGGTCTTCTATTTTTCTTTTTATATGTAACTTTTTGATAAGATTTTTCATCTTCCTGGGGAGCTTCATCAGGTGATTTATCAAGTTCCTCATTATTTAAGTTTATTATATGTAATAATAATAATTATAATATCGGTATCTGGGCGCGCCGCAAAACCAAAAGTTGGATCACACTGAGCTGAAGCAGGAGTTTATGAATAAATACCGGAAAAGACTGACAAAGCTAATGAACACCAAGCTAAGCGCCGGAAAGCTATAAATGGCTGGGCAGTGCCAGCTTTAACATACTCAGATGTACACCTCTCAATCTAATTGTGTAATTGGGATGTTGGAATGACGGAAGTGCAAGATCGCATCCGCAACTGGTCGGAACAGGTGATGCATGGTAGGTTTCCCAAGTCGCTGGGGGAGGGTTATGTTGATAGGGCAGTGTCTCTAAAGTGGCTTACCGACGGACTACTGTACCCAGAAACCGAAGGCTTTGTCACAGCCATTCAGGATAAAGTTGTGAGGACACGGAATTATGAGAAACACGTGCTGAAACTAGATATCACCAACAAATGTAGGAAGTGTGGGGAGATAGGTGAAACCATTGAACACATTATTGCACAGTTGGCCAAGATTATACACCAGCAGATTGCAATCAAGCATAGGCTTTTAGAAGTAGTTCCGCCTCCCTACTATAAATATTCACCAGCTCCAGTGCTTGAATCAGCCGATACGTTGCTATACTGGGACAGGCCAATAACCACAGACCACACAGTCGACCACAACAGGCCTGATATTATCTTCATAAAGAAAAAAGAGAAAGAAGCAGTCATTATAGACATTTCGGTGCCTCTCTCACACAACATCAGAAAGACCGAGATAGAAAAAGGCACCAAATATGAAAATTTGGCCTACGATCTGAAAAATCAGTGGAATCTCCAAAATATCGAAATTGTACCATTTGTGATATCTGCTGAAGGCCTTATGAGTAAAAACTTTACGAGGAACCTGAGTAACCTGCTTGGACTCTCAAAAACCATTGCCACAGTGGGACACGGTGCTACTGCAACCCTGTCACATTCAGTGTAGTCAGAGATATTGACATGGAAGGTATGAGTTTAAGTAGCTCCAATTTTAAATGTTGTAAAAACAAAGTTTTTTCAAGTTTTATTTGTACAAAGTGCTACAATGTTTTCCATAAAAGTTGTCTGTTACGTGATAAATCTGGGATAACTTTTTTAAGTGAAAATAAAATAATATGTTGCAACCAAGATAGTGAGTGGATAGATGAACAGCAAGAACTGAGTAGTCTAGAAAAAACAGTAAGTGAATTTTATGAAGAGAATTTAATGATGAACAGCCACATAAAAAAACAAAAAAAGGAATATGATAAAATGACACAAGAGGCAGTTGATATGGGATATTGTATGAATTTCTGTACAAATTTAATTCATTTACAGAGGGTTACATAAGGTATGTAGAGATAAATAGAGGGGAGATTAAAGTGAACATAATAATGCATCTTTAGCTATTAAAATAAAAAATGCTTTATTTTATAAAGTAAAAATTTAAAATTTATTCAAACGACAAATAGTATTCCATCTGACATAACTGATATAGATTCTAACATGGTATAACACATAAAGTAAGGTTAAGAAAATGGCTGAAAGTGAGAAAGTAAATGAAGAACTCACTGAAAAAACATTTAAATGTTGTGTTAAAAAATCAACAAAAATTGCAGTATGCATTCACTGTGGTAGTGTGTTCCATAGAAGCTGCCTAGAAAGAAAAAGTTATACAATTATAGATGAAACACGCATAATATGCTGCACTGTGAATAACAATAGTGAGAGCAAGCCATCATCAGATTCTCATGAAGGTATTGTTAATATAGATTTATTAGAATTCTTTAAAAATGCAAATAATTTATTAAGAGAACTCCTGAAAGAAAATGACGAAAAATACAGAATATTAGTCGAAAATAAACAACTACTTGAAGATAAAATAAATTATTTAATGGAAGGAAATAAAAAGTTACAATTTGAACATAAAAACTTAGGGGACAAAAAAAATCAGGCAAAAAGAAATGAAATGTCTACATCAAAGATAACAACAGATCTGAGTAAAGCTATGAATGATAATACAAATGAGACTTCCTCCTCTTCTATACAAAAGCTAAAAGATGCAGAATTAATAATTAAGGAAACAAAAAATGACAAACTACAAGTAAACAAGAAGGATCAAGATAAAGATGAAGAGACCTTTATAGCTGTAGAAAGGAAAAAGAAAAATAAGAATAGAAACAGGGAATATAGTAAAAAGCTGATTGGTAACGCTGAATCAGAAAATAAAGATGAATTTACAGGGGTCATACCAAAAGTATGGATGTACCTGTACAGAGTGAAGCAGCATGTTACAACTGAACATATTGTAAAATACATAAAAATGAAACTATTAAAACCAGAAAATGCTGAAGAGGAAATTATAGTTAAGGAATTAAACTCTGAGAATAAACGGCTCAAGTGCTTTATGGTGGGTGCAGACTTTGAACATAAAGATAACTTCTATAGTTCTAGCTTCTGGCCTAGAGGAGTGGGCGTTAAAAGATTTGACTTTAAACGCTATCATGCTTACAACAGGAAAAATGAAAATGGGAATGAAGATTTTTTATAAATACTACAGTACAAAATAATATGTTCATAAACACATTAAATAAACATACAGTAAACAATGTCCAAATAGATGGTTCAACTTTATCTGTGATATACCAAAATGTTAGAGGATTAAATACAAAAACTACAAGTTTTTTTAATACAATTTGTGAAATTGTAGATGAATATGACATATTTGTAATCTCTGAAAGTTGGTTAAAACCCAGTGTGTACAACAGTGAACTATTCCCTAGTGAATTTATAGTCTTTCGGAAGGACAGAGATTTTGAGTTAGCAGGAAAATGTAATGGAGGAGGCGTTTTGTTAGCCGTAAAGAATTGTTTTCAATGTCAAGAAGTTAACTTAAATCTGAATGATTCAGAAGTCGATATTCTCTGCGTAAGAATTACTATTAGTGAAAAAATATCTATTTATATGTTCGCAGTGTACATTGCCCCAAATTATTCCTTGTTATCATTAGAAAACTTATTTAATTTCCTAGAAAACTTGCCATTTCTGTACAACAGCAATTATCTCATAATAGGTGATTTTAATATCTCCAGGTTAAATGATTATTACATAAATAACAATTTTAATGATCCCCACGTCAATGAATTGTTGAACTTTTTGAATTTCTTTGATTGTGAGCAGTATAATCGTATTTCAAATCACTTGAATCGTTTATTAGATCTAGTAATAGGAAATGTTAATTGTGGAGTGAGTCGGGCAATATTTGGATTGGTCGAGGAAGATATACATCATCCTACTTTACAAATTTGTGTGTCATTAAATGTAGACAAAGCTAAAGATTTAAAGGTAAATATAACAAGTAATTATAATTTTAGAAAAGGAAACTATGCACTTATGTATGAATTGTTTAGGAGTGCAGATTGGACTGAGCTCGAGTTATTCACTGATATTAACCAGGCTGTTGACTTTTTCTACTCAAAAATCTACAGTATATTCGACATCTGTTTGCCCAAAACTAAACCCAGCAAAAAATTCCCTGTTTGGTTTGATAGACAAATTATTAAAACTCTAAAGAAAAAAGAAAATATTCGGAAAAAATATAAAAAAACTGGACTAATACATCTAAAAAATGAATATGTTAATTTAAGAAATAAACTAAAAAGAGATATAGATCTGGCATACAAAATATATATAAATAAAATCCAACAAGACATAGGTGAAGACTCGAGATCATTTTGGCAGTTCATTAACAATAAAAAAGAATCTATAGCTATTCCAAACGTGATGAATTTAAGAGGCAATGAATATAAAACAGGGCCTGCAATAGTTGATGCTTTTGCTAATCATTTTAGTAGTGTTTACACTGTAGATAGTAATACTGATGTTTCACATATAAAGCTAGCACCTTATGTTAATCCAGTAATTTTAAATACAGTTACAGATGAGGATGTATACGAAGCAGTAAAATGCTTGAAAGTAAACAAAGCCATACGCCCAGACAAAATTCCATCTTATGTAATTAAGGGTTGTGTTGAATTTTTTGTACGTCCATTAAGTGTATTATTTAATCTAAGTTTAAAAACAAAAACGTTTCCTGACATCTGGAAAGAAGTGAAAATATGTCCTATTTTTAAAAAAGGGGACAAGAATAACATAGAAAACTATAGGCCTATAGCCGTACTCCCAGTACCTGCAAAACTTTTTGAATCTATTATTTTTAAATATACATATAATGTAATCCAACATCAAATATCAATATATCAACATGGCTTTATGAAGAATAGATCTACTGTTAGTAACCTAAGTAATGTTACCCAATTTATATCACATACACTAGATGATAGAAGTCAGGTTGATGTCGTGTATACTGACTTTCAAAAAGCATTTGATATGGTGTCTCATAAAATCCTAATTAGTAAGCTATCTAATGAATTTGGTTTTCACGAAAATCTAATTGAGCTTATATCAAGTTATTTACAGAATCGAAAGCAAAGAGTATTTATGAAAGGATATGTATCAAAGTCTTTTATAGCTACATCTGGTGTTCCTCAAGGATCTAACCTGGGGCCACTGCTATTTCTAATGTTTATTAATAGCATAACAAAGTTAGTTACATCATCTAACGTCTTATTATGTGCGGATGATCTGAAAATATTTATTAAAGTTGATGAACAAGCAGATTGTCTAAAATTACAAAATGATTTAAACAATGTATATACTTGGTCAATAGAAAACAAACTATTTTTCAACATTAATAAATGTAATGCAATGTCATTTACAAGAAGACATTACATTATTAATTACACTTATACAATACAGGAAGTAGCATTGGCTAGGGTGAGTGAGATGAGAGATCTAGGTGTAACATTTGATAGTCAAATTACCTTCAATAAACATATCATGAACATAACAAGTAAAGCTAGTAAAATGTATGGATTTATTGTGCGAAACTCACAACAGTTCACCAATCTTAAATGCATTAGACAATTATACATAAGCTTTGTTCGAAGTATTTTGGAATATTGTGCCATAATATGGTGTCCACATTATAGGTATCAAATATATAACATCGAAAAAATACAAAATAAATTCTTAAGATATCTTAACTATAAAGAAACTGGAGTATATGATATAACCATATCAAAACAACATCTCCTATTACAATATAATTTTAATACGTTAGAGAAACGTAGAAAAATAAGTTGTATAATGTATTTACACAAAATAATAAATAATGGTATGAACGATATCTCATATCTATCACTAATTCATCTAAATGTCCCGACCCATTCCATCAGAAATTTTAGAACATTCTACCTAGAAACGGCTCATACTAACAATCAAATTAACTCACCGTTACATCGAATGTGTTCACTATATAATAATATACAAAATACTGTGGATATTTTTCATGTCACTCAAAGTAGATTAAAAAATATATTAAATGATGTGATGTAATCTCTGTGATATCTAGGCATGTATTTATTAAGTTACCCATATGAATATCTATCTTTGTTCATGTTAGCTAATGATATATGATTTATTTTATTTTGTATGTTTATATTGTTTGTATGTGTGTATGTGTGTATTATATTATATTGTATGTTCTCACAATACTCTATAATAGGGTTTGTACCTGTTGAGTATTTATTACCAAATAAATAAATAAATAAATGCATCTTTAGCTATTAAAATAAAAAATGCTTTATTTTATAAAGTAAAAATTTAAAATTTATTCAAACGACAAATAGTATTCCATCTGACATAACTGATATAGATTCAACCACAGAAGATACTGTAAACGATTTTTTATACCCACATCTGTCACAGATAATTCTAGTATAATTGGGAGAAATGACGCTGTTAAGGTAGGCCATGTTAATGTCCAAAGTTTAATGTCAAAGGCTTATATTAGTGAAATATTGCATATAAATATACAGTGTCTGCGAAATAAGTGTAATTCATTTGAACAAATAATATTACAGTACAATTTTATTGGTATATTGGTAAGTGAACATTGGTTGAGAGAAGAAGAATGTAATCTATATCAAATAGAAAATTACTACATGGCCGCATCGTACTGCAGAAAGCAAAATATACACGGAGGTGTTTGTACTTTTATTGGAAATGACATTTCTTCAACTCCTGTTGTTTCTGTAAACTCCATTAGTGTCGATAAACACTTTGAAGTTTGTTGTATTTATATAACTAGCTATAAGGTAAATATTGTCATTGTATATCGGTCCCCTTGTGGTGACCTAAATATTTTTCAAAGATAAACTATATCAATTATTTGATATTTTACCCATCCAAACCAATAAAGTTATTGTTGGTGGTGACTTCAATATAAATTTTCTTAAGCATTCTAATCAGTGTGAGGAAATAGTGAACATATTTTTATCAAATGGCTTTGAACAGAAAATCTTTGAATTTACACGGATACGAGGCCTATCAAAAACTTGTATTGATAATATATTTACTAATTTTGAGACCGAAGGGTCAAGTGTTCATAATTTTCATTTGTCAGATCATAGGGCCCAAATTTTAAAATTTAATTCAGGTGGTATTGCCATTAAAAAACAGACTAAATGGATACATAATAGAAACATGGCAAACAGGTTGAAATTTAATAGATGTCTTGAAAATGAAGACTGGTCTGAGTTAGTACAGGAAAAAAATCCAATTAAAGCTGTAGAAACTTTCTATAATATAATGAACTATCACGATGATGTCAATTTTCCTAAAATTTTAATAAACAATAATGTAAAGAGACAACTTAAAACATACCAACATCGACATGATACAGATGCTAACTAATAAGAATAATTTAATTCCACAATCTAACTATTCATAATAACAATGGATTGATTGTTGAACCAACAAAAAATTTGTCAATCATTGTGGATCCAAAATCGCCTGGAAAAATTATCGGAAATAATGAAGTTAATGTGCAAAAACATATTCCTCGGTTGCAGAAGAGAGTAATTGTGGGTACCAAAAAAGTAGAAAACTCAGCAATTAAGGCAGCAGCTACTGAAAAACACGTATCTATATATGTTGGCAAATTGTCTGCCGATGTGTCTGAAAAAGACCTGGAATACTATCTAAAATTTATCTTTGGTGAGAAAGAAAACTTTGTCATAAAGAAACTTACTGTTGTCTCAGGTGATTACAATGCATTTCGTGTTGATGCACGGTTGGAATTACTAAATGAACTCTTAAATCCCGACACATGGGTTGAATATGTAACCGTAAAGGAGTTTGAGTTCTATCGAAAAAAAGACAAAGAGTCATTACAATCCGAACGTAATATTTTGGCCTCACCGGGACATAAAAGAGACCGTATTCGACCCATATATGATGCTGCTTCTCAATTTAGAAGAAACCGCTCCCCTCAATATGGAAGAAATTACACACCTCAGCTTTCTAAAAAACTGCCATCGTGACCTAACAGGTATGACTCATCTAGAAGAAATCATAACTATTCTGGAAGAAGTAACAATTATCCTACCTCACATCGACCAAGCAATAGCTACTACTCTCAGCGCCATGAGAACTATTATGATGCCTATTCTCAACAGCAATAGAGACAATATCAGGAATCTAAAACACCATCTGGTAACAGATATTACTCCTTTCGGAGATCTAGGAACCTCGACGCGATCAGTAGATCACCAAGACGAAGAGATTATTGAAACTAGCCAAGATAAGAGCTCCTTTCAACTACGTACTAGTCCAAATAACAACATTAATAAAACTATTATCACCTTGGCCTTGCGTATCCTGGCATAGTTTTAATAACGGAGCACTGGTTAAAATCAAACGAATCTATATATATTCCCAATTATTCAGTTTTATCAAAATATAGTAGAGTCAATTCCATTCACGGAGGTACATTAATTCTCGTAAATAACACACTGCAAGATAGCCTTCCTTTTGTTAATTTTGAAAAGTACTTTTCAAGTATTTTTTGTAATGAACTTAATATATATGTATTGTGTGTATATAGGTCTCCCTTATCGGATGTAAATTTATTCCTAGGTAAACTAGAATCACTTTTATTTAGGTTACCTGAAAAATCATCGATTATAGTAGGCGGGGATTTTAATATAGATTTTAGTAACAAAGAATCAAATGACACTCAAATGCTATTCAACCTGGTAACTTCGATGAACCTTAACACGCACATTAATTCACATACCAGGATCTCCCAATATCCGGCCTCTACAATCGATTATTTTTGTAGCAATTTAAATAAGCAAAATATTTCATGTTCGGTGACATTAGCCGGCCTGTCCAACCATGAAGCAGTATACTGTTCAGTAAAATTAGATACAAATAATTTTGGTCAAAAGTACAAAGGACCCCGCACGGAACATATGGAAATTGGCCCCTGGTTAAAGTGTTTGATACTCGGGGATATTATCCAAATATCGATGTTGATCAAAAGTCTCTATGGGCTCAAGGTCGGAAATTGGACGGTTTTCCAGATATCGGGGGTGTAAAGGGGATGCTCATTTCTTGTGGCCCCCGCTCCAGTAAAATTCGCTGGAATCGACATATGTTATTCCTCTTGACCTGATAAAAATTGTGGCTGGGCAGCAATATTTAATCCTATATTTGCGAAGAAGGTACTTATTTCTTCAGCTGTTAAAGTCGATTGCACCTGATTGTTATCACAATTTTGATTTTTCCTAGTTTCTGACTTGATTACTGTCCAAATTGCTCTCGATTTGTTCTCAGAATCAGCTATATAATTGTCATTTGCTGTCTTTTTTTGTTCATTGAGCCTTTTTATGTATGCCCCTTTGAAGTTTTTATATGCTATCAAGGAGTTTTGATCTTTTTTTACATTATATATTGTATATAAGGCACCTAATTGATTTTTCACTTGTTTCAACTCTTCTGTGTGCCATTTGTTACTCTTTTTGTTTTTTTCTATGACTACTTTGTTCCTTTCAAGCATGATCATTTCAAAGAGTTTTATGACATGTTATGGTAATATCGGTATGCTTGAGAAGCATTCTTATCTTCTAATAGTGTTTTCCAATCTATGGCAGCCATTTTGGATTTTAATTTGTATATATTGCAGTCATTTATTTCTCTATATCTATTTATTTATTTATTTATTTATTAAACGGGGTTGCCCCCAATTGTACAAATAAACTGAAATAAACATACAAAAATGTATAAAACAATTAAATATAACAGAAATAATACAAATATAATATTACATCACATTAACTATTACACAAATATTTTTTAACAACATTAAGACTGACATGAAAAAAATCCAAATTAATTTCGTTACAAATAGTCATCATTCTATTAATAGGACTATTCATCCCATATAGAGTTCCGTGATGTTCCAGAGCAAAGCTGTAGATCATGCGAAGTTGTCTTTGTGGAGTATGAAAGTTTATTAATGCTAACAAGTCAGGACAGTCAATGTAATTATTACACAATTTATAAAATAGGATAACATCGGTATTGTATCTACGTTTCTCAAGACTTTGGATGTTTAACCTTGTCAATATAAAGTCATATGCCATTCATTCACTTGGTATACCCATTTTGAAAGAAATAAAGCGTAAAAAACGTTTTTGGACCCTTTCTGCTTTATTCACCTGTGTTTGAAAATAAGGTGCCCATACACTGCTGCAATTTTCCACACATGATCTAACGTAACTAATATATAAGGTTTTAATTGCACTTATATTTGTGAAATCTTTAGTACTTCTCTTAATAAAACCGAGAGTCTCCAGGGCCTTGTTGCATATGTAATCTATATGGTATTGGAAATTTAGTTTAGTATCGAAATATATTCCTAAGTCTCTTATTAAGTTAACGTTTTCAATTAATGCATTTCTAATAAAGTATAAATTGGGTGAGTTATAGTTACCTTTATAAAATTGTATGTATTTACATTTTTCAGTATTCAACACCATATTTTTCTTAGAACACCAGACGTCAAACCGATCAAGGTCTTCCTGTAGTTCTAGGGATGATAAACTATCCTTTATTTCATATACTATCTTTTAAGTCATCCGCATATAGAATTACCATACTATGCACAAAACAGTTCTCTACATCGTTTATGAAAAGGTTAAACAACAATGGAGCTAAGTGTGCCCCTTGCGGTACTCCAGAGGTGACTTTTATTATAGTGGAGTAAAAATTTTTGATTTTTACTGTTTGTGTCCGATTATTCAGATACGACTGCAGCCATGATAATAACTTACCACTGATATAATGAGAAAGCACATCTATTAAGAGCAAATGATCTACTTTGTCAAATGCCTTGGAGAAATCTGTATAGATTGCATCTACACAGTTTCCTCTCTCCAGGGCACTGACAATATAGTTTTCATATAGTAATAAATTAGTACTGATCGAACGTCCTTGAGAAAAACCATGTTGGTTAGTACTGATAACGTTTTTCAATTGGATTTTTAGATAGTCATTAATTAAGGACTCTAAGATTTTTGGAATGTGGGAGATTTTCGTTATTGGTATATAATTCAGAACAGAGTCTTTATCGCCTGCTTTTTTATATATGGGAACTACATAGGATTTTTTCCAAACTTCTGGAAATATTCCAGAGGACACTGATTTATTAAACAAAATCCATAATGGCCTAGACAAAGCAAACGCACAATTTTTTAAGAAATGAGCTGGTATTTCATCAGGTCCAGGGCCCTTTTTAATATCGATTTTGTTTAATTTCTCTAAAACCTCTATAATTCCTATATACGATCCATTAATATTAATAGATGTGAGACTGTGGTCTAAAAACTTTACTGGGTTGCTATCAACAGGGTCATTGTAAACTGAAGAAAAATGTTTTGCAAATAAATTTGCAATTGATTCTCCATCAGAGGCCACTTCATCATAATATTTCAAAGATTTAGGAATATCATCTTCTTTCTGTTTAATACGTATATAATCCCAAAAACATCTCGGGTCAGACATAATACTATTTTCAACTTTATTGATATAATTATTATAACAGATTTCCGATTGCTCTTTACACAAAGCTCTTAGTTGACTAAATGTGTTGTAGGTTGTAGTCATCTTGAGATTTTGATCTTTTGTATTTTTTATGTGCACTTTGCTTTGCTTTTATATTTTGCTTTAATTTTGCATCAAACCATATGGGAAATTTAAAATTACTTTTTAATTTGATTTTGGGAACAAAAATGTCAATACACCGGTACAGATATACATAAAATAAATCAACAGCTCTCTCAATGTCTACATGAAGGATGTCATCCCAGTCTAAGTTTAAAAGAAAGTTATTAATAGCATTGTAATCACAGTTCTTGATGTCATAAACAAACTCCTCATAATCCAAACTCTGGACTGGCACATCACATTGAACATTAATATTTAATGCTGGGTGATGTCTGTCACATTTAACTAGAGCTTCGTTTGCACATGTAATATTAATCTTAGAGCTGGTAGAAAAAACTAGATCTAATATAACATTATTAGTGTTAGCAATATTATTATGTTGATACAAATTCAGATAAGAAAAAGATTCTAATAGACTTTCGGCAGCCAGGTTATGACAAGATGGTCATTGCACCAGGTTATACCAGGTAGATTATAATCACCTACTGTGAGTATTAACGAATCACTAAATTCAGTGGCCATGTGTTCAGTAGCATCACAATGTAACTGATAACTCTCTTGACAAGATTGCGGCGGTATGTACACTGCACATAAAATTAAATTCTGTTTCCCCAGGTTAATCGATAACCATAATTCTTCAAATTTTTTTTGAGCAATACCATAATTGTAGGTGATAGTATGAGCACGAAATTTCTTATGGACAGCCACTAAGACACCTCCACCACGCATCTTCCCTGTGGCTTCCAGGTCACGGTCTCTTCTTAGAACATTGTAGTTAATGAACCCCAGTTCAGAACTGTGAATATCTGTTGATAAGGATGTTTCCGTAATAATTAATATGTCATTATTAATAATAGGTATATTCTTAATAAGTTCAGGTATTTTTGTACGCAGGCCATTAACATTTTGGTAATAGATAATTATTCCTTCTATTTTATAAACTGATTGTTGACAATTTTCCGAAAATTTGTATCAGTGGCATTAACCCGCCCATTATCTACATCTTGACTCTCTGCTTTTTCTGTACCTTGCTCCCAATTTTGCTGTACTGCTGGAATTGCTGCTAGTTTCCTTTTAAAATTGAATCTCCTGAAGATTGTTCCATCTGGCCAAAAATCGGTAGAGTTTATCAGACCGAAATATTGATAATTGACTCCAACCTTAAAGGAGTTTAAGTGCCCCACTGTATTTAATTGTTCAACTATCAGGTGGTCCTCATTTTTTATGGATGCCTTTGTCTTTATATATTTTCTAACAATTTCAGTATTTACCTCTTTCTTAACTTTACCTATATATAACCACATTTTACTTGGAGAACTCTTAAATAATTCTTCATCGGGTAAAATTGCAGTCCCTCTGTTAACTCTAGATATGTTCTGCCTTTTGTATGAGACTGTTTCGAACTTTTCTTCTGATTCTGATGACGCAAGAGCATTATTTACAGCAGTTCTAACCTGAGAGGCAGAAATCTGAGCATAAGTTCTTTCTGGTTCTGATGACGCAAGAGTATTATTTACAGCAGTTCTTACCTGGGAGGCAGAACTCTGAGCATAAGTTGTTGTCCCTACTTTTGTCCCATTTTCATTATTGAGGAGTTGGTTGCCTACTTTAATGTTGTCTTGGATAAGTAAATTCATGTTCATCTTATCTCCTCTTTTTTGTAGTGAAGAGTTTTTGTTTAAAGTAGAATGCTTTTTCTCATCCTTTTTATCTTTTAACATATCAATTAGTTGTTCCTGATATTTTATAATATTTCTTAATTCACAAATTACTGTATTTCTCTCTTCTAATAATTGTTTTAAATAAATTACTTCTAACTGACAATCTTTAGGAGAATCAGTCAGTGTTATATCATCCTCTTGTGGATTAGACTGATTACTGTTTTTTCTACAGCAATCAACAATCCCTCTACCAGTTATTTCTAATCCAACAACTCTAGTTGCACAAGAGTTGTGGTACATTTTCTTACAAGCACTACATTTGACACCACTAGCTGCAACACTTTTACAGAAAGCACACTGATTTTTGCTATTTTCTTCACTTTTATTGTCAGAGAGCTCTGAGCAAACCACCTGCCCAGTAGCCATCTTGACACTATGTGTTTCCGGTTTTTAGGGTTACCGACTTAATGTGAAATTTCGAGGAGCTGTCCCAAGTGGTCTGATACATGAAAATTTATAGTATTTGTTTTATAATATTTGATATCTCTGTTGGTGAAAATGTTATCAATACAACTTTGAGAAGTATTTGTAATCCTTGACGGCTCTGTAAAAATCTTGTAGAGGTTGAATGATGATAATAAATTTTCAAGATTTTCTCTTGCATTTGATTCTAAAATGAAATTGACATTATAATCTCCAGACAGGAATATTTGTTCTCCCTTATATCTTTTCATAATATAGCTTAGCGCACAGTTTAGTTTGTCACAGAAAATTTTTAAATCACCCAGAGGTGACCTGTATACTGATAATATAATGCCATATTTTGCCCTTGAGAGTAGCGAACCTGCGCACAGAGAATACATGGGGCGATTGCGCGAGATCTGGTGCGATTTCCACCTAGAGCATTCTCTGAACAACACCTCAGAGCTCAGGTATCCTTCCTGTGTAGGACAGGTTATGTAAGGGCACCCTATCAGCAGGAAGAGGTGGAAGCCGCACCTCCACCGCGGCAAATAGCTGCTATCGGACAACAACCCAGAGAGTACACTGATGTAATGATACACATTATCGCAGTGATTGAAATGGGAGAGAACCAATGAATCACACAATACTTTATTTATTTATTTGGTAATAAATACTCAACAGGTACAAACCCTATTATAGAGTATTGTGAGAACATACAATATACATAATACACACATACAAACAATATAAACATACAAAATAAAATAAATCATATCTCATTAGCTAACATGAACAAAGATAGATATTTATATAGGTAACTTAATAAATACATGCCTAGATATCACAGAGATTACATCACATCATTTAATATATTTTTTAGTCTACTTTGAGTGACATGAAAAATATCCACAGTATTTTGTATATTATTATATAGTGAACACATTCGATGTAACGGTGAGTTAATTTGATTGTTAGTATGAGCCGTTTCTAGGTAGAATGTTCTAAAATTTCTCATGGAATGGGTCGGGACATTTAGATGAATTAGTGATAGATATGAGAAATCGTTCATACCATTATTTATTATTTTGTGTAAATACATTATACAACTTATTTTTCTGCGTTTCTCTAACGTATTAAAATTATATTGTAATAGGAGATCTTGTTTTGATGTGGTTATATCATATACTCCAGTTTCTTTATAGTTAAGATATCTTAAGAATTTATTTTGTATTTTTTCGATGTTATATATTTGATACCTATAATGTGGACACCATATTATGGCACAATATTCCAAAATACTTCGAACAAAGCTTATGTATAATTGTCTAATGCATTTAAGATTGGAGAACTGTTGTGAGTTTCGCACAATAAATCCATACATTTTACTAGCTTTACTTGTTATGTTCATGATATGTTTATTGAAGGTAATTTGACTATCAAATGTTACCTAGATCTCTCATCTCACTCACCCTAGCCAATGCTACTTCCTGTATTGTATAAGTGTAATCAATAATGTAATGTCTTCTTGTAAATGACATTGCATTACATTTATTAACGTTGAAAAATAGTTTGTTTTCTATTGATCAACCTGACTTCTATATATCATCTAGTGTATCTGATATAAATTGGGTAACATTACTTAGATTACTGACAGTAGATCTATTCTTCATAAAGCCATGTTGATATATTGATATTTGATGTTGGATTACATTATATGTATATTTAAAAATAATAGATTCAAAAAGTTTTGCAGGTACTGGGAGTACGGCTATAGGCCTATAGTTTTCTATGTTATTCTTGTCTCCTTTTTTAAAAATAGGACATATTTTCACTTCTTTCCAGATGTCAGGAAACGTTTTTGTTTTTAAACTTAGATTAAATAATACGCTTAATGGATGTACAAAAAAATCAACACAACCCTTAATTATATAAGATGGAATTTTGTCTGGGCCTATGGCTTTGTTTACTTTCAAGCATTTTACTGCTTCGTATACATCCTCATTTGTAACTGTATTTAAAATTACTGGATTAACATAAGGTGCTAGCTTTATATGTGAAACATCAGTATTACCATCTACAGTGTAAACACTACTAAAATGATTAGCAAAAGCATCAACTATTGCAGGCCCTGTTTTATATTAATTGCCTCTTAAATTCATCACGTTTGGAATAGCTATAGATTCTTTTTTATTGTTAATGAACTGCCAAAATGATCTCGAGTCTTCACCAATGTCTTGTTGGATTTTATTTATATATATTTTGTAAGCCAGATCTATATCTCTTTTTAGTTTATTTCTTAAATTAACATATTCATTTTTTAGATGTATTAGTCCAGTTTTTTTATATTTTTTCCGAATATTTTCTTTTTTCTTTAGTTTTAAGAATTTGTCTATCCCTTACACTCCCGAGAATATGTTAGAAAAAATAAATTGCTGGTATTTAGCAGATGTGGCTTAACGTCACTTCAGAACGCTGTCTATTTTTTTTTCAGAATTTTTCAGTACTATTTCAGGGTATTTTCAGGACCCTCACAATCGTATTATCTAGGACTAAAACTGAACTTCAGAAATTGAAGAAATTATGATAAATATGGATTTATTAATGATTTCTTATGAGATTTTAGAAAACAATTTTGTTTATTATTGAGGCACAGATACACATTGCATTTTTGACATTATATCCTTGAGCAGCTGTTGCAACTTTCTAGTCGACAAATCAGTGGTGCATTCAGAGAATCAGTGATAGACCAGTGGTCAAATCCATCAAACCGTCATTTGCTGGCATAGGAGCTGCTATGTTAGCAGCTGTTCCTCGTCATTTCCGTCCATGTTTTGTGCTGGCCGTTTTCTTCTCCCACCCAATTAATATTCTGAAATGTTTAGCCTAAAAGTCAGAAGGCCCATCACGTTCTTTGCAGAGCTGTTCCTAGTTTTACAATCAGATCTGTATCAATCCAGCTGTTGACAATTGATAGATCAAATAAATGTAACATTGTTTTCAGTGCGTATTTTGAAAAATATGCTGGACATGATCTGGGAATGGTTCAGAAGTAAGCTAAGATTTCTGCCGAATTAAAAAGTTAACCAGAGGAATATTGTCCTCATCGTCGAATTCTTCATTCTCATCTATGGAGTCTTCTCTTTGACCCACGTCCATTTCCTCTGCGCGCTCAATTTGCTCTTCATGTACATCTGATTCCCAATGTTCATCGTCCTTCTTCATCTGAATCAATGTCTAGATCAAATCCTATCTCGCGTAACAAATCGTAAATTTGTTCAGGATTATTTTGTAATTTGGCAAAGTTGGTTTTATTTTTTTATCTGCAAAACCAAAAATAAGCATGAAATTCAAGGTACTTTCGCTTCACCCGAATATTTAAATTGTAACAGTGCACTCCCGGAGTACACATTTGTGATGGCAACCAATTACGTAGGAAAATCTACACAAAAATACAAATGAATCAAGTCCAAACAAATGACATATTAAAACATAAGTTTATTATCCAATTTATTCAACTAATTATTTAAGATAATGCATGCAATTAATAAAAATCATTTACTCACCTCTGGAGAACACGTTCTAGCTAAAAATGGTTGCAACACACACAGATATAATTTGTTTACACCGTCTATTCTGTGAAAATCACGCCAAATTCGCATTTGTCCTTGTAACTAGAATATGTACAATCGTTGTGGCTGGTTTTAAAACAAGTACAACGAAAGTTTGATCCTTATAGCACATATTGATAATGCCCGTACAATTGTGAGGGCATGGAGCCTAAGGGCTATCAAATCAAACAGGGTATTTTTTACTGGGTTTAGTTTTGGGCAAACAGATTTCGAATATACTATAGATTTTTGAGTAGAAAAAGTCAACAGCCTGGTTAATATCAGTGAATAACTCGAGCTCAGTCCAATCTGCACTTCTAAACAATTCATACATAAGTGCATAGTTTCCTTTTCTAAAATTATAATTACTTATTATATTTACCTTTGTCTACATTTAATGACACACAAATTTGTAAAGTAGGATGATGTATATCTTCCTCAACCAATCCAAATATTGCCCGACTCGCTCCACAATTGACATTTCCTATTACGAGATCTAATAAACGATTCAAGTGATTTGAAATACGACTATACTGCTCACAATCAAAGAAATTTAAAAAGTTCAACAATTCATTGACGTGGGGATCATTAAAATTGTTATTTATGTAATAATCATTTAACCTGGAGATATTAAAATCACCTATTATGAGATAATTGCTGTTGTACAGAAATGGCAAATTTTCTAGGAAATTAAATAAGTTTTCTAATGACAACAAGGAATAATTTGGGGCAATGTACACTGCGAATATGTATATAGATATTTTTTCACTAATAGTAATTCTTACGCAGAGAATGTCGACTTCTGAATCATTCAGATTTAAAATAACTTCTTGATATTGAAAACAATTCTTTACGGCTAACAAAACGCCTCCTCCATTACATTTTCCTGCTAACTCAAAATCTCTGTCCTTCCGAAAGACTATAAATTCACTAGGGAATAGTTCACTGTTGTACACACTGGGTTTTAACCAACTTTCAGAGATTACAAATATGTCATATTCATCTACAATTTCACAAATTGTATTAAAAAAACTTGTAGTTTTTGTATTTAATCCTCTAACATTTTGGTATATCACAGATAAAGTTGAACCATCTATTTGGACATTGTTTACTGTATGTTTATTTAATGTGTTTATGAACATATTATTTTGTACTGTAGTATTTATAAAAAATCTTCATTCCCATTTTCATTTTTCCCGTTGTAAGTATGATAGCGTTTAAAGTCAAATCTTTTAACGCCCACTCCTCTAGGCCAGAAGCTAGAACTATAGAAGTTATCTTTATGTTCAAAGTCTGCACCCACCATAAAGCACGAGCCGTTTATTCTCAGAGTTTAATTCCTTAACTATAATTTCCTCTTCAGCATTTTCTGGTTTTAATAGTTTCATTTTTATGTATTTTACAATATGTTCAGTTGTAACATGCTGCTTCACTCTGTACAGGTACATCCATACTTTTGGTATGACCTCTGTAAATTCATCTTTATTTTCTGATTCAGCGTTACCAATCAGCTTTTTACTGTATTCCCTGTTTCTATTCTTGTTTTTCTTTTTCCTTTCTACAGCTATAAAGGTCTCTTCATCTTTATCTTGATCCTTCTTGTTTACTTGTAGTTAGTCATTTTTTGTTTCCTTAATTTATTAATTCTGCATCTTTTATCTTTATATCTTTGGTCAGCAATGTCTCTGATCATACATGAGTTTTAAAGATGCGTAAGCTTTTCTTAATATAAAAGTGACATGGTTGTTAGAAATATTTAAAATTGTATTTAAATCTTGATTAATTATTTTCATTTGCTTCTACTATTTCTGACATTTGAAACGAGTAGTAAAGCTGGGTGTCATCCGCGTACAGGTGGTAATTACAATGTTCCAAATAATTGTAAAAGTTACATGTATATATTTATTTATTTATTTAATACATTTGTCCAACAGTACAAAAGAACCAATTACAGGACAAGAAAGCGACAAAATACAAAAAAAATATATAAATACATAGCTTCTTACATACATATGAGTGACAATCTAAAATTAATTACAAGTACACTACATGTTTATGTTATTTTAACACTATGGGATGAAGCAATTCTTAAGAGAAGTATAAATTGTATTTATAGAACAGTCGAATATATCACAAGTATCACAAATTGAGTTGTAGGTAGAGCACATAACGAATATAGGAGACTTCAGCATTATATTGGTTCGTGCCGGTTGACAATAAAATGTGAGCGGTTTGCGACTAGCGGCTCTTGGAACCAAGAAGTTCAACTGGCTTAGTGCAGGAGGGCAATCAACCTTGTTGTGTATGAGCGAATACAGGAATTTTATAGCGTAGAATTGCCTTCTAAATTGTAGTGAGTCGAAGTCGAACCTATTTAACAGATACGTCTGGTCGCAGCCTCTGTTTGGATAATTACCATCAGTGCGAAAGCAGAGAAATTTTGAAAATTTCCTCAGAACAGACTCGATTGATTTAACTTGATAATCATAGATAGGGCTCCAGATAAGTGTTCGAGTTTAGACCGTATATAATAATAAAATAGTTTGATTAAGACGTCATTGTTCCGGAAGACCTGACTTTGTCTTAAAATGAACCCTAAGGTTTTCATAAACGAGGAGACCGTTAACTCGATATGCTTGGCAATACGATAATCGTAGTCGATGGGTTCATCTTTTCGTGAGTAAGTTACAACCTTGCATTTGGTTATATTTAGAGCCAGAGAGTTTAAATGACACCACTGTGCCACTTTATTAAGTTCCCTTTGTAGCATATGACAGTCGTCTTTGGAATTTATTGACGCAGAGATTTTCAGGTCATCTGCGAAAAAAAGCTTTTTGCAGCAAAGATTGTCATTGAGATCATTGACAAAAATAGCGGACCTAAATTGGAACCCTGTGGTACCCCTGATGTTATGGTATATGGGTTAGACATGTAACCATTGTAAGCAACATAATTAAGACGGTTTGACAGGTACGATGAGAAGAACTGAACAAGAGTGGTAGATATTGTATACAACAGAGGGTAATTACAATGTTCCAAATAATTGTAAAAGTTACACGTATAAATTGTATAGAACAGAGGGCCTAAAATACTTCCCTGAGGAACACCTTGATCAACTTATTCCACATTAGATTTAAGATTGTTCAACGAAACCTGCTATCTTCCTGAAACATAGAACGTCATTAGAGAGCAGGCATTGTCACCAAACCCTATGTAGTGCAAAATTGCTATAAGTATGGTTCAAAATATCGAACGCTTTAGAATAATCTAAAAGGATAAATGCACATAGCTTAGTGTTATCTAAGGAACAAAATATAACATTTGTTACAGAAGCAAGTGCTGTGGCACAGGAATAACTTGATCTGAATCCAGATTGATTTCTAGGTAGAATTAAAAACTTGTCAGTATGTGATCTTATTTGTGATTCCAAAATTTTCTCTAAGATTTTCCAGAGTGTAGGAAGGATGCTCACAGACCTCAAATGTTTTAATTTGGCAGGTTGATCTATTTTCGGAATAGGTATCACATAAGCATGTTTCCAAGATCTTGGTAAATAAGATTATACATTCATTAATTATGTGAACAATGTAATTTGCAATAAAGGGACAACATAAAAAAATTGTGTAATATTAAGTTCGTCAGACCCAAATGCTTTTGATTTTATTTTATTAATAATTCTCCGTACCTCAGCTTCAGCAGTGGGGACAAAGGAGTAAGTTCCAGTTACATCATCTTTTATATTATTTTGGTAAAAATGTCGAATTTCCTCAGAGGGCTTAAGAGCGCTTTTAGAAGAAGTAGTAAAATAATTATTTAATATGTTGACATCATTTAAATGATCTGGAATTTCTCTGTTTCTAGTCGTAATAATGTTCAATTTGAGAAGCTGTTTCCTTTTATTTTTGATATTGCAATTCCTGAGTTTTTGTGATAAATATACATTTTCTTCTCTATAAATTGTCGAAGATGTTAAATTACATAATTGTAATATTTCCAATGCCCACTTAGTTTAGTTTTTTTGTATCTTCTTAATGCTTTATCTCGCAAATTTTGCATAAATTTGATATTGTCTGTTATCCAGGGGGATATTTCGGTTTCATTGAATTGCAAATTTTTCTAATAGGAGCAAGAATCAAAAATTTGTAACATATTGTTGTTGAAAAAAGATATTTTATTGTCTATGTCATCGATAGTATTCCACTGCATAGCCTTCAAATTTCTTTCAAAATCTGTTAAATTATAATTTTTTAGATCTCTATAAAATATCTTTTTTATTGGACTTTTGGCATTATTTATTGCGAGGTTGCAAAAAACTAACGCATCAACAGCTCAAGACTAGCAAACTTCTATGTTGGTAAAAATAAGGTCAATAAGAGTCATACTATTATCTGATATACGAGTAGGTTCCTTAATTTGTTGTTTAAGACTAAAAGTCAGGGTTGGCAAAAATTGTGTTTTTTTTTTTATTTACAACAATTCAATGTGTTTTAAACATGGGTATTTAATTGTTGAAAAAAAAAAACATGTTTTAAACAATAAAAAACTTAATCTATACGGGCACGTCGGCACAATACATTGTTTACTCTTTAAGCCATGCCCATATTGCATCATAACAAGACGAGGACAACACACGGCCCACGCGCTTGTTTTACCGGCTCATTATTGTTGATGGAAATAGAAATTAAAAATGAGAGTTTGAGTTTTTTCATCATTTAATTTTAATCTGATATTATTGAAATAAATCCTAGCTTGAGAATGCAATCTTTTGATATTCATTTGAGATGTTTTGAATCTTTTCCACAGCAATTAGGGTGATGTCATCACCGTATTCAATATGTTTACCGGTCAGATGTAACGATATATAATAATAATAATAATAAATTGCCTTTATTTAGTATTACAATATATAACACCATGGGCGAAGTCTAGTCGAAGCTACTCTACTTAACCCTACCCGAACATAACATTAATAATATTAACAATAGGTATGCTTAAAACTAAACTATTTATATTTTATTTTTTACAAAATATGATAGAAATATTAAAATATAATTGTTGTTACAAAATACATGTGAAATAATAAAGAGAAGGGAAAAAAAAAACAAGAACACATATAGGAGACTAGATGTATATAAAAGGCATTTAGTTGCAAATACAACTGAAAAATAACATAACAGTTAAACAGAGATTTATCAGAGGTTAATAAGATTGATAACAGACCATACCGAGAATAACCAATAATTACGGTTAACTTTGTGACTGTAGAAGGGAGTGTTTAACTTTATTACGAAAACTGCATAAGGAGAGGTTTTTCAGATTATCGCTTAAGCTATTGTATATTTTGGCTGTGCTATACGTAAACGATCTAGTAAACAAGGCTGAATGAAATCTAGGCAAGGATATTTGACCAACATGTCGAACATTTATGTTATGTAGATCACGTCTAACTAAAATTTTTTCTTATAAATACGGTGGTGAAGAACAAGTGAGAATGCGTTTAACAAGTACTGATGTGTGGTATTTGTATGCATTTTCTAATGTTAGCCAGCCAAGTTGATTTATTTTTGCCGAAACTCTATCGTATTTTCTTAAACCGTAAACAAATCGACAACAATTTTATATTTTTTGGAGTCTACTTTGCGTAATTTTGTTAAGACAGGGATAATATAATGTAATTCCATAATTTAAGATTGGCAATACTAGAGTCTCCGTAAGTTCCTTGCGTAACTTAAAATTTATAAGTCTTATATTTCTGTATAGCAACTTCAAGGCAAGGTATGCTTTTTTGATGAGTAGTTACACATGTTCCTCAAATCTTAATCTACAGTCGAAGATAATTCCTAAATTTCTTGTACTATTAACAATGTGGATAGGCTCATTATAAATCATTAACTTAAGATGAGTTCTAACTACATGCTCTAAGCGTTTCGGACAGAAAGTAATAACATTACATTTATTTGTGTTTAGTTTTAAATTATGTGATTTAGAGTAATCGGATAATGATTGGAGGTCAAGGTTTATGTTGGTGTATGCAATATCGACAAGATGTGGGTCAAAGGAAAACGTTAATAGAGTGTCACCTGCAAAGGCTACAAGCCTTTGCAGATGACACTCAATATTTTACTACAGTAAAAATATCGGCAGTACATATAAGGAACAATATTGGCCCCAGGACAGATCCTTGGGGAACGCCAGACGTTACGAAGGCAGTTTTCGAATAAGCGTGGCAGATTACAACTTGCTGGCGACGATTATCTAGATAACATTTAAAGAAATTGATGAAAGTAGGGTCAAAACTGTAATATTCGAGTTTGGAAAGAAGTAAAGCGTGATCGATAGTGTCGAAAGCTTTAGAAAAATCAAGAAGTATAAGAGCTGTGGCTAAACCATTATCAAGAGCTCTAAGTATGTTATCAGTAATATTTAGTAGTAACGTTGAGGTGCTAAACCCTTTCCTAAAACTAGATTGCATGTCTGATACGATATTATTTTCAGTTACATAATGATACATTTGTATATTAACAATTCGACATAGCAGGAAGGATACTAATAGGCCGCAGTTCATTATATGTTTTAGGGTTGGGTGTCTTAGGCAAGGGTTTTACTAGTGATAACTTCCACATCTCTGGGTAATACCCAGTTTCCAAACAGCAGTTTACAATATGAGTGATATAAGGACAGACAGTAGGCAAACAGAGTTGCAGCATTTTAACACAAATATTGTCATTTCCGTAGGCATTAGATTTTAAATTATAAATTACACATTTGACCTCTTCCATCGTTGCTAATCTAAACGTAAATTTTAAGTTGTCATCATATTTGTTTGATTTATAGAAATTAGTTTTATCATGGAAATTATTTCGAGGGCTGAAAATGGATAGAAAGTAATCATTTATGTCACCTGGATTTTGTAGGTCTTTGGGAATACCCGCAGCAGTTCTTTTTATATTTAAATATTTTATAGATTTCCACAATTCTTTTTTTACGGCATTCGTAACAAGATTACGCAGTTGTTTATAATAATTATGGTCATCTGTAGATTTCGTTTGTTTTTATTTACTTAGCGCTTTATCTCTTTGTTTCATCATTTGCTTTAGGTTATGTGTAAGCCATGGAGCATAAGGTTTGGATATCCATGATGTGCTGTACGGCACGTGTTTATAGAATAATTCCAAGATGTAACTATTTAGCAATTCAATTTTTTCTTCGATATTGTTTAAGTATAAAATGTTGTCCAAGGGTATGTTATTTAAATCTCGGTCAAAATCACGCTTAGAGAAGTTTTTAAAGTTTCGATATGACACGAATATAGGTTCTGGTCGAGGTACGAAAATATTTAATTCACAAAAAATGGCACCATGATCAAAAATAGTATCGGCATTTGCAGTTCCTGAATTCGTTATTAAATTGCTATTTTTGACATAGATTACATCAATAATTTTTTGTGACCTAATTGTGGTACGAGTGGATTCTTTTATCAATTGTTCAAAATCGTAAGACGTCGTACATTGGATTACAGCATTATTTATATAAGTGATCAACATTAAGATCACCTAAAATAATAATATTTTGAAGTTGTGGAGTTGTATAAGATACAAGGTTGTCTAAATGTTCTAAGAAGTGATTTATATTATTTGATGGCACTCTGTATATAACTATATCATTTAAATAAATTATAAAAAGGACTGGTCCCTGGATGGATCCCTGGGGAACCCCATGTTTGAGAGACTTTAGAGAAGACGAAACACTGCCGGCACTTACACACTGATACCTATTTATGATGTAACTTTGAATAAATGATACGGCAGGTCTTGTAATACCATATGTTTCTAATTTCATTAATAATATATCAGTAGAAACACAATCAAAAGCCTTAGATAAATCTAAATAGGATGTCATGGTCATATTTCCATTTTCAAACTGGTCAGTAATAAACGTTATTATGTCTATTAATGCCTTAGTAGTTGAATTTCCTTCTCTGTATCCATACTGACTACAATTAAGCAAATGTTTCGACTCCAAATACTTCATTAATCTAACTTTAAATGCTAACTCCAATAATTTAGACAGGATAGGTACAACTGAGATTGGTCTGTAATAATGAATAAGATTTTCATTCCCTATTTTAAAAACTGGCGTAACTTTTGATATTTTAAGACATTCAGGAGAAATTCCTTTTTCAAAGCATAAGTTAATTAAATGTATGATCTGTAAAAAAAGTTTTTCTTTTGCTAGTTTGATCATATCGCTATTCAAACTATAATAGTCTTTGCACTTAGATGAACTTAATTTATCAATTAGGTTACTAACTTCTAGTACCGATACTGGTTCAAGGTAAAAGGAGAACATAACTGGACTTTTTCTTTAGTTATTTAAATATTCTAATTCATTTAAAATTTCACTTGAGATATTAACGAAAAATTTATTTAAATCTTTAACTGATATTTTGAGAGTGTGACTGGATTCGTTTTGATTTATAATTGACCACGCTACCTTTTGTTTTTTACAAGCATTTGTAATGAGGTTAGTATTATAATTTACTTATACATTCATACATACTGAATGAAAGAAAGAGGTTTGTTAGAGCTTGAGAGTTATTTGATTCCTTAGTAAAGTCCACATTACAGTCGGCACAAAACGTAATTCTTTTATCTAATGATATTTTGTCCAAAAATGTTGTCAAATTGCTATTGAAGATTTCAAAATCACCTGCAGGAGATCGATAACCGCAGCATATAATTAACTTAACTTGAATAATTCAATAGCACACACCTCAAAATGCATGTCCACACACAAGCTATTCGTCCATTGATATGGTTTATATTCTAACCCATCTTTGACATAAATAGCTACGCCAACATGTTTCATTTGTTCTTCATAACACCATACCTCACTGAAACAAATAACATCATACTTGTTTTCTGAAAGTAGTTGGTTAAGTTCCAATAATTTATTGTGTAGATACTGAATGTTTATGTAGAATATTGACAACTTATATTGATTTTTAGAAAATGGAGAATTAAAGTCTTCTGATACTTTTTGTTTTTAACTTTGGGCTAAGGTTGGGTTTCTCCTCAGTTGCCCCTGGGCTAAAAAAGTCCTTAAGTCATACTCCCTTAGCGAGATGCCTTCGGTCCAATATTCAACATTAAAGACCTTCTAATATAATATTCTTTCATGTCGTCCTCCGTCACGTCTTTACCAGTGATTATTCCTACGTAAATTCATTACCTGCGTATTACTGCCATATGTAATAAACAATTTAAATAAGATAAAAATAAAAAGTTGAAAAATGGATTGTATAAACCATCAAGAATATAATAACAAAAACCTGGACCAGAAACAAATAAAAATTTGTGATGAATGTGCTAATGCCTACTGTAAGTTATGTGCAGGAATTGCACCCACAGAGATAAGAGTCATGGAACTAGCAAAGAGAAAATTGCGATATTATTGTCCCAACTGTAGTTCACTCTCCAACAAGATACAACAATTAAATAATAAATTAACAGACGAAAACAATACATTAAAAAGAAAACTTTATGAACAAACCATAATTACTGAAAAATTAAGAGATCTTGAACAGGAAATTAACAAAATGCAAGGAGTATTCACCCAAACCTTAGAACAAACAACTGAAACATTGAAATTAAACTACCAAAACGAAATTATAGCCCTAAAAAATGAAATAAGAAACATACGAGATAGTAATGTTGATTTAGTACGTCTTTTGACAACTAATCAATCGAATGGAAATAGAAATAGTAGTCCCTCACAGGAAAAAACTGACAAAAGAAATGCTTACTATGAAACCAACACAAATGCTCAACTATCCAAAGTAAATCAACAGAACAACAGAACATATGTTGACATTGTCCAAAAAACCACCAACAAAAACAAAAACGATGAGCAGAAGGAGGCTATCACCGCTAAATCAAGTCAACAGAAGGAGAACCAGAATATACAAAGAAACCAGGAGAACTACAAAAAACACGACAGCGATGACGATATCAGGAAAATAAAAGAAGGAGACGGAGGAAAAAAGTAAATCTTGGAACTAACGAAACAACTGAAAATGAGTTTGAAGGTCGACCAATGCCCAGCATTAAAGACAAAAAGATATGGCTTTTCATCTCGAGAGTGAAGGATGCTGTAAGTACAGAAAATATTGTAACATATATAAAAAAGAGAACCAAGTTGGAAGATGAAAAAATATCAGTAAAAAAGTTAAACACCTGGTACAAAGTGGAGAACAATAAATGTTTCCTACTAGGTGTTGACCCACCAATAAAGGATTTAGTGTATAATGCCTCTTTCTGGCCTAGGGGAGTGGCTTATGAAAGATTTGATTTCGTTAAAGGACAACGTTTTCTGGACAACCAAAAAACAACTAGTGAAAATACCCATGAATCAACCATAGAACATAATGAGAGTTTTTTAACGTAAACACAACAAATCTCATCGTAATGCACTTTAACATACAGGGAGTAGTAAATCAAAAAAATGACAGCCTATCCATACCTCTGACCCACCATAAAGTCAATATATTGTGCCTCAGTGAACATTGGTTAAGTGAGGAAGAAATAAAAGTGACGAATATCGAAAACTTTAAGTTAGTGTCCTACTTCTGCCGCACCAATCAAATAAGAGGTGGAGTGTCTATATATGCAAAGGATGACCTAAAAATCACATCTGTTCCATCAAACGGAGATGCAGAAGAAAGACATTTCGAGGTATGCATTGCAAAAATACTTTCACCAAATGGAAAACACTCAATCTATTACAATTTATAGAACACCCGACAGTGATTTTAAAGAATTCATAGGACGACTCGAACTACTTCTTCATAGACTCTATAACCCAAAAAACTATTATGTCATTTGTGGTGATGTAAACATAGATTTTCTACAAACCAGTTCTGAAAAAAATCTGCTACTAAACTTACTAGCTGAATACAATGTCATAAATCACATTCAGAAACCGACAAGAATAGCGAGACATAGTGCCACCTGTATCGACAACATGTTTTCAAACTTAACTGTAAATAATACCAAAGTCCACGAGTCTTTCATATCTGACCACACATTTCAAATATGCTCATTTCAACTATCTCCACCTAAAGTTAGAAGCTCAAACCATACTCTTAGAAGAAACTACAATACTACAAATATTGAAAGATTTCAACATTTAATATCCGCTGAGAACTGGAATGAAATGTATACAGCCTCCACATTTCCGCAGAAGTTTGCTGCATTTTACTGCACTTTTCTATTTCATTATAACTGTACTTTTCCTATTATGAAGTCTTCTAACAAATTCAAGACTAAAAAGTGGTTTACACCTGCTATTAAATCAATGCATGACCAGCTGTGTGAAATGAACAGCATCAGAAAACGATTAAATAACCCAGCCTATACTGAAAGGTATATGCAATTTAAGTTAATGTACAAAAATTGCGTCGAGCAGCACAAAAAACAATGTAACGACCAGCGTCTAATAAATTCCAACAACATAATGAGAGAGAGCTGGAAGGTTATCAATGAGTCCAAATCAATAAATAAGAAACAGTCATCCATAGACATATGCGACAGCCAGGGTATTCTGATATCAACTGCCACGGAGAAGAGTAACTATATCAACGACCATTTCATAAATGTTACGTCAAACCAACCTAAACCTAACTATAACCTCAACATTGATAAGGCACACACCAGTTTCTTTCTCACACCGACGACACCACAAGAAATAAGTGAAATAATTGGAAAAACTACTCTTAAACCGGCCGCTGGTATCGATGACATCAACGGAAAAGTGATGAAATTAGTAAAAGACTCTATCAATGTGCCATTGGCGTACTTAGTGAATCGTTTTCAACTGGTGTATTTCCCAACTTAAAAGAATCCAAATGTATACCTGTATATAAAAACAAAGGTCCCACAACAGATATTATGAATTACAGAGCTATATGCATGCCAAGTCAAATTGCCAAAATCTTTGAGGCGTCATACTCTCTAAGACTAACCAATTATTTAGAGAACTTTAATTTAATATCAAGTGTCCAAAATGGTTTTCGTAAAAGTAAATCCACCAATACTGCTATCTTAGACTGCATAGATTTTATATACAATGCATTAAACAAAAAGAGTCATGCCTTGGGTCTTTTTTATGATTTAAGTCGTGCGTTTGATACAATAGATCACAATCTATTACTCATGAAATTAGAAGGCATTGGGGTACGAGGAACACCATACAGCTGGGGCCGCCTCATATTTACAAAATCGAACTCAAACCACTGTCGTTGATGGTGCTAGATCCAAAACAAAAAATGTTAATCTGGGAGTGCCTCAAGGCTCTATTTTGGGACCTCTGTTTTTTATCATTTTTATCAATGATATACCGAATACATGTGTGACTTCAAATCAACTACTTCTTTACGCAGATGACACCAATATGCTAATATCTCACAATTATATTGAACAGATTGTCATCAACAGCAACAAAGCATCACAGGAAATGAGTCATTATCTCTGAGAGATTCTGTCGATATAAACACACTGAAAACTCTCTACTATGGATTGGCTCAATCTCAACTGCAATATGGGGTCATTTTCTGGGGGAACTCCTCATACTTTAAAAGAGCATTTCAATATCAAAAAAAGGTTATAAGAACCATGTGTAAAACTCACCCCTTAACTAGCTGTAAACCGTTATTTAAAGATTTGCAAATACTTTCCCTACCAAGCTTGTATATTTACCGATTAATAATGTTCATCAAAGAAAACGAATCTCAATTCCTCAGAAACAGCGACATTCATGCGCATCATACGAGAAACGAGGGAAATCTGTATCAGCCATATTCTCGCCTTGCATTAGGAGAAAATTCTCCAAGACACATCGGCATTAAATGTTTCAATAAAATTAATCGGTGTATCAATACCGGCAGCATCATGTCATTTAAGAATAAAGTATTCAAATTTTTATGTGATAAGGCATTTTATGATATTGATGAGTTCCTAAACTGTTGAATTCGTTTCACCTATATCTAATTTATCAATTTTATATTATAGTGTCTCTGTGTGAAGACTAATTCGAAAATAATAGTATTTATTATATGTATACTTGTAGCTGTGTCTAAATAGTGGAGTGCAATTGTTGTATGGTGGTGGGATGTGTGGTGAACCATTCGGGAGGGAGGGGTGTGTATTTCGCCTGGAGAAGGGCGAGATATGCATTTCTCTTTCTTCGGTGTCTTGCTGCACATCGCGCCATCGTACGATCAATTTCACTATACCTGTCACCTTATTATAACTTAAATCCTTAAATTTTTTACAATGTTCTTTTTATTATTTGTTTTATATTTGTACCCTATTTCACATTATTGTTCTTCTTTTTTTGACTAGTCAGATAAGTTATATGTTTGTATAGCTTTGTGGATGAATAAATCTTATCTTATCTTACTCCTGCTATTTTGCTGGACTTCTCCTGTTTTCCCCGTGGCAAATTTGGTTTCTGGAATATTTCTTTTCATATTTTTAATTTTTATTATAGGTCATGTCCGTAGAACCTTCATCTTTCTGAATATTATTTCGATGCAACTTCGGCGTATGATGTCCTTGATAGATTATTTCCAAGATTTATTACATCACGCATAATGTTTTCTTGTACTCTTTCTAATAGAGCCGTGTTTTTGTTTATCTGATTTTCAATGGGTTTAGTCACCTTTTCTTGGGTAGGTAAAAAATTCGTATCTATCTTTACTTCTATTTCAGTATTTTTTTGCATGATTGATGGTTTCTTGGTTACTAATTTTTTACTGAAATTCTTATCATTAAGCAAATTAATAATCTGTTCTTTATTACTTAATTCCATAATAATTGTATCTTTTTCTGCCAGTATTTGTTTCATATAGTTAACTTCTATCATAGTTCCTTAGTTTGCATGTTAGAGTTTTGAAATTGTTTCTTCACTGCATTTAACCTCTTCCTCGCATGCATGCTGACAAACTGCATTTCTTTCAGTGATGATTGCTTTAAGCAGCTGGGATGTATTCTTGACATTTAACACACTTCATTCTTGTTTCTACTATTTTTTTTACAATAACTACACAATATTTTATCTTATCTTTTGTCCTGATAAACACAACACTCTTCATTTGATGCCATTTTGTGATATGAATACAGTATTCTACCATGTAATAGTATTTAATAAGTTCTGTAACATTCTGTAATCTTATGGAAAACTAAAATTATCTTTATATCTATCATATAGTTCAGTTCACCAATCCTGTCGTTCGCATCATTATCTTTTGATTCCGAAATAATATCATATTTGGAGAACATGCCAATTAAAGTGTCTTCGAGATCATTTAAGAATCCTGCAGTCGTTATTAGGGGAGCCTATAAATGTTTCCAAAAATATAAATTTGTTTATGTAAATGAATCTTAATCCAAATATGTTCTAAAAAATCAGACTGCTCAGGGGTTAAAATGGCGAACTTCAAATTTTTCTTTATATAAAAACAAACCCCTCCCCCTCTTCTTCCAATTCTGTCATTTCTAATAAGTAAATATCCCTCAATTTTGACTGTGTCGACGTCGATGCCATGATGAAGCCAGGTTTCAGAAATGCCAATTACATCATATTTTTCATTTATAATATGTTGTTTAATTTAATTAAAATTTGCAATTAAAGATCGAATGTTTACATGTGCCACTTTAAATGGCATATTGTAGATAAATTAACCAAATTATATCTTTTCTTTTTATAATAAGAAATAAAGATAAATATATTTTAAAATTCTACTTCGGTAAACTATCACTTACAAATTCGGTTTATAAAGAATTGAGCATAAAAACTAAAAATTGGCCAAAATTTCATATTTAAATAAATGTATGGTATGACTTAAGGACCCATCAGAATCCTATGAATTCGCTATAACAGATACAATTCTCATTCCAAACTGAAATAGCTTTATAAATAATAACAAAAATAAAACGGATCATCTACAATATATTTCTGAATACTGGTGGTTGCCAACAATGTGAACTTGGATTCCTCCTGCGTAGTATCAAATTCGAAGTGCAATCATGAAGACGCAAACACAATAATATTTGCGCAAAGTACGTTAATTTTTGGAAAATAGAAAACCTACAAGCATTGTGTGGTACATGCCAACAAAGGGTATTTAACAATTCACAAAATCAATAAATAATTAGGTGAAAAATATGAAGAAAATATTGTAAAAACTTTATTGGCAGTCTATGTCTTGTGTGATCTGTCAGTTATCCTTTACGAAGGGGAAGAAATGAGCAGCTACAGTTGCCTTAAAACAAATAGGCCACCAATTTGACTAATTTTGGAAATAACTGTGATGCAATTAATGATAGTGTAAATGAAGATGCTCGTTAAGTCCTGTATGAATCAGTATGGCCCTAGTGAGTTTAAATCCTTAGAACTGCTAAGGCAATATTTATTTTCCGTAAGCCTATTAGACTTACGTTTGCTACTTTCTACAGAAGACGTTTCCATACTGCATTTAAAATGGGCATTACAGGAGATGGTAGTCCAGTGGCTTAGTACGCTTAGCTTGCAACTGAAGTAACTAACGAAGCAGGTTCAACCCTGCGTACTACGAAATAATTTTAATTGTAAAAATTATCCACAAGAAGTGGTTTAGACTCTACTATAAACTGTAGGGCCTTACTTCCCTTACCTAACATAATATCCTGAATTTTCAACGAATTACCTCGGTGACGTGAGAAGCGGTTAAGAAAATATATCACATTATAGTGTTCAAGCGATTCTCCGATTTTCTTCCCAATTTACCTCCTTCCAGAAAATTTGGATATATCATAGAGACTAATAATAATAATAATAATGTTTATTAAACCCCTGGTTGCGAAATATAAAAAAATGGATAAGGTACGTCAAAGAAGGCCAGAGCCTAAGTTATTTTGTAAAAAAGAAAACAGAAACATTCACATTACATTATTACATTTACACTACACCATAGGTAAAACCTTTATATAAAAACAACAATCCAAAGTGTTATAAAAGATATGGTAATGTACATACAATTAGGTGTTATACAATGGGGCACATTCAGGAAAATTTCAAAATAGTTGTACAGCGAGAAACAAAAATAGATCATACCTAAAATTTAGTCAGGCAAGGTTTTTAAATTCTTAAATATTACTTTGAGTAAGATACAATTCAAATTCATCTAAATTGTAGAAACAGTTTTCTAACAATAAGGATTTTAGCCGGTTTTTAAATCTAAATAAAGGGCATGAATTTCTAACTTTTCCAGGTAACATGTTGTAGTATTTGGGTTCCGCGTAATCCGGATATTTCTTATAAAATGTGTGCTTAAAGCTATCAATATGAATGTTGTCCTTTTTGCGCGTTGGATAGGAATGGAGATTACCATTTTTTAAGAGCCAAATAAAACCACAAATGATGATAAACAGATCACAACCGGATCTAAAAAAAATTAAAATAAAAACTGGAAATGTAGTGTGACTAAAATTGTGCGTCCACTTGGTGTCCTGGGGCATATGCAGCCTGTCCTAACAACTGCTTTAAGTGTAGAAATAATACAGAGCTGTTTTTAATAGACAGTGATTCTTACTAGTAATGCCTATACAGGATGTTTCGAAAAGATTGGGACAACGCGTAGCCATAGATTCTTGACATCAAAACAAGTCAATTTAACCCAAAAAGTAATGGTCTAACTCTTTTCTTTTTCAAGATACAGGATGTCAAAGTAAAAAAAATATATTCGTATTTTGTTTATATATTAGAGACTATTATACGTATCTACTTCAAAGTTGGTAATGAAATGTTTTTCAGGTCGAAAATTACAATGGTGATATGGCCGATGTCACATTTTATAGAGGGTGCTAGTGTACAGTACTTTTATGTGGCACTTAGCACCATAACTTTTTCGAGGTTAGGTTTTAGACATTGTCAGCTATTATAATCCAAACACAATTTAATTTCCTAAAGAAAAGGTGTACTTATTCAAACTCGATAAAATGCTCCCTTTCAGAGAAATATGCGATTTACAACTTTGTCACACACCAGTTCGAAGAAATTCAATTGTACCTAACGACTATGTTACTCATTTCTAGATAGGAAAACGGGTAGCAGGGCATTCTCAAATAACTTAAATAAACTAACGAAGAATGTAATTCAAAATGTATGCAATAAAATGCAAATTTTACCTATAGCACGAAAACAGTACAAATACAATGTTTGACACAGCAAGCACTATTCACGATTTCAAGACATCATACTTGACATATGCCTACTAGATGAAAAACTGGTTTTAAGGTACAATCGAATTTCTTCGAACTGGTGTTGTAAAACGCTATTTCTCTGAAAGGGTGCATTTTATCGCTTTTCAACAAGTACACCTTTTCGTTAGGAAATTAAATTGCGTTTGGATTATAATAGCAGACAATGTCCAAAACCTCAAAAATGTAGTACCTTCCCCTGTAGCACAAGATATTGGGTATATATTGGTACAATGTGTTACCTATATTGGATATTGGGCCAATATATGTCAGCTTGAACCAATATTGTACCTATATGATTATCAGCTGTATTTTCAATATTATCACCCAAGATATAGCCAACATTTCATCAATATTGGCAAATCAGATTCAATATTAACATTATTTAACCAATATTGGCGCAATGTGTAGAAACTAATATTAGTTCTGAATATTGGACAAATATAACTCCTTTATTACTTTCAGGTATTCTATTATCATTTTACTTTAACCATACGTTCATGTACGTGTTCCCATCATCTACTAGAATTTGTTTCACCTTTCCACCATTTTCCCCAATTTTCACTATAGGCACTGTTCCCCTATCTTCCCACCACCTCTCACTAATCACTATCCTCACGTTTTCCATAATATTTCCACACTTTCCCTCCACGTTTTTCTATTATCATCCCCTACCAACTTCGATGTAAACTAGCCTACTGTCGAAGTTGAAAAGATATCTATAAATTTACAAAATATTATCAAAATATATTAGACTGTTTTCAAGGTAGATATAGTTATAACAAACATTCAAACAGACACATAAACAAAGATGAAAATATATACATACACATCTAAGAAAAACAAAATTACATTAATATTTATCTAAATATGAAATTAATTTACATATATTACTAAAAATTATGTATATTTTGTATTTTAAATTTGCCGCGCGCAACAAATTCAGAAACGGTAGTGTACGCCTGTCTCGACCATATTGCAAATGCCGGGTTATGGCAATAACATGTTGTAGTGCTCGAGAAATTTGCCAATTTGTCAATAAGAATAGTGTATAGTTTGTGAAAAGTGCAGTAACGTAATAAGTAAATGTTCATGATCCTATTCAAGTAGTGATTGGTAGCATACGGCGTATTATTTCAGGTAATTTTCCTCATGTTTACAAACGCTTCCTGTGTTTGTCGCCTCTTGTGTTCTGTTCAATAGAAATTAATGTACCGGGGATATATAATGTTCGGGAATGTTTGCAAGTTAACTATATTAAGGCATTAAAATATTTACCATATTTACATTAATTCAAATGTTGAAGCGTTTAGGTACCTAATCCTTCTATAAATATAAATTGTAGCAATATTGGGCCAATATTTTTCCAACATTGTAGGTACTTTATCCTTTTATAAATATAAATTGTAGCAACATTGAGCCAATACTTTTCCAACATTAACAAACCAAATTTAATATTAATATCCTTTAATATCAATGATTATCGATCTTTCGAATGAAAAAAGTATTTTCTTGACCTTTCTATCTTTCAGATGAAAAATTGTTGGAATGTCATTCTGTAACTTTTCTCTTTTAATATTTTAATATGTCAAATTTAAGTTGTAACAAGAATTATTATTATAGCTGTGAAAGTTTAATAAAGATTATGTGTGCTTACGCTGTACTTTGTCCTTTAAAACATTTCATTAATATGGATCAAATTTCTCAGGGTATGTACTGATTAACGCTACTTAACATTGATGGATAATATTGTTTTATAAATGTATAATCATTTCTTTATTTCAATGAACCTCGCCGATAAAGAATATTAAATAACCAAACTACCGTTGAGTTATAAAATTAGACCCGCTTAGACTTGCGTTAATTTTTTTACTATATGAACCTTATACATTGTAAAGCAAATACGAACATTTTGGGCACTTGAGTTATGTAATATTAAAATCCTACGTGTTAGCTGGCGAGGAAAAGCGAAAATTAAATAATTTTAATTTATGTAATATTTTAATCTACTTTTAGAAGAATATTACATTCTTTCTACTTTTTTATCCTATTTAACTGAAGACTAAATATTTTTTTTCATATCAGGTGGAAATGAAAAAGGACTAAGTAGGATGCATATTTTTCAAATATGGAAAGAGAAATCTGGTTGTGATTCTTCTATAAAGTGTCAGTACGTTGTAAATGTAATTTTATACCAGCCACATATTTCGGAACTTCCAGAAAGAAATCAAAATGATGTACGACATAATATATATCGAGTTTGTAGCAAAATTGGAGAACGATGAACAAAAATGGATAAGTTAATGCTGACTGGCTGAAAGCAAAATTTAATTTGTATCAAAATGTTGAAGTGGAAAATGATTTACCCAGCACTTCTGGATTAGTAGGGAGACAGAATCTATCTTTTGATGAAAGCAGTGTAAAATCAGATCGTAAAAAGACCGCAGAACTTTGTAAAACCTTTGTGTCTGAAGAACTAGTTTATGCAACCTACAGCAGTTTCTGCTCTTCTTTATTGTAAGAAATAAACAACTAAAACGTACATTATCTTTTTTTTTGTATTCCAACGTAAACCACCACTAGGAACAAATTACGCATTTAAAGCTATTTAGTAATTTTGTAATAAGTTTTAAGGCATTATGTCCCACTTTTGCACCCCTTAAAACCACCCTATTTTATATAGTCAATTTTTTTTCTATTTTTATGTTAATAATTGGTATAGGTATCTGTGAATACTTTTTTTTTCAGAATTTTACTCAATAATTTCGAATTTCACTCCCTGGAAACTACCAATTTTTCGATGGCATTTTTTAAATAATTTTTTCTGCAATCGCCAGCTGATTTTAGACGAGTTTCATAAGTTTTAGAATTTTGACCAAAAAATGGTTCATTTCGTCCCACTGTGCTAAGGCGTGAATTTACATGTCTTCTTTCCACCTTTCTTAGTGGTCTCTTATGTAGGTTCTACAAAGCAGGAGAACAAAATCTGTAGTTTTAAACAATGTTAAAAATGATTGAATTTTTGCCCCACTGATAAAAGTTAAATGATAGTATAAAATATTTATTTTGGTCCTAAAAATACTTATTTTAGCGTTTCCGAAATGTGCTACTATGTAATATAAATGTAACATTATTACAAATGTGTTTATAAATGTTTTTGTTGTTTTTTTAAGTTTTTTTAATAATTTTTTTTTATGATTTGTAAATACTATACTCCCATCTCTCTTTCGGAGTTATTAATATCACTTTAGAGGCTTCTCAAAAAATGTCATTTTACACTTTTCAAATTCGATATCTCGAAAACTAAGCGAGGTATCAAAAAATTCTTTATTCTTTATTTTTAATTTATTTCATCGAGTTCTATAAGAAAGCATCATCAATAGGTGGTGCCACGGTTACCGTAGTCTTGTCATACTTACGAATTATAAAAAAATTAAACTATGAAGAGGAGTAAAAAAAATGTTTGCACTAAAATCTCTTAAAATGTTCAGAAACCAACTAATTTCATATTCCTGAAATAAAGTTGAATAAATACTGTGTACATGATTTATGAACAATTTATAATAATGTTACATTTATATTACATAATAGTACATTTCGAAAATGTTCCCGACTGCTTTCCGCGAAATAAGTATTTTTTACAATCATTTTAGGACCAAAATAAATATTTTGTACTATCATTTAATTTTATTAGAGGGCCAAAAAATAGATCATTTTTAAAATTGTTCAAAATGTTGGAACTATGGCAACTATTTTGGGCTTGGCATTTGAAATTTTTAACTTTAGTTAGCTACTCTGAATATTCTTAACTACCAACTTGAATGTAATTCCGAAATTAAAATTCTTGAATCGAAAAAATGTTTTTCGATTTTTTTAAATAAATATGGAACTACCGCCCAACTAGGCTCCACTGTTTACAAAAAATTTCATAGAAATTTCATAAGCCATTCCAGAGGGATGTGTTCAAAAATGCTTCTTAATGGAGCAGTCTTTCTGAGGATGGCACCTAACTTTCTGAAACTCGATTTTACATTATAAAGGTTTATTCCTGAACAATATCAACCAAAATTCATTTTATTCGTAGGAGGAGAAACGAGGGATGTTTATCCTTTTTTCAGGTTTACATTTTTAATTGTTTAATACTTAATTATGATTCCTAGGATAATACATAAAGAAGGTTATCTATATAATTAGATGTATGACTTTCCGTTTTCAAAGGAAAGTAGTAAATATTGATGGTTCCCTTGGTAATGAGTGATATAAAGAAATGAGACAAAGATTGACTATCCCTCGTTTATCCGCCTATGAATAAAGTTAGGTTTGGTTAGTAGTGTGCAGAAATAAGCCTTAATAATGCAAAATAGTGAACCAAGTCTCAAAAAGTCGTCCCAATAAAAGCAGTTAAAATCTATACTTAGGCGCCATCCTCTGAGGGTTGTAACTTCCTTAGGAAACATTTCCGGACACAGGAAATTTTCTTACTATTTTTGCATGTAGCATCAGTGTCTAAAGGGAAATGTGAGAATTTCGGACCACTCCATATATTTCAAATATTTTGTGGCAATATGCTACCACTACTGCTTTCCAATATGGCACCTATATTGTTATTCTATTCTATCTTATATATCACCAATATTGGCGTCCAATATGTCACCAATGTTGGGATTCAATATGGCATCTATATTGGTATATAATATGACACCAATATGTGATTGCAATATTGGACATTTATTGCAAAAATCTGACGTTCGGTATATTGGCCCAATATGTGAATCCTATATTGGTCCAATCAGTTTGTGCTACAGGGGTTAAAGTGTCACATAAAAGTACTGTAACTATCGCCCTCTACAAAATGTGACGCCGGTAATATCACCATTGTAATTAACGACCTGAAAAACATGTCTTACCAACGTTGAAGTAGTTACGTATAATAGTCTCCAAGATAGAGACAAAATACAAATACATTTTTAACACCCTGTATCTTGAAAAGAAAAGAGTTAGACTGTTACTTTTTGGGTTAAATTGACTGGTCTTGATGTCAAGAATCTATGGTTTAGCGTTGTCCCAATCTTTTCAAAACACCCTGTAGAGTGCTTTGTCAACGCTTACTGAGCTGTGTATACTTATTATGCATTATTATTATTACTACCTATGTATATCCCCTTGCACAAGAAAGAAGATAAAAATGATCTGGGGAACTACCATCCTGTGAGCTTGTTGTCTGTCTTGAAACACTCATGTATAATAGGTTACTCATGTTACTTAACAGGTGTAACTATTTTAATAACTTTCAGCATGGATTCGGATAAGGCAGATCAACAACGACAGCACTATTCAACTTCATTGAGGTAGTACTAAAGGCTTTGGATGGCCAGGTAATTGCCTGTGGGCTCTTTCTTGACCTACCCAAGGCATTCGATAGCCTAGAGCATAATAAGCTCCTAAGCAAACTGGAAAAAATTGGTGTTAGAGGAATTGGCCTTCAATGGTTCAGATCATATCTACGAAACAGAACGCACAGGACCTCTATAATACACGACGAGAAAAAATATGAATCCAACACTATATGTTGCAACTACAGCGTGCCCCAAGGCAGTGTTCTTGGACCACTTCTCTTTATAACATTTGTCAACGATTTAGTTAGTGTAATAGAAAACAATGCTAAAGTAAATATTGTAAGCTATGCCGATGACACCAATTTAATGATAACGGGCAAAACTCTCAGCAAAATCGCTGCCAGTTTTGAAGAGCTCTGGTTCAACGCAAGAGACTGGTTTGCCAATAATAATCTTTTTCTAAACGAGTTAAAAACAAATTGTGCAATTTTTAAAACAGATAGGTCAAATATCGAAGTACCTGAGCGCCTAGCTGACATGGTGCCAATTATGACAACAGATTCAACTAAACTACTAGGCATAACACCAGACAACAACATTAAATGGTCTGCACATATCGACCTCACAGTGAATAAATTGAACAAACCATGCTGGGCACTCAGGGCCCTATCACATTCCTTTAACAGCACTAATCTTATCACGGTGTACCACCAACTTTCTCTCCATCGCTAAATATGGAATTGAAATCTGGGGTGGCTCGTCGGGCCTCTCCAAAACAAAATAAAATTTATGACTCTTGTAGGGGCCGATTCAGGGAGAACAAACTACTCACAATCCCAGGTCTATACATTTATCCCTGCTTGATGTTCTTAAAAAGCAACAACTCGGAATTTATATGTAAACACAGACCATGCGCACGATACTAGGCACAAAATGAATTCTGTTTACCCAGTACATAGGCTAACAGTCACAGAGAAAGGACTACATTATGCTGCACTAAAGTTTTTTAATGCACAATAAAACTTACTTACTATATCACACGTTTCATGTTTATATTTAATTTTCATATTTGAAAATGTTATGAATTATCATTTGTACCACAATAATGGTATACTTAATAAATAATATCTCCATATACAACGCCTTCATAATCTATAGATGTAATAAATCCTCTGCCAAACGAATTTTAATTTACATATTAACATTTTTGTAACATTGTACAATAATAACGCAATTAGCCAAATACTGTACAATAGAAAACAGCCGCATGATAATAGTAGTACTGCGGATCAAAATTATGGTTTACTTTAAAAAGTATGTAACTCAAAAACTGTATAAGATATTGAACTATTTTTTTTTGCAAAAACTTTGTTGACCGTATTTCATCCCAAATAATATATATAAAAATTTAATATTGTAATGTCGAAATTTCGAACACATAAATTTCGTTCCTGTGATTTAAGATTTATGTAGAAAAAAAAAACATGAGTGATTTTGAAATTCTGTTAGTACAGATAGATGCGCTCATGTCAGTAGTATGTAAATGTAAAAAATCAGATCAATATTGCATGTAATTAGTTTTCTAGCGAGAGGTAAATGTTAAAAAACACGAATTCTTGAAATAACATTCCGCCATCTTTATTTCTTGTGGAGAAGTTGTGCAAGCGCCAACAAAAGTCCAGCAAGCCATTTCTGATGACCATTAGAACCCTCCTATGATATGCGAGCTCAAAAATCATTTACCTTGCTGGAATAGGTCACTTGGCGATTTTGACGACTTTCGAAGGTGTGGTCCCTCTACTATATGCAACTACAGCAGGTTAATTGATGTTCACACAAATAATATAGGTCCTGATATTGTGCCTTGAGGCATTCTAAAAGTCAATGAAACTTAAAAGTAGGGTCCACAAATTGAATTAGTTCGTAAAAAGGAGGATGACAGAAAAAAAGATCAAAATTTAAATTTATGAAGGAAGATTGACTCAGATTTCCTAATGTAACTTACTAACCTTTAAGTCTCTGTGAATAAGGCCACTAAGATGAACATATTCCACAGCATCTAGAATTTGCAGGAAGACATCCAAAGTATACTTATAGTCTCTATCTTGATGGCTGCTAAGCCACTCTTTCAAGCTCTCCTTCTGGCATAATTGCATCTGAATATACAAATACACCGGTGGATCTTTGGGTTTCACAAAACTGTTTTGAGACAAATCCCAGGAATGGTGTCGTCTACCAGGCCTGCTCCAATTAATTTTCTTCCTTACATGTTCAGTTACTGAAGGAGTATTCATTATATCAATACCGGACGATATGGTGGACCGACTTCCTGTCGTTTTTTTAGTGGTATCCTCAAACATAATATCCATAGAAGTGGAATTGGAACAGTCTGCATTCTCGCCTTCTCTTTCAAAAACTATGAAAGAGTCATCATCGACATCCTTGTCACTGTCGTCGTCGTCAAGGTATAGTGAGTCTTCAAATCTCTTAATTGGAATATCTATGCTTACTGAGGCAGATTTACTCCGTTTCATTTTTTGCAAGGCAGGGTTACGTGTTGTTGTTGTTGTAGTTGTGCTCGTACCATCCATCAATACAGATGATTTACTATAATGAAATAAATAAAAAAACAATAAAGAAGGCATTCTATTTAAGAATGAAATTGAAAAGAACGATCAAAATATAGCTAATAAATTTAATGCATATTTTTGTATTAGTTTAGAAGAACTGGTGAAGTACCCGAACCAAGATCAACTCAACGAGGTTATAAACAATATGTCTAAATGTAATGTTAATTTGGAGAGATTTAAATTACTAGAATTCTATGAATTAAGGAAAATAGTAAAAGAAATGAAAATTAAGAAAAGCAGTGTAGATGGAATAACAACAACTATTTTACAATCCACATCTGAAATAATAGGAGACAGATTTCTACCAGGTAATAAGTAGTAGTCTAGAAGATGGACGTTTTCCGAGAACATGGAAGTTGTCCATGATTATACCATTGGATAAGAAATTAAATACCATTAAATGTGAAGAACATAGACCTATAAAATATGGTGCCAACATACGAGAAACTACTGGAAATTATAGTGAATAATCAAATTATACAACATATTAAAGATAACAATTTATTAACCAAATACCAAGCAGGATTCAGAAATCAAAATTCATGTGAAAGTGCAATACAGACCGTTTTAGCAAACTGGAAAATCGCATTGAAAAAAGTTATAGGTGTTGTATTTTTAGACTTTCGTAGAGCATTTGAGACCATAAACAGAATATTGTCTAAGGCGTAGAGGTTATTTACTAGTAACATACTGATTAATTGTGATATTTTGTAGATTCCCCGAGCACCGCTTAAAAAGAAAAAAAAAACACAAGTGGCAGGAAGTCCCAAAGAATGGAAGAAAAAAAAAGAAAAAAAAAACAAACAGGAATCTACTATTGTTAAAGTTACAAAACTATGGGTTAGATGCTACAATCATTCAGTGAATATTTATCAAATAGAACTCAGGTGACAAAATATAACGACACTATATCAACGTCGAAATATAATATCCCAATAAACAATTCTAGTAACATGCGGTGACCATTAGGTTTGTAAAGGGTCTATAAGTGTAACGGATTTGTATAATCAAGTTACGAAGTTTTATACTGTTACTAAAGTAGTTGCGAAGTTATATGTGTTTTATAGCATGACTATTACTTACAGATCTATAACATGGTGACAACTTAAAGTGGTTGCTACCAAATGATACATAATAAAGTTATACAGTGTGACCCACTTAAGATCGCAACACCCCTGTATACCCGTTAATTGATGCTTGATTAACATCAAATTTTGGTGGTAAGAAAAGATCGATAAGGTGATTTTTTAAACTTGGTAATATGTGATATATGCCAGTAGCGTGCGATTTTAAGGGGGTTTGAAAAGCCGATTTTTCAAAAAAAAGTATTAGGGATTTTTTTAGAAAAAAAAATATGAAAGTATTCTTAATCAGCCCCTTTAGAAACCCCTTTGTACAAGATTGCATCTTAGTGGGTTCAAAGGTGTTTGAGGTAGTGGCTGTCAAAAATACAATTTTTTTCAACCAAAACTAATTTTTATTTGTAAAACGGATTCCCAAATCAAAAAAATCTATTCTTCATTTTTTGTTCAGAATAATGCATTGTACTAGACTGAATTGATTTAATAACAAAATAAGAAAACTCAGTAACCAAGTACGTGATCTCACTTAAAATTAATGTCTAGGGGTTTTAAATGGCGCTCTTTACGTTGATGAAATCGAAATTTGAATAACAAATTCTATAAAACACTTTTTTTTGAAAAATCGGCTTTTGAAACCCCCTTAAAATCGCACACTACTGACATATATCACATATTACCAAGTTCAAAGAATCACCTTATCGATCTTTTCTTACCACCAAAATTTGAAGTTAATCAAGCATCAGTTAACGGGTCTACAGGGGCGATGCGATCTTAAGTGGGTCACACTGTATACTTTTTTTTTCTTAGTTTGTTATAAAATCAATTCAGTTTAGTACAATGCATTATTCTGAACAAAAAATGGAGAATAGATTTTTTTGATTTGGGAATCCGTTTTACAAATAAAAGTTAGTTTTGGTTGAAAAAATTGTATTTTTGACAGCCACTATCTCAAACACCTTTGAACCCACTACGATGCAATCTTGTACAATGGGGTTTCTAAAGGTGCTGATTAAGAATACCTTCCTATTTTTTTTCTAAAAAAATCCCTAATACTTTTTTTTTCAAAAATCCGCTTTTCAAACCCCCTTAAAATCCCACGCTACTGACATATATCACATATTACCAAGTTTAAAAAATCACCTTATCGATCTTTTCTTACCAAAAAAATTTGATGTATATCAAGCATCAATTAACGGGTATACAGGGGGGTTGCGATCTTAAGTGGGTCACACTGTATAAGGGTAACAATTACTATATTATAGAATTATTAATTGTTTTGGTTTATAGTGGTGTTAGTTGTTACAATTATATACATCAGTTGCAGATAGTAACAAGATGCAACCTTTATATAACACAAGAGTGACAGCAGATACTATAAAACTTAAAAACTTAGTAGTTGATTATAGGTTATGTTTTGTAAAGTAATTGGCAAGAGCAAACAAATTGTCACGTTTAATAATGAATTTGGCATCACAAAATTGGAAGAATACAGCAACACATTTCACCGGAAAGTTTCAAAAAACTTTTCAATCCTCTTCAATTCAGTTCCAAAAAATGATATCTTTGAAATTCAAGAAACTGAAAAGAATGAAAGAACTGCAGGACTGGAAGTCAAACGTTTTGGTGGACAATATACAGAAAACGTTACTTTTGGCAATGAAAAACCGAATAATATCATGGTTGATAATATTGATAATGACACTGAGGAGGTTACAAGTAAGAAAAGGCGGCTTACTGCAGAACAAGAAGAGGTTAATACTGTTGAACATTATGAAAACAGAGATAAGTGGTTTACTGAACCAGAAGATGATGATGAGTTTTCTCAGTTGCATGATTTGGAAACAGACGATGAGAAAAATGCAAAGATGCGTGATGAATTAAGGATGTGGGCAAATATGTTTAATATAAAGCAAAATGCTTTAAAAGCACTATGTAATATTTTTAATAAACGTTTGTCAAATGTTTTGCCGAGAGATCCTAGGACATTGCTGCAAACGCCTGTGATTGGTTGAAAATTAAACAACAATTATTTCAACCAATGGCAAGCCAAATCACAATTACTTACACGAATTAATCGCAAAAAATTGTCTACTGATGGTGTTATTAGATTACCAAGAATTGCCTAATAAAATTTAAAGATACGTAATATTTCAAACAGTTTATATTAAAGCAACCAATATTTATAACAAAGCTTAAAGTTATATTACATTTCTTAAAATACATTAACTGTTGATAATAAAACATCGGCCATATTTTTTGGCAGCCACCTTAAGGCAATGAGTAATCATTATTTAATATTAAAAAATGTGTATTAAAAACTCAAAATTTCGTAACAAATGAAGTGTAATTAGTCATAATTGCATGTACAAAACATATTTCTATAGTATTTTCTAAAAAAATATGTCACTAAAATTTTCATATATTTTTTAATTTAATTTTTTTTTAATAGCTTAATATTTTAGAGACCCACAGTTTTTTCCGAAGTATAATTTTACAATAGTAATTTATTCGCACCAACATTTGATCTTTGTGGATGTCAGAAACCAATTTCTAAAGTAAATTTAGTAACACGCACTTTATCAGTGCAAAATTTACACTATACCCATGTAGGTACCTACATCATTTAAGTTCATTGCCACATTATTTTTGTCATTTGGTATAGGATCTCTAGGAAAGAGACGAGACATTATAAATGCTACACCTAAGAGAGAGGTGTGTAGAAGAGAGAAAACGCCAATATATATATATTACATACTTATAGAGTATGCGCATTCGAGAATTCTTAGAATCTCATCCTCACAATTAATAACAAGTTTTTTAGTGGTAACGGATATATTTCTATTACCAATATTTACGGAAAATGGTTATATAAAAAAGTGATATAGCAGTTACTGATCTGTTGCTGTTACTTACTGTTCTGCAACCTTGAGGTGTATAGAGTGACTGAGTACTGGTGACTGTTACCTTTATATGATTCTCCATTTAAGTGTTATAAGCGGTTTATAGGAGTAACAGAACTATTACCAGTCTTAACTCGGTTTCGGTAATAGGACGGTTACTCTTATAAAACAAAAAATGTTTGTTGGGATATTCGGAGTACCACAAGGGACGGTACTGGGTCCTATATTGTTTTTATTATATATAAACGACATAGTACAAAAGTGCAATATTCAACTTTTCGCGGATGGCACATTGTTTTACTTCGTAGGTGATGATGTGGATAAAATTATAAGCACTTTAAATGATGAACTTAAGACTCTACAAACATGGCTAAAATTGAATAGCATGTTCGTGAATATAGAAAAAACAAAGTTTATGTTAATTAAAAGTAAATACAAGCAAAATGTCTTGTATGCTGTCAAAACAATCACAATATCGATTACAATGAAACAAAAATTTTAGATTTTGAAACCAATGAAAAAAAGAGAATTTTCTAGAGATGTGCCATATCTTCAATGAGAATACTCCCATGAACGCCCGAACAGATATCGACGGACTCAGCACAGTGTAGTTAGTATAGTTTATTTCGTGTAATACAATTACAGTTGTGTACACTCGTCAATAAAACATTGCTAATTATATAAAAAGGAAAAAAAAATACAAATTTATAATTACTTTGCAGATTACAATTAATGTAAAACAGAAAATATACAAAATAATGCTCTATTCCCTAAAAGTGTATTACAGGAAACGTCAGATTATAATTTAGAGTAATATCAAATAATTATAAAATGAGACAACAGTAACGAAATAAACAAAACATCAATATGAACATGTATATCCATGTATACAACAAACAAAATAAAAGACAAACCAATATTGATACGAACATCTATTCTCCATGCAGGAGCGCGTTTAGGTAAATTGGGGCCCTAGGCGCTGTGAGATTTGAGGGCCCCTCGATTAAAAAAATATTATGCAATATTTGAAGGCAAGTATATTTTTACAAATACATATTATCATATTATTTTTTTCCGGCTTTATATGTTAGCAAACTTGTCAATTTGAACGTTTGATATCACAGTTTTGTTTCCTCTGATACAGTATCCAGAAGAGACAAATTTTGAAGTCGCTGTTGCCCCGAAGTACTTCGTAGGTGGTTATTAATTATTTTGAGCGTCGAAAAAGTGCGTTTACATGAGGGATTACTGACAGGAATGGTCAAGTAAATACACAAAAGGGTTTCAACATTAAGAAATGTCGCCTGCAACACATTGAGAATAAAGGACTCCGCAGTTTTTTATAGTAAGAATGTTCTGGGGAAAATATTCTCCTGGATCCCCTGATTAAAATTCTCTCTGACCACCAGTCCGACCGAATTCGATTTTTTGATCTAGAGGCGACTGAAACTGTGAACATCTTCGAAGGTCTGCGTAAATGTTCCATAAAAATTCTGAAAATATTCATGCTCATTTCTTGAAGAAAAATAAGCATCTTTTGTCTCTTGGCATTTTATTCAAAGTGCTTCCTTCTCCCGGAAAAAAATAACAAACAAACAAAAATATTTTTGTATTTTTTTACGGGAAAAGGAAGCAACTTGAAGACAAACACCAAGAGACAAAAGATGCTTATTTTTGTTCAAAGAACACGCCTACCGGTTTTCAGAATTTCTTAGACAAAAATAATTTCGACCAAGAATTTCCCTAAAATTTTATTTTTTTCTACTTCAGAAAAATCCCAAAATATTCAGGCAAGTTCTTTAGGTAAAAATAATCAGCTTATGCCCCTTCAACTTTTTCTTCAAAGTGCTTCCTTTTCCCGTAAAAAAATTGCAAAAAAATTATTTTTTTCTGTTTTATTTTTTTCCGGGAGAAGGAAGCACTTTGAAAAAAAAACACCAAGAAACAAAAGATGTTTATTTTCTCTAAAAAATGAGTGAATATTTTCAGAATTTTTATGGAACATTTAAGCAGACCTTCGCAGATGTTCACAGTTTCAATCGTCTCTAGGTCAAAAATCGAATTCGGTCAAAGGGAATTTTAATCAGGGGGCCCAGGAAAACATTTTCCCCAAGTTTCAGAATTATCAACTGGTCCTTTATATATTTCAGCAGGCGACTTAAGCCGACATATATCAAAAATTGATGCAATTTATCTGGAGATAGCTCGGAATCTATGTCGCCTCTATAGGTTGATACTAATGCATTGATCATTGCAGTGAACTGATTATTAGCTTATTTTGCATCCTCATACTCTTTTTCCAAATTTTCTTTATTTTCAGATTCTCTTTCTATTTGTTCATCATCGCCAGATTCACTAGAATCGTTTTCTAATGGTTCTTCCTGTTCGCAGTCCTCATCACTGGTTTCAAAATCAAAATTTTCTCAGTTATTTTCTCGGGTTTTCTAGATTGTTTGTCTCAGGTTCTTGAATTTTCGCATCATCATTATCAGTAGATTTATTTTCATTAATGTGAAATAGACCGAAAAGCTGATTCGTCATCTGGCACGTGCTGACTGCCGAAACTTAAATAGTAACGTCTGAGGAATTGCCAACAAATTGGTCTGTTAATTGATTGCATCTTTTTTTAATATACTGAAAAAAATATGTTCAGTGAATGAAAGTTCATTGAGAATTTATGAATCTGTTTATTGATCTAATGTATATGTTCATTAATGCCATGTACACATTTATTGTTACTATGTAAACGTACATGAACCGATTCATTAATATTACGAACATATTTTTTTCAGTGTGATGCAGTGAATAAAGATTAAAAAAATGAATATTCAAGAATATTCAAACACGATAAACACAAACAATAAATTCCTATAGACTTCTACATTGAAATATGAAAAAAATTGAAATGCAAAGGAAGAACTATAAAATGATTTCAAGTTCAAATGATATAAAATGTAAATAAACGACAAACACATTCTCGCATGAACCATTCTTATTTTGTCATTTTTGTTGCAATTGAGATCTGATGAAGATGATATGGAAAAGGGAAAAAAGAAATGTATTTCATGATAGTAAATATCATTATTGCTATCAGTAAAGCGAAAATAAATAACGACATAACAAAGAAATAAAATTTTTACATCGCTTTTTTACCTCAATAAATCGGGAAATGGGGGCCCCTGGAAAAGTGGGGCCCTAGGCGCGCGCCTAGTGCGCCTAGGCCTAAAGGCGCCCCTGTCTCCATGTTCTAAAAACTCATTAATAGAGTAGAACACTTCTGTGGTCAGTAGTTGTTTCACTCTGCTGTAGAACACATTAAAGTTTTTATTTCTTATTTCGAGCGGGATTTTATTACATAATTTTGACCCCAGTAGTTTATTTATTTAATTCACGGGTTAGCCCAATTACACATTACAATTACATGGAGACTTGCTTAAATGACTATTAATAAATAAATTACAAAAATAGAACAAAACGACAAATAAAAATACACTTTAAATATGACAATGAGAGTATATAGAACAACACAAATAATGGGACAGATCATGAGGGTATATATCCTTAATTATTATAAGCGAACAAGTTATCCGTAAGCTATCCATCAAGTGCCTTTTTAAATTATCGACTGAGATATTGAAGAAGTCTACTTGAATATTGTTAGCATTTTTTACAATTCTACTTATGCCTAGATTGGTACCATATAAGGTTCGGTGATTCTGTATGGAGAACATATATGTTTCTCTTAAATGTCTCTGTGGAACATAGAAGTCTATTGTGGAAAGTAATTCTGGAGAGTCAATAATGCCACTACTAATCTTGAATGCCAAGATAATATCTGCGTTGATTCTATGTTGCTTCAAGGTACAAAGATATAAGTTATGTAAGATTTGTTTATAATCAATATCTTCAGTAGCAATGTTGGTCTTATATGCAGCATAGCGTAAGAATCTTTTTTGCACTCTTTCTATTTTATCTATGTGTTTGAAAATATGGGGACCATATAACTGAACAGTTTTCTAAATGAGTTCTTACCAATGAAATATATAATGATTTTATTGCAGCTATGTTTTTAAAGTCTTTAGTATGTCTTTTAATAAAACCTAGAATTTTTAGAGATTTATTGCATATTAGGTCAATGTGATACACAAATGTCAGTTTAGAATCAAAATATATGCCTAAATCACGTATTACATCTACATTTTTAATTGATGTATCCTTAATTACGTATTTATTTATAGATGGGGATATCTCTTTACTGAACTGGATATATTTGCATTTTGAGATATTCAGTGTTAGCTTTTAGTAGTAGTCCACTCCCTTCTGTGATATATTCAATCGATGATGTGGAATTTGTAATTGTTCTCTATTTCTGGTGTTATACTGATGATTTTCCAAATTATGCGTAAATTTCTCTTTATGTGAATGTATACATTCATTTTACATAACTATTTCAACAATAAGAGAACGAGTAGCGCCTAGTTGGCTCTGGGATGGCGCGTGGGTGGGTCGATGCCGCGCGGATGGGTCGATGCCGTGCCTGCGACCCCAGTTTCTGTTGCTCGCGTAGTTGAGGGGGACCCCAAGAGCCCTTTTTCACATACAGTCTTGTGAGAAAGGGTATGGGTTACTGCTTCGACCTCGTGAGCAGGAGTTGGTGGGGTTCCCCATAAATAATTAACATGTCCACTTTTTCATCTCTAGTATAAATTTGCAGCATTTTAAACACAATTAACAAGTATTTTCAACAATTTTTAAAGACACAATAAAAACACCGTTAAACTAACAAATGCTTGACAAGCTAAATATTTCATTGATTTCAAAGCCACCTTAGTTACTTCTTAACATTTAATTAGAACAAAATTGTATTTTCTTATTTTCCATTAGCTATAATTTTGTTTGTATTTATTGCACATTTTAATACGGCATATGAATAAATTCCTTATTAATAGTACTAATAAATGGTACCATGGTACCGATATAGTTCCGTTTGAAAAAATTGAGTTTCGCCCCAAAAACAATTTTTGGTGAATTTTATTTGCTCTTAAATCATGTAATGGGCCTTTACAGTACATTCGAATTTTGACATTTAAATATGGTGGGTGTCATTTGGGGAAAATAAAATAATTTTTTATCTAAAAATGAGGCGTCTTAGAACAGCAATCTCTGAGAAATAAATTAGCGAAATACAACAACTTTCACGGGGTATTTCAAACGCTCCAGTTTCACGCGCCTTGGTTGCACACGTAATCCCACCAATCATCATCGAGGACACAACAGAAGAACTTGCAAACCGACAACACTGCGATCACCGAGCGTGTGGATAGCGGATAACCTTAAACTTTCATTTGAGCTGTCGTCTTTTCTGGGGCATTTTCGGTCGTATTTTCACAGAATGGAACAAAACACTGCTTGCTAGACATTTTAATCGAAATCGGAGGCTTTCAATTTACGCTAACCTCAAAACCAAAATGTTAACATCAACAAGCTGTCAAACGTCTAGTCATGAGCGATATGTTACTGCCGGTGATTAAATCACCGTGACTAAATCACCGTGATTATATAAAATAATAATATAAAGTGTAATTTACATCGTTTTACTTTCAATTCATACTTGTCCATTGCTGCTTAATGCAGCCATACATTCACACAAACAAATTACGGCGAACGGTAAACATATCAGCTTGCAGATTGTGATGGCGTTAGTTTAAAACCACCGGAAGTGAAAAATATAAGTCGCCGTTAAGGAGTGATTGGAAAATCGCGATATCGCCCATCACTACAATTGTCAATTGAAAGCTGATTTTGTACGACGTTGCCGAGTCGCCTTTTACACTATTGGCTTGGGATTGCTGACGTGTTAATGGCGCGTTACGGATAATCGTTTAAATTGGACTTGTAAATAGGTGATTTTAATTATTTTTTTCTGGCTCTAATCTGCATCAAAATAGAAATTGAAAAAATACGGGTATTTTAATTTTTCATAAAATTTATGATTCCGCAATAAAAAAAATATGCTGAAAAGGCCCATTTAGTGTTTTTAACGAGATTTCGATTTTTGTAATATTACACGGATCATTTAGAATAAATTGAAACCGTCATGGCACACTTAAATGGAAAACTAAAAATTATATTATAAAAAAAATGATGTTTGAAATGTCACGTATTTGGCATCGTTGGATTCAGAAAATTATGCAGAATTCAAAAATGCCATAATATATAGGGTGTTCCATTTAAAAATCGAAAGTTAGTGTCATTTCCGCGAAACCGGAAGTGAAAAAAAACAACAATTACATGTTAAAAAGTGCCGCTTATTATGTATGGAGTATATCCTAAATTTCAATCAATTATCTTCAAAACTAAAAGGGAAAATGGGGGTATACCATGATACTGTTACACCCGGTATATATATACAGGATGGGGCAATAGTGCGTCGGACCTCGAAAACTCGAATTCTACGATAAATAGAATTTTTAAAAAAAATTGCTAGTAAACTAGATAAAAAAGTCTATAACTGGAAATTATTTTCGAACATACAGGGCGAGCCAAGACAAAATTACAGGATCAAGTGCCTTTTTTTTAATGGAATGCTACAATTTATTGAAATGTCAAAGTCTCTAAAATTACCAAATTAATTTAAAAATGAAGTGTAATGAATGTGATGAAGAAAAGGACTTATTTAAATGCGATGGATGCAATAAACATTTGTGTGAAAATTGTGGTAATATTAGATCATCTGAAGTAAAAGTTCTGGTAATGAAAGAAAGGATTCTAAAATTCTATTGCAAAATGTGCCTAAGCTTTAACTCGCTTACATTGTTGCAAAACACTATACAAGATAAAAATAATGAAATAGAGAGTAAAAATAAAATTATAGACTTACTGGAAGAAAATATTAGAGTTCTAAATCAGAAGGTAAATAATAGCGAAGTAACAAAACCACTATACAGTAAGGTATTAAGAAGAAATGATGAAGAAGTAGTGGTAATTAAACTGAAGAAAGACATAGAACAGAAAAGTATGGTCACAAGACAAACATTACAAGAAAAAGTAGATCCAGGATCTCTTGGAGTTAGTATATCCAATATCAAACATGTGCGAAATGGTGGGGTTGCTATCAGATGTAACAATGAAAAACCAGTGGAGAATATTCTCAAAAATATAGAACAAACATTGGGGAATGACTATGAAGTAAAAAAGATAGAAAAAAAGAATCCTAAAATAAAAGTCCTTAGAGTGAATAAAAGAGATGTGGAAGATACAGAAATATTAGATGAAAAAATTATAATACAAAATACAATTAAAACGGAACCAGACAGACTGATAATAAAAGTAATACATAAGCATGAAACAAGAGATGAGAGACACACTAACATAGTTTTAGAAGTCGATCCAGTTACATACGGATTTATCCATAAAAAAGGAACACTTTCGATTGGATGGAAATCATGCAAATTTATTGATTACATAAATATAATTCAATGCTTTAAATGCTGGAAATTTGGGCACATGTCCAATAATGGTAAAAGTAAAAATGAAATTTGTCCGAGCTGTGCGGCGGAACATAAATCTTTCGAAACTGAAAACAAAATTTGTACAAATTGCAAATATGCAGCTGAGGTACTAAAAATTCCAAATGTTAAATTTAATCATTCAGCCTGGGATAAAACAAACTGTGCAGCCTATCACAGAATATACAAACAGATGGAAGCAAACATAGACTATCCTCAACCATATATACAAACTGGTAGTTTTTGATAGAAAACAACCAGCCTAGTGAAACATTACCAAAAGTAGAAAAAAAAAAAAAAATTCCTCTATTAAAAAAATGGAGAAATTAGCGGTAGCGCATGTGAACATGCGGTCACTCATTCCCTCTTTTGATGACTTCAAAGCGATGGTGATAGAAAGAAAATTTCATATAGTAGCTGTGAGTGAAACATGGTTGCCGCCAGAATTTCCTAGCACATTAATAGAAATTCCAAATTATGTATTGTTTAGATGCGACAGACAAACTAGAGGTGGTGGAATTTGTGTATATGTTTTATCAATATTTAAGTGTAGTATTGTAGATATTTCTTTCTTAGAAGAGGGTGGTGAAAAATCAATTGAACAATTATGGCTGTGTATTAGTCTTAAGAATGATAAAATATTATTAGGAGCTCTATACAAACCACCTACAGTATCATATAGTAGTTTACGTATTATAGAAAATGTATTAGCTGCAGTAAGTATTCAGTTTGATTAGACTGTCTTATTAGGAGATTTAAATATAGATTTTCTTATTCAAAACAAAGACAGACAGTTTTTAAATGACATTACCGCTACTTTCAAATTGACGCAAGTAATTAATGAACCCACACGAGTATCTAGAACAAGTAATTCTTTATTCTTTCTAAAGCCTTTTCTGTATTTAACTTCTTTATATCCTTCGGTTTCAGTATTTATCTCCTTACTTTTATCGTCTTCAATAAAAATGATATCGTTCATTATTTTCCATTGAAAATCTTGTTCTTGTCCTATATCTATTTGTTTTAATGCAGGTTCATTGACCTTTTGTTTACTACAGCTGGCTTCCTCATTGTAGTTAATGTTTCCTTTATTGTCAGTTGTTTTTTGCGATGGTCCAGTTTTTGTTGGATGTTGTGATTTTTTATAATACCATTTTTTGTGGATTCAATCTTTTCTTCAAGTAATTGGTTATTTTGTTTTAATAATGTAAAATGTAATATGGTCTAATAATAATTTACATTTTTCATTTTTTTCTTCCATTAACTTTTTTTGTAGCTTAACTTCAGTTTTCAGGTTTTGTATTTCTGAGTGTTTATTTTCTGGTTGTTGTACGCAACACATGATTCTAGTGTCACATATTTTCACAAATTTTATTTTGTTTCTTAAGAAACAGAACTGATGAAACACATTTCTACAGTTTACACACATTGTTATTTTGGTCTGTTTGTTTTGACAACATTTAAAAGTTTTTGCTTCTAGTTTATGGCTATAATCATTAGGAGCATTTTCATTCTCCTCCTCACTTGACGCCATTTTGAAAACTCTCCATGCTCCATTGTACACGACAATTTATACCAAACTGAGATTTTGCTTGTTGAATAGCGAAAACGGCAAAAAAAAAGTACAAAAAAACATTACAGTAAAGGACCTGTTAAATACTCATTTACTCATTTCAATGGATTGGGAGAAGTGGTCCCACTAAATGGCCTCATTTCAAAATTGCATAAAGACGTGTGTCAATCGAAATGGGCAACACGCCGAACACCTATTATAAATTTTTCTAATGAATCATTTGAGGGAACCTCTTTTTCTTAAGTTTATTCTTGAATTTGACACTTATTTCTTTACAAAACAAAAATGGTTGCAATAAGCCATAGGGAAGTACTTACAAAAAATGTTCGTTTTTCATTTTCATTTTTCATCACATCAGGGTGTTCCATTTGAAAAAATTGAGAAAATTTTCTTAAAACCCATAATTGTGACTGTGGTGATTTTTTTTAATATCTATCTGCAGATTGCATTACATCCAAGAGGTTGGGAGATACTCAATGCTAATATAGGAATGAATGGAGTCTAGAAAGAGGCTTCAAAAAATGTAGATATACATAGCACTCCATTTTTAAAAAAAGGCACTTGGTCCTGTAATTTCGTCTTGACTCGCCCTGTATAGACTTTTTTTATCTAGTTTACTTGCAATTTTGTAAGAAATTTCTAGCTATCGTAGAACTCGAGATATCGAGGTCTGACGCACTATTGCCCCACCCTGTATACATATTTGTTTTTTACAAGTTTTAGTAATGTTATAAGTTGGCTGTATGTTATTAATAAAGGATATTATATTAATATTATATTACTTTTATAAATATACAGGTTTTGGCCAACATTCAAAGTGACACGACAGTCAAATTTATGAAAATACATTTTTTGCAAATTTTACTCTTGAGTGTCTCACCTTCCACCTACACACTCTCTTATCTTCCTCAGTTTCTTTCAGATCAACTTCAAATTGTCAATTATGGAATCAATAAAACTGATTATTTTTGTTGAAAAGAAAATTACTTCATTGACCATGGCTTACTAGGAACAGTACTAAAACATGAAACTTTAGAAAGACATAGGCTTGTTTAATCAAAAAATTTCATGAAGATAGAATGTTCAGAATTGCAAATTTTGCCTATAAGTATACATTTTTGGGAAAAATAATTTTTAGTAATTAATTTATTCAAGTACTTAAAATATCAATTAATCATTTTCACTAATACACTATGTAACTTAAAAAAAAAAAAATTGAAGTTTATCTGAAAATAACCGAGGAAGATACGATATAAAAAATAAAAGTACATTTAAAAAATGGCTTGTCACCACTATGTGAAACACCTTGTAGATTTAAAAATAATTTTAAAATATATTCTTGATCTTCTATAATTTTTTTCTGAAACATTTTTTTAAATTTCAAACGGTTGAGGATATATTATATTCACTCACCCTCCATAAAAAAAATGTAGAAAAATAATTTACCTAAGCCATTGTTGGTCGTGCTCTTGTTGCCAGCCCATGGGAGGATGTTCAACCCACGAGCAAAAATATCTTACAATATTCTTATGATCTAATTTTGCCAGTGCTTTAACTTCTCTCATCACTCTATCCTTCGATGTTGGACTAAAAAATAAATATTACTATAGAACTTTTCACCTAGGTCGCAATACGCACTCGTTAGGTAAAGTGATCCTCTTGATGGCATATGAGCATTCATCAATCTTTTGTTTTACTTCAAATACTACACCAAATCCACCCTTTCCGAGACACCTAACTGTATCAAAATCATTTACGTAACGTGACGTAAAAACCTCGTTTTCTCTCTCCGATAGTTTCCTTTCCATTGTAATTTGGGCTTCTACAGGTTTCTCTACAATGATTATTTCTTTTTTCTGGTGGTGCAGACTCCAAAAACGAAATAGAAAATTACAGAATAAAAAGGTGGTCAACATGAGTATGCACTCCTTCCACCAAGAGGCCAAATAGAAGTAAACACCTACTACTTCCTCCATTGCTTCTTCTGGGGATAGAGTTTGGTCAAAACTGTTATTTGAGCCACACAGAAGGGAGTCTTTCTGTTTTATATCAGCTTCCGTATATAAATAATAACCATTACCTGAAAAATAGTTCTTTTATCGAATATCAATTTAATGTCGCATTATATGGTTTCTTAATTTTTTTATATCTCCTGCATAACTAGACAACTTATACTGTATTTCCAACCACATTTGAATTAGAAGGACTTTAGTGCTTGAAAGCGCTGTGCTAGAGAGCACTTGTTAAAATCAATGTTTATGGCTTCAAGCACCTCATTAAAAGGCTTAGAGCTTAGTAATCTCACAAACTGCTAGGAACTACTTTAAGTATTAGTGAGCACTTTAACTATTCACAAGTGTTTAAAGTACTTGCAAACGATGCCTATAGGGAAGAACTATTTTTGCCTAAAAACATAAAAAATGTTGTTGTTACGGTACAGATTTACGTGTTTGCTATTGCTGTTAGCTTCAAGTCTTCAGAATTCTGGAGTGACTTGTTCCGATGTTTTGGTGATTAGTGGGCAGAGAAAAGTTCACAATAAAAATAGTCAGGTAAGTATAACAAATTAGGATATAGTATCTATATTAGTTCGAACAAGCAGGCTTTCAGTCTTTTTCAAAACGATAATGCTAATTGTGGCTTACAGCGTCATTTTTACCTTGTTTTTAAAAAAATACTCCTACATTTTTCATTAGCAACATATTCTTGAAAGTATTTCAATGTTTTAACAAAAATCTTCAGCCTAAAGTTATGAGACACTCTGGATGTTTGAATAAACATCTAAAATTCGTTCTTAAAACCAGACTATGTAAAAAGTTCTCATAGGTACAAGGTCGAAAAATGGACAGATTTCCAGATATTGGGGGTGCAACAAAAGTTGACAGGTGGCAACTGGTAATTTTTATTTTGTGTACCAATGGCCTTGAGACAGCCTCGATGGGGATTCCCTGTACTTGGGAATTCCCATGTGCCTGTGTAAACTGTGCTCCATTAAAAAAAGTTTGAACCAAAGTGCTTATGCTTAGTGTTCGTGATTTTAAATTACTGTCTAAAATTGCTTAGTAATCGTGAACACTTCGTTATTTAAAGTGCTCAATTCTTGATAATTACAGGCACTTTTCTTTAGTACTTTGTGCTTAATGCTCGAAGCTCTTTTTATCAGTGCTCGGCACAGCTCTGAATATTGAACATTACTCCTAAGGTAACAAAGCCCAGTCACTAGAGATATTTATCTCTAAATAAATCTGAGGCAGACAATTTATTTTGATTTTTCTGATTTAATATCGAAAACGAGTCGAGGTAAGAGAAAAAAAACAAAATTTTTTATAGTAAGAGCATTTTCACACGAAAAAATGTATCTACAAAAATTTGTAATACCATGGATTTTCTATAAAAAATTAGTGAAGTGGAGATATTGGATGTAAGTAAGTCTATTGGTGCTAATACCATAAAAGTTTACACAAGTCAATACAGGACAGATACAATAAAATATATATACATATACATTATACAAGACAGATTAAAAATAAATAAAACATAAATTTAAATACTTATATCACTAAAATCATTCTTAAAATAATCTTCAATGGAATAAAAACATTTGTCAATTAAATAGTTTTTTATCACAGTTTTAAATTTCTTAGTGACAATACCTTCACGGTAGGAGGTAACATTGCCATTGAACATCTTAGGACCATAATAGGTTATTCCCGCCTTTGATTTCTTTAACCTGTGATAGTCGATATATATGTTTGTACTATTGCGTGTATGGTAATCGTGTATTTCTATATGAGAAGTATAATTGTGTAAATCCTGCTTTACGTGAGTGAGACATTGCAATATATATATATATATATATATATATATACACGTTCAACCGACGTTACCAAACCAACTATATCTTACAGGCCACCACAGACCTTCATGATATCCTTATTTTTCTAGTGTATATATAGCCATTTCTTGTTTCTGTTAACAAAATAAACTGTAAAAGAACTAGAGGGGTAGAAGAATATGAAAAATTATATTTTTATATATTTCACTGTTGTTATCGAGCCCCTTATAAAGAACCGCCTATTTGTTCCAGGTGTATATATTTTAGCTATTTTACTGACGTACACATTCCTTACAATGTTGCCGAATTTATTAATTATGGAAAGTATTTTCGCACTGCTACAAGCAGACAGTACCCTCGTTCAGCCAATAAAGCAACAACGAATATTTACCATTTTTCAAAAGTAGTTCGTATGTGTAGCATTGAGAACATGTCAACTCGAGGTAAAAAAATATTGAATCTACTAGAAAAAACAAAGGAATGAATGCTAACTAGGAGTAAAAAAATAGTGTAGTTAGAGGAACGATCAAAAACACGTTTTTGAATGTGAAAAACTGTTGAAAACTCGGAAAATACGCACGTTACTAAAAAATTACAAGTAACACCCATTTTAAAGAATATATTAACCGATACGTGTGAATTTTTCCAAATTTTTAAATTTCATAGTTTACGAGATTTTCCATTTTCCGATGAGGGTCTTTTATGCCTGCTTTTCCGGAAAAACTTGGACAAAGTACACTTTTGGAAAAAGTCATAAAGGAAAAAAAAGTCTTCTATTTTAATTATACATTCACCATAATTTTTTTGGATTATTTATATTTACTTTTTGTTACCCCTCCACCCCTTTTTAGAAGAACTCAAACAGCTATATCTCGAATAATACTCGAAAATTTTACAAGAGTGAAAAATTGTGAAGAATCTGTAGAGAAGTCAAAAATTTTATAATTTTGAAGCTAGACCTGCGGATTCTTCTGCCAATACTGCAGAAGCTGGCTTTAGTAAAAAAAATAAAAAATGTATCAAATGGTTCATAGGACAAAGGGAACTCGGCTAAGAAGACGTATGAGGTGGTTACCAAAGCAGAAGAAACTTGCAACTACATTTTTTTTAAATAATATTGAAAACAGCCTTGCATCAAAGAAAAATAAATGTTTAAACTTCATACAAAAATATTCGGATCTTTTTAAAGAAAGCGATTGGGTTCGGATTGAAACTTTAGTGTTCAACAACTATCCCCACACAGCACATGACATCCCTAGGATATCCTCATTTGGTCCCGTATATCCCAATCGAGGACAACATTCCTCAGGATATCCTTAGGATATCCCAATAAAATATATATAACCTTAGAATATCCCAAACGGGGTTATCCTAGACAAATCCTGGCAGGATGTCCTAGTAATATCCTGCAGAGATATTAAAAGCCTAAGAAAATATCCACTGTGGGAATATCCTGAGCAAGCTCTAGAGTCGTATAGGTATTATTATTTAGGAGATTTTAACAACAAAAATAATGAAAAGTATATATATTATTTTGAGGCTATTTATTTATAGTGTTTCTTATTTGTTTGTAAAATTAGCTTCTAAAAACTTATTTGTTTGTTCTATTTGATAGTCCCCTCCAGTACAAATAATTCGTTAAAAATATATTAAAAATGTATATCTTATTTAAATAGCAGTTATTTATAATTTGGTTTTAATACATTTACTGTGTTTTGAATTAGCCGCCTTTTTGTGACAAGTCGAGAGTTCTAAGAAATCCGCCTGGCGTCGATGTCTTTTCCACGTTCATTTTAAAGTTCTTTCGACAAATAAGATTACGTTAATTTTTTCATAAATATAATGCTGCTATGTTATATCTTTGTATTTATTATAATATCTAAAATGGGAAAATGTGATTGGTTATTGTCCATAGATGTTATTGTCAGATTACCTTTATATTTTTCTGAGTGAATAGATTTTTTTTATTCATTATAACTTTTCAGCACGTTATGATTTTTTAAAGTTGTACATATCATCCCTTATAACTTCTAACCACACTAAACTCAGTTGATTTTAATAATACCAAAAAAGGGCAAGAGATCATTTTTATGTAATATTTCATGCTTTTACAATTTTTATTTGAAACTTTTTTACTATCTTTTACACATTTTGAGTAATTTTGAAAAAACGCTTCGTTATATTTTTTTTTCACCCCTTCTCAGAGTTTAAAAAAAAATCTTTCATTAATCGTGTTCAAATACTTCAAAGTAACATATCAAAAATTCAAGTATTTACTTTAAAATTTTAATTTGTCGACCTATTTCATTGGACTATATAATATAACCTCTATTAGTTTGGTAGATTTACTTTTAAAGCGATACGAGCCAATTGATAGATACAAATATGTGTATGGAGTTGAACATATACCTATGTATCACATTTTTATTAGTCATTTTACCTCTGCCATTATATAAACTTGTATTCTTTTGTCTTAGCTTATTGGCTCAGTTTAAAAGTAATGATCTTATAAAATAACAGTTTTTTTGTTGTCTTTAGAAATATCCAATAAACCCTAAAAGAACAGGGGATGTCCTATATAAAGTGCAATCAATGTCCTCAGGTTGTTCATAGTAAAGCTCAGGCATAACCCATATAAGAGCTGATGATGTCCTGTACATACCCATACTGATGTCCTGAGGACGTCATCAGCAAAGCCCGAACTGTCTCATTTGGATATCCTATGGACATCCTAAGGTGATAATGGGATCTTCCCAGGATATCCCATATGTCCTGAAAAGTTGCCCCCAGTATGTTCTGAGGATGTCCTTGTGCTGTATGGGTCGCAATAAGTGAAATATTGTTTGTACTTTTACTTTTGTTTTAATAATGCAAATTTATTTTTAAACAAAGTCTTCACTAACTAAAATAAATAAGTTCCTACAAAAAAAAATAAATAAAAATTCTTTCTGTGCTATACAGTATATCTCACTATTCATGACTGCCATATCTTATTAATAATGCGATTTTTTTTAAATTTGGGTGGAAGGTGCTTACCCATCAGGAGATTGTGTCACGGTAATATATTTAAAAATTCAACAGTGGCGTCCGTCCTTATTAAGAAAAATATACCTAATTTTCCAAAAAAAGATATTAGGCAAAATTTTATCTGTAAAGCAACCTCATAATTTTATTCATTGTTATCGAGAACTCACTATAACCGTATTTCAATAAGATAGTGTACTTGGTGATCACGTAATAGAAAAATAAAACTTCTGTTTTTAGGGTACCAACTATTACAGTCATGACTTTATTTTCCGACTTAGGAGTTAATTAAGCTGGAGGAAAACAGATTTTCCATTTAGAATTAATCACGTGACGTCAGTCAGTTTACTTAACAGTCAAAGTCAAAGAATCATTAACTTGGAAATTTAAAAAAATCAATTTTAGACAAATTTCATTCATGAACGATTTCAATATATAATAAAATTTACATAGATAATTAAATCACAGTGTGTTCAACATATGACATGATTAATTCTAAATCGAACGACTCTCTTCTGCTTAATTACGTCCGAAGATAAAGTTACGCCTAATAATTGGTACTTTAAAGAAGAACATTTTATTTTTTTATTGAAATTCGTTAATGTTAATGATTTTTTAATAACGAATAAGGTTTTGAGATTGTTTAACAGTTAAAACATTGCCTAACATCTTTCTTTGAAATATTAGGTACATTTTTCTTCATAACGACGGACGCCGCTGGTAATTTTTTAAAGATTTTACCGTTACACAATCTCCTGATGGGTAAGTATCTTCCACCCAAATTTAAAAAAAATCACATTGCTAATACCCATACAGCACAAGGACATCCTCAGAACATACTGGGGACAACTTTTCAGGACATATGGGATATCCTGGGAAAATCCCATTATCACCTTAGGATGTCCGTGTAGATATCCAAATGGGACAGTTCGGGCTTTGATGACGTCCTCAGGACATCAGTACGGGTGTGTACAGGACATCATCAGCTCTTATGTCTTATATGGGTTATGCCTGGGTTTTACTATGAACAACCTGAGGGCATTGATAGGACTTTATATAGGACATCCATAGTTCTTTTAGGGTTTATTGAATGACAGCAAAAAATACATATTATTTTATAAGATCATTACTTTTAAACTGCGCCAATAAGCGAAGACAAAGGAATACAAGTTTATATAATGGCAAAGGTAAAAGGACTAATAAAAATGTGATACATATATGTACAACTCCATACACATATTTGTATCTATCAATTGGCTTATATCGCTTTAAAAGTAAATCTACCAAACTAGTAGAGGTTATATATAGTCTAATGAAATAGGTCGACATCAAAATTTTGATATGTTACTTTGAAGTATTTGAACACGATTAATGAAAGAAATTTTTTTTTTTCAATCCCGAGAAGGGGTGAAAAAGAATATAACAAAGTGTTTTTCAAAATTACTCAAAATGTGTAAAAGATAGTAAAAAAGTTTCAAATAAAAATTGTAAAAGCATGAAATATTACACAAAAATGATCTCTTGCCGTTTTTTGGTATTATTAAAATCAACAGAGTTTAGGGCGGTTAGAAGTTATAAGGGATGATATATACAACTTTAAAAAATCATAGCGTGCTGAAAAGTTTGTAATGAATTTAAAAAAAAATTATTCAGAAAAATATAAAGGATTGTCCGCAGATGTTATTGTTAGATACGTAATCTAACAATAACATCTGCGGACAATAACCAATCACATTTTCCCCTTTTAGATAATATAATAAATACAAAGATATAACATAGCAGCATTATATTTATGAAATATTTAACGTAATCCCTTTTGTTGAAAGAACTTTAAAATGAACGAGGAAAAGACATCGACGCCATTCGACGCCCGGCGGATTTCTTAGAACTTTCGACTTGCCAGAAAATGGCGGCCAATTCAAAACACAGTAAATGTATTAAAACCAAATTATAAATAACTACTATTTAAATAAGATATACATTTTTAATGAATTATTTGTACTGGAGGGGATTATCAAATAGAACAAACAAATAAATTTTTGAAGCAAATTTTACAAACCAATAAAAGACAGTATAAACAAATAGCCTTAAAATAATATACATACTTTTCATTATTTTTGTTGTTGAAATCTCCTAAATAATAATACCTATAACAGGACGACTCTAGGACTTGCCCAGGATATTCCCACAAGGAATATTTTGTTAGGCTTTTAATATCTTTGCAGGATATTACTAGGGCATCCTGCCAGGATTTGTCTAGGATATCCCCATCTGGGATATTCTCAGGTTGTATATATTTTATTGGGATATCCTAAGGGTATCCTGAGGAATGTTGTCCTCGATTGGGATATACGGGACCAAATGAGGATATCCTAGGGATGTCGTGCTGTGTGGGTAAAGGAGCTGTGATATGGGGGGTCATGAAAAATGAGACATACTGTATACTAAACTGATAATATTTCATTTGGCTATTTTAGGTAATATCTCATTTTCAAATTAAATCTCTCTAGACCCCTTAGAAATAATATTAATAATAATACTAATAATAATAATAATAATAAATTATTAGTGTTGATCTATAGGAGTACTTACGCAAGTCAACAGGCCAGGTAAAGTTACATTGTACAAATTATAAAAAAATATGAACAAAAAATTAAACATATGTAAACGAACGTTAAAACACAGTATACCTATAACAGATTTTTACAAACGAATACTGATACTAAGTACATTCAATATCTAAAAAATCGTAGTAAAAAAAACATGTAGTGATAGAATGCCTTGAGAAATTTTTAATTATCATTCGAATTTTTTTAAGGTTATCAATGTTTTTTATGTTGGATGGTAGTTTATTAAACATTTGAATTGCTAAATAATTTGGTCCATTCTGTGACTTCTTTAATCTATAATATGGAGTAATGATATTATTTTTAGTTCTGGTATTATAACCGTGTTGGTTCACATAGGTAGGGTAGCCATTTGAATTTGATTTAATATATGTTAAACATTCCAAACCATACAGAGAAGGTAATGTTACTATACCAAATTTAATAAAAGCATGTTTGCAATCTTCAGTATATCCTAAGCATGCTATAATTCTAATTAATTTTCTCTGTATAGCAAACACTTGATTAAAATCTGCAGCATCTCCCCACACTATTATAGCATAACACATTATTGAATGACGATGCAAAATAAGCTGATCTCAACGTATCTGTAGACACGGTACCCGAAAGGTTACGAATAACGAAAACTCTACTACTCAATTTTCGACAAATGTTGTCAATGTGTATATTCCACCTCAAATGTAGATCCAAATAAACACCTCAAAATTGTACAGTAGATATTACATCAGTAGAAATGTCGAAATTGCGTAACGTGAACATCATATCTTGTGATATTGTTTTATTACAAATTAGATTATTAGACGCAAACCATTGTTCAACTTTTGACTGAATTTCGCTTTATTCACTTCAACATTATTTAAATTATCTGATTTAATGGAGATTGTAGTGTCGTCTGCGTACAGAATATACGTGAGACATTTTTTTGCCAAGGACATCATTAATGTAAATCAAAAACAGTAAGGGTCCTAGTATGGAGCCCTGAGGTGCACCGGTCTTTAATATTTCTTTACTTGATGTTATGTTGTTAAATTTAACGCTCTGACTACTATAATATAAATAAGATTCCAATATTTTTATACTATTAACGTAAATTTTATATTTTTGTCATTTTTCAATTAAAATGTCATGTGAAACACAGTCAAAACCCTTACCAAGGTCTAAGAAAATTGCATCATTGAATTCATGATTTTCATATGCGTCGAGGACATTATTAAGGCCAATATTGTGCTAGTAGTGTTGCGGTTCTTTCGGTAGCCATGTGGACATTCAAGAAAGAGATTACTTGATTAAAAATTTGTAATTAATCGAGTGTACAAGCATTTTTTCAATATTTTTGAGAATACCGGAAGAATTGATATTGGCCGATAGTTATTGGTAAGGCCATCCATATCGCCATTCTTAAAAATGGGTGTAACTATTGCCACTTTTAATATGTTTGGGAATGTGCCCTCCAAGAGACATTCGTTTATCAATTTTGTAAGGGGATATATTATTAGATTTTTTATAGCTTTTATGGTTTTCACAGTCAAACGATATACATCTTTATTAGATTTACTTTTAAGATTCATAATAAATACAGGAACCTCTTTTTTATTTTAGTGAAAACTAGTGAGAAGCTTTACATGTATGCTATATATTATTTTTGTTAATACCTACTTTCAAAAAAATAAAAATTTATAAATAAACTCTAAGATTCTACACCGCATTTGATTTCACTTCTAAGTTTTAAATATCTATTTACAAACATAATATTTGGAGGTTGCCACATCTATGGTCTGGGAAGATCAGTAAAACATAATGGTCATATGAACGATGATACAATATACAGAAATGAGACGCGAGCGCCAAAGCTTAGAAATCCTGAACTAAATTTATATATAATTATATATTTTACTGTCTAACCAGGCCCACTTCAAATTTCGTCCTCTGCACCCTCCAGTCACCTATTTATGAAAAATATGGTAAAACGATTCCAAGCCAAGAAACTGGTCTGACTTCGTCACTTTTGGTTTGTGTACGTAAGTGAAATATCCAAAATTGGTCTGTATAAACGGTTAAACAAATGTATATATATATATATATATATATATATATATATATATATATATATATACATCACGCTATCTTTTCTGCGTCTTTCCATTTTGCAAGGGTTCTGCGTCCATCAAAGTATATCTACATATTTTGAAATCTACGAACGTAACCTATTTTTCTGTGCTTATTGATACATAATTTTCATTATATACATATATACTTGTTTCAAAAATCACTATTTTAGTTTTCTGTACACTTTGCAATGTTTCTGCGTCTTTACAGTTTCCTATTATTTCGAGGTCCAGTATATATTTTACAAAATTCTATGTTTTCTGCGTCCGTAAAAATATATATTTAGATAATTCAGACCTTTATGCGTCTGACATTGTTGCCGCCTCTCTTAGACAGCATTTCCAGCTGACTGGTAACAAATCATAGAAAACAGTATATTACGTACCACGAACTGTAAGTAATACTTTTAAATAGAGAATGCAGTTTAGGTGGGCCCGAGGTTTCCTAAACATTCGAGATCTGAAACATCACTTACTGTTCGCGGTAAGCAAATAGTTTTTTGCAGTACTGTGCAAATCAACGAAAGGTAATAAGTAATTAGTTAATATTGAATTATTGACAACGACTTGTTAAACTGGAATTTTATATTTTAATAAATTAAGCACAGCCTAGAATTTAACAAATGACCGCTCAATAATTAAATAATTCCTTGGATAGTCAATTCAAGTTCGGGCATAATATTTATTTATTGTGTATTTAACAATACATATGGATACCGAAGAAACTGAGAATATTACTTCTGCGGCGCTTTTATCAGAAATATCGAAGAAAACACATAAAATTATTTATGATCTTTTTAAAAAGTAGGTTATTAACCCAAAAATTACTATTTTTTATCCTGGCAGGTAAATAAATTGGTACTTTCCATCTTTATATTCACACAAATGAAAATTGCACCAGTAGGTATATTCATTGACTGATTATGCAGTTTTCGTCATAGTTTTTGGATATGCTGTGAAGAGCGCAATTGGACTTTAAATGCGAAAAGTAGCGAAAAAATTACAATTTCATTACCTATAGTAATGATGTTAGAGACACCTTTACGATAATGACTATTGAACAAAGATAACATACATAAACAGGTAAAGCAGTAAAAACAATCAAATAGCATCAATTAAAACAAATAATATAAAATACACAAATAGTTAGATACACAAAAAGGACTAGTTAAAATTTTCAGAAATTCAAAGCTAATTGTGATTTGCAAACAGAATAATAAACTGTAGAAATATATGGACAAATGGTACTCAAACAATTAATGATTTAACGGGTGTAGCATAAACGATTGGGACATATTTGAAACACAAATTTGCAAAAGTTAGCTCATTCTGGAATGGTTCTTGGCATTAATACGGACTTGTCTGTAAATAAAAGTATTTGTGATAGTTGTATTGAGGGAAAGCAAACTCATACAAATAAAAGACCGCTAACAAAAAGGCCCTTAGAATTAACATATCCGGATACATGTGGTCCAATAGAACCATGTTCCTGGAATGGAAAGAGGTATTTATTTACACTGATAGATGATTTTAGTCATTTCACGATAACTTATCTTTTGGAAAATAAGATGGAGGTTTTCAAATATTTCCGAGAATACGAAGCTATGGCGGCAGCTCATTTTGGGACAAAATTATTACGTTTGCGTTACGATAATGGTTCTAAATATAGATCACATTTAATGAGGAATAATTGTTGAATATACAGTATCGTATACCCCTGATGAGCAAAATGGAGTTGCAGAGAGGATAGGTCGCACTATTCTAATACAGCTTGTTCAACCATGTGTGGAACGAAATTTGAGAAGAATTTATGGAGTGAAAGTGTTTTGACGGTTGTTCATGTCATAAATCGTAGGCCGACATCCTGTTTGATAAATAAAATGGTATGGTGAAAAACCAAATATATCTAAAATGAAAATTTTTGGTTGCATTGAATATTTATATATACCAAAAAGATTCCGAGATAGTTCGATACAAAATGTAAAAAACTAAATTTTTTGGGCTATGTGCCAAATGGATATAGGTTGTGGAATCATGAAAATCAAAAAATAGTCATAGAACAAGACGTTATCTTCGACGAAACTAAGTTTACTCATTCGGACGTATCAAATATATTGGAAAGCAATATGGTGAAAATGATGAATATGATGATTGTTCTGTAATCAGTGAACAATTGCAAGTTGATAATGAATACAGAAATGAACCCGAAGAAGAAATAGAACAAGTAGAAGTTGAAGAGCCAAGTACAGCTAGAATTAGAAATCCACCGTCCTGGTTTAGGGATTATGACATGATCTATTTAGCACTTAGCGCTGAATCTTATATTAAAGATTTGCATATAACCATGTCAGATATTAAAGGAAGATCAGACGAGGAATATTGGAAGAAAGCCGTAAACGAAGATATGGATACTCTAAAAAGTAATAACACTTGGAAATTAGCAAAATTACCGGCTGGAAAACATGCAACTGTATCCTAGTAGTACATCGAAATTTTGTATCTTTTGATAGTCCTCATTAACCTTTATAATACTAGAGTAAAATTGAATACCTAATACGTAAAGTTGGCTCCTGAGAAACACATTGTATATTATATAGTTTTAATATTTTGTATATCTTCATATTCTTGTGTGCCCAATCAAATACTTTAGTAACGTTTCTTTAAAATATGAGAGTTTACATGCCTCAGAGATCACCCTGTATGACAAACATGGCCTTATTTTGCTAACAAATGTCATTAAAAGAAATCTGTAGCTTCTAAAATCATTATAGTTAAGAGTGTATTAAGTTATGTTACTTTTAAGTTGGTATTAGGTCTCAAATTCAATTTCGCAACACGCAGCACCACCTCCCCCCTCAATATATACGCATAATCACACAAAAACATGTTTGGTTTACGAAGCGTAATAATACAAATATTTTGAAGTTTTAATTCCCTCGCTTACCGAAGTATTGTAGTCATGACAAAAACATCCTCCGAGATTTCTCCGCATTTTCACGTTTCAGAGTATGTAGATTACGAAAATTAAATCAGTTTAATTCCACCAGTCTGTCTGTCCGTCGGTCTGGCGTCTGTTTGCGCTGTACTTACAAAACCACTTGACGGGGAAGAATAGTATTTGAAAAAATATGAAAAATATATAAGGTGGTCACTCTAAAGAAATAAACAAGAAATGTGACGGATGGAAATATTTCGAAATAATTATTCAAAAATGAGATGGATGATATTTCGCATGCACTTAACACAAATGTCAAACGAAAATATACAGGGTGGCCACCATAAAAAAATTATGAGGAATGTAACATATAATATTTTGCATGTCAGGGAAAATAGGAAAAATGTACAAGATTGGAACTATGAAACATAATTATGGTGGATATAATATTTGGATTGTAGTTGACATAATTACCGAGGAAAAAAGCTGACATAGTTGAATGAAATGTATACAGGGAGGTCACTCTTAAAAATAAATTAATGGCAGAGGAAAATAATATTTGGAATGTAGTTATCGCTTCTTAGGAAGAAAACCTGACATACCTTTATTTAAAAAAGTATACAGGGAGTCAAATTATAGAAAAGATAACACATAAATGAAAACAGCTGTCCAAGGAATCACTACTTCCATATCCAGATTTTTCATCCAACTCGCTATAAAGGAAATATCTTGACTATATTTGCACTCTAGTATGTGGAAATTATTGGTCACAGAATTTTAATAATACTTGGGGCAGATGTCATAGAAAAATTTGAGTCATTGGTTTCTACCATTTACGTTAAAAATGAAGTTTCTTGTTCTACCTGTTTTCCCCTAATCACAATGTACTGCCTCCCACCGCTTCAACGGAATCATCGCAATCAGTTGTCATTACAATACATACGTGCAGGTACTAACTTTTAAATGAATATCTCAATTGTATGTAATCAATCCCTTTAATAATGGAGTGGAGATGGTGAGAGTGAAGGGGTTGAAAAATATTATAAAGAACTCTGAGGCTTTGGTTTCTAGTATATACATCAAATCCCAAGTTTCTGTAATCTTACCAGCGTGTCTTACCTATTTTTCCCTATTTAACTCTATTTACCCCCCCTCCTTCAACGAAATCATGTCAAAATATGATCTGGTTTCAGATGTCGTTATAATACATATACGTTTACCAAATTTCAAGTGAATATCTCCATTTAATTTGATCAACTGTTTTAATAAGGGAGTGGGGGTGGTGGGGGAATGGAAAAGATTATTGAAAAAATCTGAGGCCTTCGCTTCTAGTGTATACACCAAATCCCAAATTTACGTGGTCTTACCAGCTTGCTTTACTTATTTGTCCCTATTTACCTATATTTAACCCCCAACCCTTCAACGGAATCATCTCCAAATTTCAAGTGAATATCTCAATTTTATTGTATTTAATAATGCTGTAGGGGTGGTGGGGGATTTAAAAATATTCTAAAAAATGTGAGACCTTGGCTTCTAGTACACATACCGAACGTCAAGTTTCTGTATCTTACCAGCTTGCTTACTCATTTTCCCCTATTTACCCCTATTCAACCCCCAACCCTTCACCGTAATAGTCCCAAAATATATTCTAGTTCCTGATGTCATTATAATATACACGTATATCAAATTTCAAGTGAATATCTCAATTTTATTTTATCAACCCCTTTTATAATGGGGTTGGAGGGGGGAGGAAAATATTATTAAAAATTTGAGGCCTTGGCTTCTAGTACACACACCAAATTTCAAGTTTCTGTACTCTTACTAGCATGCTTTACTTATTTCCCCCTATTTACCCCCCACCCATTCAACGGATATGTTCAAAAAACAATCCAGTTCCAGATCTCATTATATTTTATACGTGTACAAAACTTCAACTAAATATCTTAAAGCGTTCCGGAGAAAACGTGCGGACAAAAAGTGGTTCAAGACAGACAGACAGACAGACCGATAGATGGAAATTTTTTTTTCGCTCAAATTTAAAATCCCGACCTTTCATGACATTCTAAACCTATTTCAAGAAAAAAAGAATTTGAAAATTTTTTTGGTGGATGTGGAAGTAAAGTGAAGAAATTCTAAAAGATTGCTATCTAGGCTCGTACTCACACTAAATCTCAATTTTATTTACGATTAATGACGTATATGAAATAAATACACTGTTGCCACCTCCTAGGACGCAGAAACGTCTTCAAATTGTTTTAAATTATACACTATGAAAGTATACACGTAAAGTTGCAGCGCTACCTGCCGTTCAAATGTATGAACTAAATTTATACAATTTTGTACAGTTTAGTATTATTTCTGCGACCGGGAGAGAAAATTTCAATAGGTTATATTATCAAAACGAATTGGTTTACAGTGATCTATCTTGCGACATTCAAATTAATGAAACTAGCACTATCAGTGGAGTAGTGGAGTTTCAATAGAGGTCAGTACAAATGTCGAGATTCAAAATAACATGGAATTACCTTTCTGCGTCCATATACGGACGCAGAAAAGTGGTGGACGCAGAAAGATATGTAAAAATGCAATGTACAGACGCAGAAAAGATAGCGTGATGTATATATATATATATATATATATATATATATATATATATATATATATATATATATACGTATGCAGAGTACGTTGTCATATCCAAAGTAGGTACTAGCTACACGCTGTCACCTCATATATAACGCTGCTACATCCGATTTCGGAGGTGACAGCGTTTTGCCTTGTTTTCAACTTTATAAGCTTATAGATGCCATCAGAAACCTATACTCAAATTTTTGTGTGGAGGTCAAAAAGTTACGTCTACACCCGCAAATTAAATTTTTAGTTCCACTATATATCAGTGGCGCTGCTATCGACTTCATTTGTATAATAGTTAGTGCGTTGATACATCCGTCTATATATAGTAATTTTAGTATGATGTATTATACGCTATTACATCCAAATATTGGCAACATCGCGAACGCCAGAATGGCCATTTATTAAGTGTTTTTAAAAAATGTATCGGGTTTACAGGATTACAGTATGCTGAGTTGGGCGCTGCTTAGAATATTTAAAAATGTGTGGGTCATCAGTTATCACGTAAAATTCTCTTCCGCTTCCAAATGCTGACGCGTTCTAACCTTTTTGAGGCAGATAGTTGCTGTTTTTTTATCGGTAGACTGTATAAATCTGAATAAGTACCTAGCCTGGCGAATACAAATATCTTCTGTTTATTTTGTTAGTCGAGAAAATTTTAAAAAAACAGGTTTTTGAAAACACAAAAAATATTCGGATAAAGCTGTAAACATAAAGTTATTTGTCGATTTGTTTAAATCCAATTTCAGAATAATTAAATTTAACCTCAAAACTAACAAACCTCAAAGGAACTAACTTATTCCTTTAAACCCAAAATATTATAATCGTATTCTTAAGAAGATTACGAAAAAATGAAAATCAGGAAAGTCGGTATAATTTCTGCGATCGAACACGAATGTAGAGGTTCTTAAAGTAAAAATGTAGGTTTATGACATATGAGAATTATAATCGCCATGTAGTTAGCCCTATCATTACAGAGAAAAACTGATAACTTTTTTCCATTGTCTACTGTATAATGGTGGGAATTCTTTCTATTTTCAAAATATTTTTATATTGAAATAGGTTAAGAATATAATGAAACGTGGAAATTTTAGAATTGAAGAAAACAATGTTTTCCATCATCTATTCTGTTGTGGTGGTAAAATAATAAAAAACAAATTTTCAAAACAAATTTCTTTCTTGAAATATATTTAGATATTATTTTTAAAAAAATGTTCACAATTTTTTTATTTTCTAAAATTTATTTTTTGAAATGTTTAGAATGTCATGAAACGTGGAAATTTTAAACTTGAGTAATACAATTTTTTACCCATCATCCATTTTGTACAAAATATTCAAAACATTTTTTTAAAATAGGTTAGAATGTCACAAAACGTAAAAATTTTAAATTTGGGCAAGCATTTTCTTCCATCACCCATTTTATAAAAAATTTTGAAAATTTCTAAATTTTTTTCTATATAAAATTTTCAACAATTTTTTTTTTTCAAAAAAATTATTATTTTTTTTGATAGGTTTAGAATGCCATGAAATGTGGAAATTTTAAATTTGAACAAAGAAAAAAAAATTCCATATATTTTAGCTATAAAAATTTTTTTTTAAATGTTGGTAAAAAAATTTTCAATTTTTTTTTCTGAAATAGGTTTAGAATGTCATGAAACGTGGAAATTTAAAATTTTAGCAAAAAAAATTGTTTTCATTATTTATTCCCTTTAGATGGTCCAGTGAAAGTATAACCATTTCTTCGCTGACAGTAGCGTCAGCTACCTACCAAATTTGACTGTTCTCAGTCAAGTAGTTTTGTAGTTAATGCACCAACAGACAGACATACTGACGGGATTGAAAAACCTATATTTTCGTAATGTACATGATCTGAAACGTTAAAATCCGGAAAAATCTGGGAGGGTGATTTTTTTTCGAATACAATACTTCCGTTCGGTATGCGAGGGAAGTAAAAAATGTATTAAAATAATTATTTATTCATGAAAATAACGATTCGTGTACACAATTTTTTTTACCAAAAATGTTCTGCTATGAGCAGTTTATTGTCGTTTTTTTTTAAATTTTTAGAAGCGGTGCTCCTTAATTAAAAAAAATAAAGACTTAAGAATGCAACGTTCAGTGGCGTTCACTATTGAAACGTATTTCTATTTCTTACGTATTATTCATTCAGTTATTGCCACTGAGGAAGAGATATTCGTTGTTTATTTTATTATTCCCTGAAATATAAATTGTTAACACAAAAAATCGTAAAAGTGAATTGAAAACATTAATTTTTTCTACAAGCTGCATATGTTACTCATGTTGATACAAAATTATCTATGAAAATAAAAAGATGTAACTTATTGTTGTGCAATAAATATCGGCTAGTAAGGACTTAATGGATTTCCCACAATAATACATTTATTTGACTTAAACTTACCGGAAAGATATTTAATCTTTATTGTAATTCCATAATATTGACGTTACTTTTATGAAACCTAACCTCTTGATCATGAAAATAAAAAGTTATTATTACATACTCGCGCTTCATAATGAGATGTCATTGAAAGCTCGAAAAACGTCCAAAATATCAGATAACCAACAAATGCTATGCATGCTATGTTAGAGAGATCTTTGATTAAATTTACTGTAGTATGTTTTATCTAAGTTTTATTTAAATGTTATGTTGAACTTGAACTAAAAACAAATATAAAAAGGCATTGGCTCAAATAACGTTTTATTTTCGCGATCATGTTAAACGAAAGAACCCATCACCTCCTTGCTTTTAAATATTGCTTCTTTAAATATTTTCTGAATACCAATACCAATACATTGAAAACTATATTCTTTAAAGCTATCTCGACGAAGAGGACATTGTTTTTGGCATTTTTTCAAATATCAACAATTGATTGTAATAAAGTTAAGAAAACAATTATGTAGATAGTTTAAATTTAGTTAATTTATTAAGAAAGTTTTAATATTTAAGTTGAAATTATATCCAGGGAGTTGTATTATTCGATGGACAAAATATTTTTAAATGTTTTTCGAAAAATAAGAAAAAAGATCCTATAACAGATTTAGAAGCGCTTCACTTCGGAGATCTAGTGATAAAATTAATTTTTATTCTCTTCAGTATTACGGTTTAAAGACAATTAAATTAAATTCGAAATAAAAAACACTTTTTGGACTTCCCACCAAATATTTTTATTACCATTCGAAATAATCTACAGGATGATATTTTTTTGGGAAACAGGACCCCTTTGGCCTGCGAACTTTTTTTACGTCGATACTAACTGTCCTTTCACAAAGACTTTTCTTTTTATCATTTAACTTTTGGGCCTGTTGCATTTTTTTGACATCTCGTGCTCCTTGGGCGATATTTGGCAAAATACAGCTTGGCTAAATTCTTACTATGGTCAATATAGTTATTTTTAGCTGAAATTGTATTATTTAAAATTCTAATAGTAAAACTCATTATTTTGAAAAAACTAAGGTTTTGGAGAATCTTGGAAATTATTACTTAAAGTAATAAGAATATCCCATAGGTACTTCTATAAGCGTTTTATTTGCCGAATTCGAATAAATTATCTTTAAAAATGTGAAGGATAAATAAGAATATCAGAGAGAAACTCTCAGAGTTATGTTATGTCCATTTCTTTCTTATCTATTATCATAGAATAATCTGTAAAATTTTTCCTGTCGAATATTTTAACTTCATGTAACGGTACTGACGACGTTTTCACAAGCTTGCTAAGTACTGTCACAGTCAACAACATTTTTAAATCATATTAACAATTTACAGAGCAATACATTTAAAACAGGTAAATAAGCTATTAATAAAATTAGTTTTATTGGCACAGATACAAAACAATATATTAAATCGACACACAGATCAGCATTAATTCACAACACATCGAAACTTCTTTCATAACAACGAATTAAATATAATTAAGCATATATATGGCTTTTACCACTTTTTATTAAATACAATAACTTGAAAGCTAAGAAGCATGGAAGAAAACTTTAGAATTAGTATTTTATCATTACCATTTACCATTTAATGCTAAAATATAAAAACACGAAATAATATATAAAGTGCATATAATCTATATTCATTTCAATAAATGTGAAATGTGTTCTAAATATTGAAAATAACTAACATCGTGAAGGTGAATCATTCAAAGTAAACTCTAGATATTCGGTATCATTTCCGCGCTATTTTTATGGAATTTAACTGGGAGACCGTAATAAAATTTTACCTAGGGACTTGTATAGTCTGTTTAATAATAAGAAATACTTGGAACACTGAGTCCTTTTTTAAACTGAAAGCAAAGTACGTATTACGCACGTTTCTTAAAGAAATCTTGAGCCGCACTTTGGTTTCAATGAAAGTGAAATTTTCACTAAGTGAAAAATGTTTGTTAATGACATAAGATTTTATTTTCAAAATAAATGTAAATATATTATTGTATGCACATAAATAATCTGTTAAATATTCAATATCTCATTGAACATGTTAAATGCCCAAATGATAAAGAATTATAGAAAAATTACAAATGCATTATGATCCTTAATTTGATGTAAGGCAGAATACTTGTAATTAGGAGCCACATTTTATTAAGTTTTTTGATGAAGCACAAAAAAATACGACTTGCAAAATATCGAAACTAATTAATATACAGTTTATCTTTCAGGTTTCAACGAACTTCACATATATTAGGTGATATGTCAATTTTATTTTCAAAAACTATTAAGACACTTCTAAAAAGCTTATTTGGAAACCAAAATATGACTCATATGCGTCCAAATAGTTTAAAATAATTTATTTCGGTTCACATCTTTGATTGAAAACAAAAATCCGCTGCCCGAGGAATCATTACTTCTTCATCCAAATTTTCTATCCAAGTTTATTTAAATGAAAACATATCGATATTATATTTACACTCTAGTGAGTGGAAATAATTGCTCACAGAATTGAAAAAATATAATTGAACTCATCTACTCCGAGGTAATAATGAAGGTAGTCCAAAACTTTTTGAGAACAGGTTATGCGGAGTGACAAACGTTATAAAAAAAATTGAGGCCTGGCTTCTAACACATACACCCAATTCTAAGTTTCTGAGCTCTTTACTTATTTTTACCTCATCCTTCAACAGAATCATCTCAAAATGTAATCTAGTTCCAAATGTTGTTATACATGTACCATGTTTTAATTATGTTTTTCACTCTCACTCCATTATTAAAGATATTAACAGAATAAAATTAATATGTTGACTTAATATTTGGTATGCGTATATTGATAATTAATCGAATAAATATGAGATCACGTTTTTGAGAACAACTGCAAAATTTTAGAATAAAAAATTATGAAAAAATTTCCTCATACAAAAAATGCCGCACTTTAATGGTACCTAAAGTATTATTTACATAGTAGGCATATTTTTCAAGATATAATGGGTTTAAAACTGACAGTCAGAATTTCCTTAAATAGTAGGACATTTTTCAATATAACTTAGCAGAACTTCAAAACTGTTCAATGTACATCATTCAAATCAGTGAATGATTTAAAATAGAGATATAATACATAATTTTTCCAATTTTTTCCGCTCCTCCGTTTCTGAGATATTCGCGGTTAAAGTGAGGGATCAGCACATTTGAATCATATATTAGTAACATATGTACACCAATAAATATAATTTTCGTTCTCATTTTTTATGTTTGCAAGCTATGTGCTAATTATTAGGAGAATTGAGTACGTGGATGTAATTTGAATACATCTTGGGAAAGGAATGTGCCGATTCTATGGCTCCTTTCGAATGAAAATAAAAAAAAATATTATTTATTCATGAAAATAATGATTCGAGTACATAAACTTTTTGCCAAAAATGTACTGCTATGAGTAGTTTATTTTGAGTTTTTTCAATTTTTTTTGAAGCGGTGCTCCATAACTAAAAAAATTAAGACTTACGACACAATGTTTAGCGAATGTTCACTTTTGAAATTTGTATTTCTATTTCTTACATATTATTCGTTCAGATACTGCCACTGTGTACAAGTGAATTGAAATCATTAACTTTTACTATAAGTTGCATAATATGTTACTTATCTACGGAAATACAGAAGAAGTTTTATGTAAATATATAGGGTGTCTCCCTTAAAACTCCTGCTGCTATTTTATTGATAACTAAAAGAGATATTTGAATTATGTACATAGCTATGACCAGAATATGTAAGTAACTTCAGTTTTTAATAATAACGATCTCTCTACAAATTAAAGCATACACATGCATGGCATAATCTGAACAATTTTCGAAAAATCAGCGGTTTTCGAGATATTTCAACTTAAATATTAAAATTTTCTTAATAAGACTCGCCATAACATTTTTTAAATAAACTGATTTAAAATTTTGCGAATAACTGTTTTATTAACTTTATTTGATCAACTGCTAAAAATAATATTTTCTCAAATTTTACATGAAAATATATAGGTGCCTCAACGAATAATGCACCTATCTAAAACTTATTTTAAAAAAGTTATGGCATTTTTCTTACTTAAAAAAATTATATGAAATGTAAATATCTGTAAAATCAGTGTCTTCTCGTAAATTGTTCATATTACAAAAGTTGCTTAGAGTAGGTATATTTTTCCCCACATGCACCTCTTTTCAAGGTTCCTGATGGTTCCTTCAGGTTCCTTATTTTGATGCAAAAAATACTCTAACGTTTGATTCACTAATGAAGATTTCGATCTCAAATATTAGGGCAATAGACGTGTAAAACAGGTTTGTATAACATTCGAGCTACTTTTTCTTATTAAAAATAAGTAGGTAGTAGACTGACAAAAAGTAATACATAAAGACTGAAAGAATTTTAAAATATGCGTTTTTTAAGGTGGATGCGAAATTTGTTAAACATTTTAACATTTTCCGATTTCGCTAAATTATTTCGACATAAGATTATTAACCAAACATTCAAAAGACTTAATCCAAATTCTTATTATGCGTGATGTTTATGAGTATATTAAATATATGCTAGGAATATACCACATTTATAGACTGTTTATAGCACCTTCTGTGCTAGAGATAGTTTTCAGACAATATAGTTTTCAATGTATTGGTATTGAGAAAATATTTAAACAGACAAAATTTAACAGAAACATTATTTTTTTGTTTATCATGATCGTGAAAATAAAAAGTGTTAAGCATTACGAATAGATCAAATTTATATAAAAAATACTACAGTAAGTTGCATTAAAGATGTCTAGAACAGAGCATATTTGTTGGTTTTCTGACATTTAGGATGTTTTTCGAGTTTTAAATTACATTTATTTATGAAGCGCAAGTATGTTTTATATACAGTTTTATCGAAACAGATCTCCGGTTTCTTTTCGTATTTCACCAAAAAGATGTAATACACTATATAGATACCAGGCTTTATAAAAATTACGTCAATATTATGGAAATACAATAAATATTAAATATTTTTCGGTTAGGATTCTGTCAAATAAATGTAAATTATATAATTTTATGTACTGAACGTAATATTTTGGGAAACCCATGAAGTCCTTACTAGCCGACATTTATTGCACAGATGGATTTATTATCGAAAATCCCTTAAGCTCCTACCAGCTGAAATGTTTCTAAATAATTTAGTAGCCATAACACAGAACAATGCATTATATATTTGTAAATACAGGGAGTTGTATTATTCGATTGAAGAAATATTTTTAATTCTTTGGCGAAAAATAAACAAAAAGATTCCATTATATAGGATTAGAAATGCATCATTTTGAAGATCTACAGTGATAAAATTAATTTTTATACTCTTCAGTTTTACAGAGTTTTAAAGATAAAATATTTAAATTCCGTATAAAAAAATCGGTAAAGGTATTTACACAGAACTTCCCTCTTTATGTATACCCGGCGGCCACTCTAAAAAATTATTAACTGCGAAACCACATATGAGAATAATAATCGGAAGATATTATTACAAAGAAAACTTGGTAACTTTTGGTCAAAAAAATATACAGAGTGGTCATCCGATAGCAAAAATTCAATGTTAAATAAAAGGTGCCAAATATGGAAGGCTTGCGTAAATACCTTTACAACATGGTTCAATTATTTTTTAGGATGACCATCCTGTTATAACAGGTGTCTTCCTTGTCAAGAGCGTTAACTATATGTCAAATATTATTGCCATCTGTCATATTTTCAGTTCCATATCCACGTAGTGGAGTGGAAGTATAGTGGGAAGATACAAATGAATGTTTCAAATAAAAATTGTAGATAATTAAGTTATCTATTGACCCGTTTAAATCTCAATTGGGCACAATTTTACCTCCTTATCCACGTAGTGAAGTGAAATTAAAGTAATCGTAAAAAATAATTCAATTTTTTTTCCTTGCAAAAATCAGTTTTTGTTCAGAAAGTAGTTATTTTGTAAATATTATTGTTTTTTTTAAATCGCCTCGTCTACTAATTAAATAAAACCACTTTGAATTTCGTGTTGATAAGTTGAGTAGTTTAATTATTATAAATAATTATTTCGCGTGCCACTCTTCTCCGCGTTTATTGGAGAAATAGCAATAAACAATTCAAGTAGTTCAATAGATAACTTTATTGTCTACAATTGTTATCCGAAACATTTTATTGTATCTTTTCAAGCAAAAAGATTATCGCGAAGAGACCTGTCTTTTGCCAAAATTTTATTGGCTGCAGAAAAATAAACAGAAGATATTATTATTCGTAAATGTTGGTACATTTTTCGTGGAGTAAAATTAATCAAAACCTTAATTAATTAGCTAATCAAAACTTTTTTTTGTTTTCAACTAGGTTATGTAATGAAATAAAAGAAAGTTTTCCAGAATAGGGTAGCCGCTTTGTCCTATGAATCCCTAAATAATGAGCCAATTTATGTACCTGACGCCAATTTTAAAGTTCATATACCGTTCACTGCGTTAAAAAACGATAAATAAATATGCACGCCTCCTCAGGTTCATTTGCAATCATTATTGTTCAAGTTTCAATTAGGACCTGGCTTAATTGTTGTACAGTTAATATGTATAATAAAAGAATATGTATAATTAGTCACATAAAATATATTGATTTGAAAAATATTAAAATTAAAGTTAATTTAAAAAATCTTTAAGAGGACTAACTACTGTAATTTTAGATTTCTAGTGTTGAACAGAGTACAAGATATTTATTTAAAGAGATTACATTTTTTTATATACACATTGCGTTTTAATATTTCTAACAGTAATAATGTGTATGAAAACAAATATTGAGGTAAATATTCCTAAAAAAAAGTTTTGCAGCAAGAACAATTATTGACAACGCAAGTAAAAAGCCTGCTAATACAGCGAAACCCAATTCAAACTATCAAGAGGGAAAGAATGTGGACAGAATTAAGGTAAACAATAAAAATAAAGAGAAGGCAATAGCTAAAAGACATGTTTTAGGATTGGTTAAACAATAGTGATTTTGGCAATTTGTCAGTACTAGAGCCGCAACAATTAAAAGATGAGAATGAAGTAAACTGTTGGTGACAAGTCGTTTACAGTTTTACAACCCGTAAAGGTTGAAAGTAATATAAACATCAACTGTTATTCAATAGGTACTAGTCCCGACGCAGACGTAGATTTTTGAAAAACTACACAATTTGATCGGCTGCCTTCGGAGCAAATGTACTAATTTATATTTGTTTTAAAGATATATTTTTTGAAAATTACATATCTATTAGTTGTTTATTATTATTCGAATATATCATTTATTAATTCACATTATGTAATTAACAAGTTCTTAAAGTAAAAGTATTTTTTGAAAATTTTGATGTTTAGATTATCCTTAATATGAAAAAGAATGATAAAATTTATTTTTGACATGTGTATACATATTTATTTATAAAATATTAAGTTGTATAAATAAGTTTTTAAATTTATTTAAATCAGAGGTTTTAACCATCTGTTTCGTAAATACGTTTTGATAGTGGAGATAAGTCTTTACAAATAATACTGAGGGAGATGGAATGTATCTTTCTATTGGCTTGTTTAGCAGTATTTGTGGATGACAGTCGAATTTAGAGTTAAACTTTACTATAAATTAGTAGGTACAACATTAAAAAGTTTTTTTATGTCTAAGATCATATAAATATCAAAATTTTAGACATACCTTTATCATTATCATTGATAAGCCAAAAATATTTTTTGTATTGATTGATTGATTGATTGATTGATTGATTTGCCAGCGTAAGATGGGCATTGCTGCCGATTCCGGGCATCCATGGAAGTTCGTTCCAACACGCAGCTTGGTCGTCCGTCGAACACGCCCAATGGACGGCCATACCACGTGTCAGAACCAAATCTCGAATGTTTTATATACCGCCGAACCGGCTGCATACGCCTGGTTGGACATTGGATATGCTTGTTGTCAGCAGCGAGTGCCGCATGGGGTGGGAATACAGGATGGGAGCTGTAGGTGTTTGTGAGATGCTTTTTTTAAGTTTCCATGCATCTATTAAGTTTCCATCTGTCATCATCGACTGGGGTGTGCAGGTGTTTGCGAAATGCTTCTTTTCAGTTTCCATGCTTTTTTTAAGTTTCCTGTATGTAAAAATTAAAAATAACATGGTATAAAGGTAAAAAGTGGTAAAATCGTAAAAAAGTAGGTAACTGAACGACTGTATCTCAATCAATCTTTATCACCATTTTAACGGAATTACGTCAGCTTTCCTTTTTGTGAACGAATGCCTATACCTAAATCCACTCAAAGAAAAGTTATACACAAACATTAAAAGAAAAAGAAAGAATCGAAAATTTTCGATTTTTAAATAGTTTTTTTGACTTATTTTGTTTAAAAAAATTGTTGACTTAGGAAATTTGATTGTCTACAAAGAACCGAATTATGTGTATATACTAAAAATGTATAGCTGTTGAGTGATAGTTAAAAAAACTACAAAGTAGACAAATTACTCCGTTCTCAAAAATTTAAGCCTAAGTTTAATAGCACTTTATGGATTTATCATTTTTTGTGTACAATTGAACATATGAAGCAATAAAATATCTTCAACGAATTAGTTCCTTATTTAGTTATATAGTCAAGAGCCTAGAGTGAAGAAAATGTAATTGACAATAAATGAATTATGTGTAACCAGACCGTGTTTCTGTTATCATTTTATTTATTTAAAGAATACGATTCCTAAATTGTAGTTCCATTTGTCACAAATATGTCATTGAGTGTATGTACTACATCAGCTCATGAGCTGGTACCTGTTGGTAATATACTTGAAAATGGTGGTAATGTATTTGAAAAATAAAATACATTTATTTCGTATTTAAGCATTTTGCTTTAAAATCAGTTGTTAAACAATAAATAAGGCAAATGTAATTTAATTTGATGTCTTACCAAAAGTCAAGTAAAAATGAGAGAAGAGTTGTACCTTTGTTTTTTTTATTTTAATCAGAAAAAGACTAATACGATTCAAATGTATTGATCCCTCACTTTTACTGCGAATATCTCAGAAATGGAGGAGCGAAAAAAGTTATGTGTGTATTATGTCTATTCTAACTCATTCGTCGATTTGAATAATGTACTTTGAACAGTTTTGAAGTTCTGCTAAGGTATATTGAAAAATGCCCTACTTTTTAAGGAAACTTTGACCATGCCAGTTTTAAATACATATCTTGAAAAATATGCCTACTATGTAAGTAATATTTTAGATACCGATAAAGCACGCCATTTTTTGTACCATGAAATTTTTGTATAATTTTTTTTTATTTTGCAATTATTCTCAAAAACGTAACCTCATATTTATTCACTTATTTATCAATGTATTTAATTTTTTTTGATAAAATAATTAATTATATAAAACTAAAGCATTTTCAAAAAAATCGGTAAAGGTGTTTGCACAAAACTTCCCTCCTTATTTGTGCATCTCGGTCACTCTAAAAAATTAATAATTCCGAAATGACATTGAAAATAATAATCGGAATATAGTTATCACTATTATTACAAAGAAAACCTGATAAATTTTGGTAAAAAAATATACAGATTGCTCATCCAACAATAAAAGTTCAATACTAAATGACAGGTGCCAAATATTGAAAGACTGCGTAAATACCTTTACAAATGTCCACCATGACTGAATTGTTTCTTGGGATGACTACCCTGTACATTTTTCAATAAAAGTTTAACAGGTGCACATTCCAAATATTATTGCCATCTGTCACATTTTCAATTCCTCATTGACGTGGAGTGCACGTATAGTGGTGATTAAAAAAAAATTTAAAATTTTTCAAGTGTTGGTAATATTTTCAAATTTTTTTGCTTCTGAAATATGTTTAGAATGTCATGAAACGTGGAAATTTTAAATTTGTGCAAAAAGAATTTTTTTTCCATCTATTTTGGTGGTAAAATATTTTTCCAAGATGGTAAAAAAATGTTGCAATTTTTTTCCAAAATAGGTTTGGAATGTCATGAAACGTGGAAATTTTAATTTTGAGCAAAAACAAATTTTTCATCTATTCTATAGTAGTGAGTAGATTAAAACATTTTTCAAAAATATTTTTAAATTTGTTTTTGTTGAAATAGGTTTAGAATGCCATGGAAACGTGGAAATTTTAAATTTGAACAAAGAAAAAAAAATTGCCATCTATTTTTGTAGTAACATTTTTTCAAAAATTGTAAAAGAATTTTCTAAATTTTTTTTTTCTTAAATAGGTTTAGAACGCTATGAAACGTGAAAATTTTAAATTTCGAAAAAAGGAAAAACAAATTTCCCTCTATTTCAGTGGTAAAAAAATTTTCAAAAATTTTTAAAAAAATTTAAAAGAATGTTGGAAATTTTAAATTTGAAAGAAAATTTTTTTTCATTTTAGTGGTAAAAATGTTTTCAAGTGTTGGTGAAAAAAATTTTCAAAATATTATTTTCTGAAATAGGTTTAGTGTGTCATGAAACGTGGAAATTTTAAATTTCAGCAAAACCAATTTTGTTTCATTATTTACTCCCTTTAGTCGGTCCACCCTGTATATTTTGAAGTGAAATTTTAACCATTTCTTCGCTGGCAGTAGAGCGTCATCTACCTACCACTACTCTCCGTCAAGTAGTTTTTTAGTTAATGCACCAACAGACAGACAGACAGACTGACGGAATTGAAAAACCTATATTTTCGTAATCTACGGGTTCTGAAACGTCAAAATCCGAAAAAGTCTCGGAGGGTGATTTTTTCTCGAATACAATACTTCCCTTCGGTATGCGAGGGAGGTAAAAAAGAATTGGTATATATCAAATATTAATTTAGTTATCAAGCGCAATAGATAATATTATTGCAAGCTTGTAAGCTTGCAATAATAAGTATTACCTATTGCTATAATTTAATTAATATCAACGGTGACATCCTCTCTCAAAATGTGCACATTATTATCGTATTCATTTATTCATTGGTACGTGGACAAAAGTATTGTTCTTACAAAATATCATGAACTTAAAACCCATGGGGACACGTCATAGTCAAAACATTACTTTCTTAAAATTTACAATAGAGCATATTGATTCAACGATATATATGTACATTTTATCACTGTGGATAATGACAGGACGTTCCTATTTCCAGAGATATGGCAACGTTGTTAGATGTAATAACGAACTATCAGTATCTTCTCATATATGTATTTAGGATGTGGGAACGTATCTTCAGTATCCTACAAAAATGAGCAAACAAAAAATAAGAAATCATTTCCCCTCTCTTGAAATCTGGATTCTGGAGATTCCCCTCAGCATATATAGATCAGATTAATAGCGGTAAATAAATGGAATGACTCGGATATGGGGACGCCTCTTCTATATGACGGAGGTGACAACTTAACTAGTATCAATATATATATATATATATATATATATATACATGCAAAACAACATATACGCCTCCGAATACATAGGTATTCATAGGCGACGCCTCCGAAATCGGAGGCGAAGACGAAAAAGCGGAGGCGAAAACGAATGACCGTGTATCTATGGTTTAAAATGATGTTCGCCGTCTATACGTCATTTAGGCAGATTTTAGCATGGAGTCGAAAATGACCCATACGTCTATACACATATACACTGTAGTATACGTCATCGCGCATCAGAGGGCGCGACTGTTTTTATATTAGATACGCTGAAATATATCAACCAGTTGTACCGGCTTCCTTGAACTTATAGAGCGTTTTTGCCTCATATACTTGGCAACGTTGTACGAAGTGGAAATGTGTTATTAAGATTTGAATTATAGAATCAGATTCAACCATATCCTAGCGCATACTGAGTAATCAGCATTTAAATATTAGTACTATTTTTCACTAGTAATCTGATGGTGAGGGAGCCAAGTGGCTTTTTAAAAACTCATAGTTACAAGAGCTTTATTAGATAATTATGGCGAACCTGAATCACGGTAAAATGACTGGCATGTCCATCCCATCAATTTATGCAAAGTTGAAGATAAACGTCTATAAAGCGTAAAGTCGTACATTTTTCGTTTTTAAATACGCACAGAAATTATCCTGATGGGAATATAGTCTTAAGATGCATATTTGTTTCTCTGGGGAACTTACAACAAATTACTAAAAATAATAATAATATTTTAATAATGATAAAATACATCTGAAATGCAGTAGAAACTCAGCGGAAAATGTTAAATTCCTCAGTTTAGTGTTTGTAGTGCTTTTGTTTGTAACGGCAACTTTCTAGTAAAGTTTTTATTTTTAAGGTAGCATATATTCACATTTAAAAAAGACTTGTAACGATAAGTCTGGAATTCTGGAATAATATATACAATAAAAATATGATTTCTTTTTCTAAATTTGGAAACAATTTTCTTTATGGATAATTAATTGGCAGGAGTTTCATTCTGGGAGTAATTTTCTGTATTCAGAATGCTTAAATATTCTCTCCTTAAGAAAAATCTTGTAATGATTACGTGCTATAACTTTCTTTCTAATTACAGCTTTGACCATTTCTGATGTACTTGGCGGTAGGTGCCCGCTAGAAGTCAATTCTATGAATTATTATCATTCATAAAACGATAAAAACATCTGATATAACATAAAACAGTGACGTACCAAAAAAGCCACCGAGCTCCTGGACTATGATTGGTTTATGATCAATATTAGAACAATACCAACATTTAGGAAAATTGACTTTGGTTTCTATTTAACAGTATCCAGATTAGAGCCTAGCAGGACTACAGTCTGGCAAATATTAGAGATTAGTTGCCTAATACATTTTTAATTTAACCGAAGTTAACGAAGAAACCTGCATAAAATCATTCATTTTTACTAAAGTCATCGCCTAAATACATTTTGTAATTAAATATAGTTTTAAATAGTTTTTTTACGAAAAACAAAAATGGGTTAATGAAAACCCACTTTGAATGTTTTAAGTATAGTTACATAAGACATAAACTTAAACATACCACAAATAATAGACAACCACAAAATCCAAAGCCTAGGCAGCCCAGAAGGGGGTTACACATTGACATTGTCAGTGTCATAGCTGAGGATCGTATCCAATACACGGCATCGTGAAAAGTGTGCTCGCTTTTTTAACCCAAACGAATTTTTTTAGGTTTTCTTCTTCTTTCTAAACAAAAAAGGTCTCTTGTAATTTTTTCGTGAAGTTGACCTTTTCCGACTTATAAACAATTTGATGTTTGAAAAAAAGCAAAAACGGCCATTTTCAAAGTTGGAATATAATATTAAAAAATGAGTTCACCAAAATTTTCATTCAATTTTTCAACATCCATTAACAAAATCCTGAAGAGTAAGTGCAGATTTCTTCATTCTAAAGCTTTAATTTCTAATTATTCAATAGACGTTTTTAGCCGGGCGGGCGCTATTTCAATTGTTTATAAGTCGGAAATGGTCAACTTTACGAAAAAACTTCACTATTTAAAATTACCAAGAGAAACTACAATTAGGGTCAAAAAAGGCGATTTTTTTAAACAAATTAAAAAATTGTCTGATTTTTACCCGAATGAATTTTTTTAGCTTTTCTTGGTCCTTTTAAACTAAATAGGGCTCCTGTCACTTTTTCGTAAAGTTGACCGTTTTCTATTTATTAAAAATTGAAAAAGCGAGCGCCCGGCTAAAGACGTCTATTAAACAATTAGAAATTTAAGCCCTAGAATGAAAACAATCTGCACTTATATATATTTTGGAGTGTTTACTTGACGCAATATAAAGTGTTTGTAATGGAAAAAAGAAGCTTTCTATAATAAAAATTTCAAAATGGGCAGCATACTCTGGGATCTTCGTGGTTTAAACATATTTGTAAGATGTAAATATTTTATAGGGTGAATCATAGTGAAGTATTAGAAGTATATGGAGAAACGATATGTTTATATCGTTTTGAAAATTTTGGGAGTTACTCAAGTCAGTGGGGCCAATCGAACCAAAATAATTGCAAGCATGTGATACTTCCGGTTATACCGGAAGTCGATACCAATTTGCTTATTTTAAATAGAACACTATATATTCTCGACTTTTCGAAATAACCATAAAAAATTTTTATTGTTAAACACCCTGTATTTTTTACACCAAATTATGTAGAATTAATTTCCCTTTTTTCAGGTATAGGCATTGTAGGAGTTAAGGTTACAACTTTTTTAAATATTGGCGATTTTCTTAAATGTCCAAGAATTTATAATAAAAATTGCCGTCAACTTAGCCATGTTTAGAAACAACTATGAATGTCAGTCATTCTCTTATGTCGAAAAAGGCCATAACGTTCAAATCACACCCACGAGGACTTTAGATTTGTTTATTATTTATCGAGACTGTGATAAGGTAATATCAAGAACATGTAACACACTTGCTACTCAGTACCCACAAGAACAGAAACCATCACCATGCACTGTAAAACGCATATTGGTTAATTTTAGAATATTTGGCTTTATCGAGACAGGAATTTTAGGGAGAAAGTCTTAGACATATTAGCTGAAGAAGAAATCTTTCTAACTTACTATTTATTCCTCAAAAAATTGTAATGACATCACTCTGTCTCATGGCACAGTAAACACTAAACCGCTAATGTTCTTAAATATTTCGCTCTCTGAATTACATGAGGTTTCGAATTATGAAAGTAATGGGAATTGTGTTGATTAAAAAATCCATTTTTGATAAATTTAGCATCATCTGTCCATATATTTCCCAAGAAATAATCGTCACCTTCATGTCTCCAGAGCAGCTTGCCTTAATGATGTAATTGGAAAGGCCCGAAAATACCCCAGAATTGCTATTTCTATTCTACAAATACAGGGTGTTCCATTTGAAATAAAAAAGCTATTGAGGTTTGAATTTGACAGAATTTAATGTGAAAAATAGAACACTTGGTATACTATTATGAAATTTATTTTTATTATAGGGACTAGGTCATCTTGTGTTCTTTCTACGTACCAAGGAGAAAACTACGATCTCCTACATGAAGAAAGTTGTAACGGTTCTTGCAAACCGTTGCACCTGTCAAATTTATTATAAAATGTCAAATGTCTCCGAAACCGCTAGGTTTAGGGTGTGATACATGCTTGAACTCAGAAATTTACGGTGATTTTGGTAAGTCGAAAATATATAGGGTGTTCCATTTAAAATAATTATTTTGGTTGGATTGGCCACACTGACTTTAGTCACTCCCAAAATTTTCAAAAGGATATGTTCACTTGTTCTCCATATACTTCTAATACTCCATCCACTATGAGTCAACCTGTATATAATAAGGTGTCTTATTGTTTTCTTCAAATTTTAATTGTTGTTAAAGTTACTGTATCATAATGTTTGAGAAATGGACAGTTAGTAGTATCGAATTAAAATTCAGCTATACATAACATTACAAAAAATTAAAATTCATAAGAAACTACGTTTTATATGTATCTTTTATAATAATATTTTTTCTTAAATTTTAGTTAAATCTTTTTTACCAATGAACGCTTTCTAATCGGGACTAATAATCTACCCCTAAAGAATGGTATAGGCCTCACATACTTTTATATGCTTCATTATGATATACCGGGTGACTCAGGCAATAGATATACTTTTTTTAACTTTTCAATGGATTAAAATGCATTATTTCCAAATTAGACATAGAGACATCGAGAAAAAATCAATTATGCGATGTGATGTAAAAAAACCAAAACGGCCGACTTTCGGTTTCAATGCAATTTACATTAAACCAAATTCTTGATTTGGACATCCTATATATGTTTGCATATTTGAGTTCTGCTGGCTAAAATACGTATGATTTAATACTCAGATATTATTTTGATTAAAAAAAAAAATTGAATTTTATTCATAGATGACCGTAACTTAAATCAAAATGATTAAAAATCGGTCTTCAAACAGTGCAAATACCTGTAATAATATTACCTCTTTAAATATTAGGATTAAACATGATTAACTCTTAATTAATTTCAGCGAGTTTTTATTTAACTTGTTCTATAATTAGACCTTTGAATTATGAAAAGAATGATATGCATTAATGTCTACTTTCTCTTTGAAATAGATCAGTAATTAAAACAAGAAATATTTGTTATCCAATTTTCATAATATAATTATTCTGAATAAGTTGGCCCCGAGTAGGGTTGATTTCTCAAACCTATGCATAATGAAGAGTAAATCGCATTTAATTTTAGGATTTACAAAGATAATATTTTATAGATGCTTGTGGACCGAATTTTAAAATTTAGAATAAGTCACAAGTCGCTATCATCTATTATGAATAGAACTAAAAAAAAATATTTCTTGAAAATCAAAATAATATGTGAAGATTAGATCATATCTATTCTGGTCATCATAATCTAAATATGCCAAAATATGTAGGTTGTTATTGTGCGAAGACACCGATTATTATAACACCGGGAAACTTTTAATATTAATCGGCTCACACAGGCTATTCACTAAGAAATCACATATTCATTATTTACGTATAAAGAAATATCCACAAGCAGATTTTACATATTCAACTCTACATAATTGGCAACGTCGTCGGAGGCGTACACAACTCATAGATCAATATTAATTATACAAATTGAGTTGAACTTGTATGTTAAACATTGGGATGCAAACATTGTTGTTAATTGGATATGTTTTTTGTATAAAACATATATGAGAAATTATTTCCCCTCTTTGGCTGCTCAACATAAATAAAACATATCAGTACAATATACATCGACAAAATTTATCTAGAAGTGTTCCCTATAGCGGAGTCTTGGGCGCCTTATAGACTAGTGGAGACGAACATGATAGCTATGCACGTATATATATATATATATATATATATATATATATATATATATATATATATATATATATATATATACATTTGTTTAACCGTTTATACAGACCAATTTTGGATATTTCACTTACGTACACAGACCAAAAGTGACGAAGTCAGACCAGTTTCTTGGCTTGAAATCGTTTGACCATATTTTTCATAAATAGGTGACTGGAGGGTGCAGAGGACGAAATTTGAAGTGGGTCTGGTTAGACAGTAAAATATATAATTATATATGAAATTAGTTCAGGATTTCTAAGCTTTGGCGCTCGCGTCTCATTTCTGTATATTGTATAATCGTTCATATGACCATTATGTTTTACTGATCTTCCCAGACCATAGATGTGGCAACCTCCAAATATTATGTTTGTAAATAGATATTTAAAACTTAGAAGTGAAATCAAATGCGGTGTAGAATCTTAGAGTTTATTTATACATTTTTATTTTTTTGAAAGTAGGTATTAACAAAAATAATATATAGCATACATGTAAAGCTTCTCACTAGTTTTCACTAAAATAAAAAAGAGGTTCCTGTATTTATTATGAATCTTAAAAGTAAATCTAATACAGATGTATATCGTTTGACTGTGAAAACCATAAAAGCTATAAAAAATCTAATAATATATCCCCTTACAAAATTGATAAATAAATGTCTCTTGGAGGGCACATTCCCAAACGTATTAAAAGTGGCAATAGTTACACCCATTTTTAAGAATGGCGATATGTATGGCCTTACCAATAACTATCGGCCAATATCAATTCTTCCGGTATTCTCAAAAATATTGAAAAAATGCTTGTACACTCGATTAATTACATATTTTTAATCAAATAATCTCTTTCTTGAATGTCCACATGGCTACCGAAAGAACCGCAACACTACTAGCGCAATATTGGCCTTAATAATGTCCTCGACGCATATGAAAATCATGAATTCAATGATGCAATTTTCTTAGACCTTGGTAAGGGTTTTGACTGTGTTTCACATGACATTTTAATTGAAAAATGACAAAAATATAAAATTTACGTTAATAGTATAAAAATATTGGAATCTTATTTATATTATAGTAGTCAGAGCGTTAAATTTAACAACATAACATCAAGTAAAGAAATATTAAAGACCGGTGCACCTCAGGACTCCATATTAGGACCCTTACTGTTTTTGATTTACATTAATGATGTCCTTGGCAAAAAAATGTCTCACGTATATTCTGTACGCAGATGACACTACAATCTCCATTAAATCAGATCATTTAAATAATGTTGAAGTGAATAAAGCGAAATTCAGTCAAAAGTTGAACAATGGTTTGCATCTAATAATCTAATTTGTAATAAAACAATATCACAAGATATGATGTTCACGTTACGCAATTTCGACATTTCTACTGATGTAATATCTACTGTACAAATTTTAGGTGTTTATTTGGATCTACATTTGAGGTGGAATATACACATTGACAACATTTGTCGAAAATTGAGTAGTAGAGTTTTCGTTATTCGTAACCTTTCGGGTACCGTGTCTACAGATACGTTGAGATCAGCTTATTTTGCATCGTCATTCAATAATGTGTTATGCTATAATAGTGTGGGGAGATGCTGCAGATTTTAATCAAGTGTTTGCTATACAGAGAAAATTAATTAGAATTATAGCATGCTTAGGATATACTGAAGATTGCAAACATGCTTTTATTAAATTTGGTATAGTAACATTACCTTCTCTGTATGGTTTGGAATGTTTAACATATATTAAATCAAATTCAAATGGCTACCCTACCTATGTGAACCAACACGGTTATAATACCAGAACTAAAAATAATATCATTACTCCATATTATAGATTAAAGAAGTCACAGAATGGACCAAATTATTTAGCAATTCAAATGTTTAATAAACTACCATCCAACATAAAAAACATTGATAACCTAAAAAAAATTCGAATGATAATTAAAAATTTCTCAAGGCATTCTATCACTACATGTTTTTTTTACTACGATTTTTTAGATATTGAATGTACTTGGTATCAGTATTCGTTTGTAAAAATCTGTTATAGGTATACTGTGTTTTTACGTTCGTTTACATATGTTTAATTTTTTGTTCATATTTTTTTATAATTTGTACAATGTAAGTTTACCTGACCTGTTGACTTGCGTAAGTACTCCTATACATCAACACTAATAATTTATTATTATTATTATTATTATTATTATTTTTTCCACTTTGTTCTCAGCTTTGAAACTGGGTAGTATTCGCCTATCCTTTTTGTAGTGTCGAGGACAAGGCTATATAGAGCGGCATGGGGAGATAATTCAATCAGTCCCATGCAGCCCAGTTGTTAAGAAATTTTCTAACGATGTGGCAAGTTTGGAGAATGGCAGCCTTTTGTATTTCCATGTACAGAGATCTTCTTAGGCCTATTTTATTATTATTATTGTACTATAGTTTCTCACTTTGCGTGGTATTCTGTAGTCATCGGCCGAAGCAAGATGAAAACAAACTATTGCAAGTTCAAGAACTATTATTATTATTAGTATTATTATTATTATTATTATTATTTCTAAGGGGTCTAGAGAGATTTAATTTGAAAATGAGATATTGTCTGTAATTGTTTATTTGTGGCATATTCAAATTTTCTTACTTTTTATTAAAATTAAAATTTTTAAATATTTTTCAGTGGCAAAATACCCAATAAAAAGTAAGAAAATGAGATATTACCTAAAATAGCCAAATGAAATATTATCAGTTTAGTATACAGTATGTCTCATTTTTCGTGACCCCCCATATCACAGCTCCTTTACCCACACAGCACGACATCCCTAGGATATCCTCATTTGGTCCCGTATATCCCAATCGAGGACAACATTCCTCAGGATATCCTTAGGATATCCCAATAAAATATATACAACCTGAGAATATCCCAGATGGGGATATCCTAGACAAATCCTGGCAGGATGTCCTAGTAATATCCTGCAAAGATATTAAAAGCCTAACAAAATATTCCTTGTGGGAATATCCTGGGCAAGTCCTGGAGTCGTCCTATTATAGGGATTATTATTTAGGAGATTTCAACAACAAAAATAATGAAAAGTATATATATTATTTAAAGGCTATTTGTTTATACTGTCTTTTATTGGTTTGTAAAATTTGCTTCAAAAACTTATTTGTTTGTTCTATTTGATAATCCCCTCCAGTACAAATAATTCATTAAAAATGTATATCTTATTTAAATAGTAGTTATTTATAATTTGGTGTTAACATTTACTGTGTTTTGAATTGGCCGCCATTTTCTGGCAAGTCGAAAGTTCTAAGAAATCCGCCGGGCGTCGAATGGCGTCGATGTCTTTTCCTCGTTCATTTTAAAGTTCTTTCGACAAATAAGATTACGTTAAATATTTCATAAATATAATGCTGCTATGTTATATCTTTGTATTTATTATATTATCAAAAATTCAAGTATTTACTTTAAAATTTTAATTTGTCGACCTATTTCATTGGACTATATAATATAACCTCTATTAGTTTGGTAGATTTACTTTTAAAGCGATATGAGCCAATTGATAGATACAAATACGTGTATGGAGTTGAACATATACCTATGTATCACATTTTTATTCGTCATTTTACCTCTGCCATTATATAAACTTGTATTCCTTTGTCTTAGCTTATTGGCTCAGTTTAAAAGTAATGATCTTATAAAATAAGTTATTTTTTGTTGTCTTTAGAAATATCCAATAAACCCTAAAAGAACTGGGGATGTCCTATATAAAGTGCAATCAATGTCCTCAGGTTGTTCATAGTAAAGCCCAGGCATAACCCATATAAGAGCTGATGATGTCCTGTACACACCCGTACTGATGTCCTGAGGACGTCATCAGCAAAGCCCGAACTGTCTCATTTGGATATCCTATGGACATCCTAAGGTGATAATGGGATCTTCCCAGGATATCCCATATGTCCTGAAAAGTTGTCCCCAGTATGTTCTGAGGATGTCCTTGTGCTGTATGGGTCGCAATAAGTGAAATATTGTTTGTTCTTTTACTTTTGTTTTAATAATGCAAATTTATTTTTAAACAAAGTCTTCACTAACTAAAATAAATAAGTTCCTACAAAAATAAAAAAAATAAAAGTTCTTTCTGTGCTATACAGTATATCTCACTATTCATGACTGCCATATCACAGCATTCTTATTAATAATGCGATTTTTTTAAAATTTGGGTGGAAGGTGCTTACCCATCAGGAGATTGTGTCACGGTAATATATTTAAAAATTCACCAGTGGCGTCCGTCCTTATGAAGAAAAATATAACAAATTTTCCAAAAAAAGATATTAGGCAAAATTTTATCTGTAAAGCAACCTCATAATTTTATTCATTGTTATCGAGAACTCACTATAACCGTATTTCAATAAGATAGTGTACTTGGTGATCACGTAATAGAAAAATAAAACTTCTGTTTTTAGGGTACCAACTATTACAGTCATGACTTTATTTTCGGACTTAGTTAGGAGTTAATTAAGCTGGAGGAAAACAGATTTTCCATTTAGAATTAATCACGTGACGTCAGTCAGTTTACTTAACAGTCAAAGTCAAAGAATCATTAACTTGGAAATTTAAAAAAATCAATTTTAGACAAATTTCATTCACGAACGATTTCAATATATAATAAAATTTACATAGATAATTAAATCACAGTGTGTTCAACATATGACATGATTAATTCTAAATGGAACGACTCTCTTCTGCTTAATTACGTCCGAAGATAAAGTTACGCCTAATAATTGGTACTTTAAAGAAGAACATTTTATTTTTTTATTGAAATTCGTTAATGTTAATGATTTTTTAATAACAACGAATAAGGTTTTGAGATTGTTTTACAGTTAAAACATTGCCATCTTTCTTTGAAATATTAGGTACATTTTTCTTCATAACGACGGACGCCGCTGGTGATTTTTTAAATATTTTACCGTTACACAATCTCCTGATGGGTAAGTATCTTCCACCCAAATTTAAAAAAAAATCACATTGCTAATACCCATACAGCACAAGGACATCCTCAGAACATACTAGGGACAACTTTTCAGGACATATGGGATATCCTGGGAAAATCCCATTATCACCTTAGGATGTCCGTGTAGGATATCCAAATGGGACAGTTCGGGCTTTGCTGATGACTTCCTCAGGACATCAGTACCGGTGTGTACAGGACATCATCAGCTCTTATATGGATTATGCCTGGGTTTTACTATGAACAACCTGAGGACATTGATAGGACTTTATATAGGACATCTATAGTTCTTTTAGGGTTTATTGAATGACAGCAAAAAATACATATTATTTTATAAGATCATTACTTTTAAACTGCGCCAATAAGCGAAGACAAAGGAATACAAGTTTATATAATGGCAAAGGTAAAATGACTAATAAAAATGTGATACATATATGTACAACTCCATATACATATTTGTATCTATCAATTGGCTTATATCGCTTTAAAAGTAAATCTACCAAACTAGTAGAGGTTATATATAGTCTAATGAAATAGGTCGACATATCAAAATTTTGATATGTTACTTTGAAGTATTTGAACACGATTAATGAAAGAAATTTTTTTTTCAACCCCGAGAAGGGGTGAAAAAGAATATAACAAAGTGTTTTTTCAAAATTACTCAAAATGTGTAAAAGATAGTAAAAAAGTTTCAAATAAAAATTGTAAAAGCATGAAATATTACACAAAAATGATCTCTTGCCGTTTTTTGGTATTATTAAAAATCAACAGAGTTTAGGGCGGTTAGAAGTTATAAGGGATGATATATACAACTTTAAAAAATCATAGCGTGCTGAAAAGTTTTTAATGAATTTAAAAAAAAATTATTCAGAAAAATATAAAGGATTGTCCGCAGATGTTATTGTTAGATACGTAATCTAACAATAACATCTGCGGACAATAACCAATCACATTTTCCCATTTTAGATATTATAATAAATACAAAGATATAACATTAGCATTATATTTATGAAAAAATTAACGTAATCTTATTTGTCGAAAGAACTTTAAAATGAACGTGGAAAAGACATCGACGCCAGGCGGATTTCTTAGTACTCTCGACTTGTCACAAAAAGGCGGCTAATTCAAAACACAGTAAATGTATTAAAACCAAATTATAAATAACTGCTATTTAAATAAGATATACATTTTTAATATATTTTTAACGAATTATTTGTACTGGAGGGGACTATCAAGCAGAACAAACAAATAAGTTTTTAGAAGCTAATTTTACAAACAAATAAGAGACACTATAAATAAATAGCCTCAAAATAATATATATACTTTTCATTATTTTTGTTGTTAAAATCTCCTAAATAATAATACCTATACGACTCTAGGGCTTGCTCAGGATATTCCCACAGTGGATATTTTCTTAGGCTTTTAATATCTCTGCAGGATATTACTAGGACATCCTGCCAGGATTTGTCTAGGATATCCCCATTTGGGATATTCTCAGGTTATATATACTTTATTGGGATATCCTAAGGATATCCTGAGGAATGTTGTCCTCGATTGGGATATACGGGACCAAATGAGGATATCCTAGGGATGTCATGTGCGGTGTGGGGATAGTTGTTGAACACTAAAGTTTCAATCCGAACCCAATCGCTTTCTTTAAAAAGATCCGAATATTTTTGTATGAAGTTTAAACATTTATTTTTCTTTGATGCAAGGCTGTTTTCAATATTATTTAAAAAAAAATGTAGTTGCAAGTTTCTTCTGCTTTGGTAACCACCTCATACGACCTGTCTTCTTAGCCGAGTTCCCTTTGTCCTATGAACCATTAGATACATTTTTTATTTTTTTTACTAAAGCCAGCTTCTGCAGTATTGGCAGAAGAATCCGCAGGTCTAGCTTCAAAATTATAAAATCAGTCTGGTCGTTGAGTTTTTGACTTCTCTACAGATTCTTCACAATTTTTCACTCTTGTAAAATTTTCGAGTATTATTCGAGATATAGCTGTTCGAGTTCTTCTAAAAAGGGGTGGAGGGGTAACAAAAAGTAAATATAAATAATCCAAAAAAATTATGGTGAATGTATAATTAAAATAGAAGACTTTTTTTTCCTTTACGACTTTTTCCAAAAGTGTACTTTGTCCAGGTTTTTCCGGAAAAGCACGCATAAAAGACCCTCATCGGAAAATGGAAAAACTCGTAAACTATGAAATTTAAAAATTTGGAAAAATTCAGACGTATCGGTTAATATATTCTTTAAAATGGGTGTTACTTGTAATTTTTTAGTAACGTGCATATTTTCCGAGTTTTCAACAGTTTTTCACATTCAAAAACGTGTTTTTGATCGTTCCTCTAACTACACTATTTTTTTACTCCTAGTTAGCATTCATTCCTTTGTTTTTCTAGTAGATTCAATATTTTTTTACCTCGAGTTGACATGTTCTCAATGCTACACATACGAACTACTTTTGAAAAATGGTAAATATTCGTTGTTGCTTTATTGGCTGAACTAATAAATTCGGCAACATCGTAAGGAATGTGTACGTTAGTAAAATAACAAAAATATATACACCTGGCACAAATAGGCGGTTCTTTATAAGTGGCTCGATAACAACAGTGAAATATATAAAAATATAATTTTTCATATTCTTCTACCCCTCTAGTACTGTTGCAGTTTATTTTGTTAATATAAACAATAAATGGCTATATATACACTGGAAAAATAAAGATATCACGATGGTCTGTGGTGGCCTGTAAGATATAGGTGGCTTGGTAACGTCGATTGAACGTGTATATATATATATATATATATATATATATATATATATATACATTTGTTTAACCGTTTATACAGACCAATTTTGGATATTTCACTTACGTACACAGACCAAAAGTGACGAAGTCAGACCAGTTTCTTGGCTTGAAATCGTTTGACCATATTTTTCATAAATAGGTGACTGGAGGGTGCAGAGGACGAAATTTGAAGTGGGTCTGGTTAGACAGTAAAATATATAATTATATATGAATTTAGTTCAGGATTTCTAAGCTTTGGCGCTCGCGTCTCATATCTGTATATTGTATAATCGTTCATATGACCATTATGTTTTACTGATCTTCCCAGACCATAGATGTGGCAACCTCCAAATATTATGTTTGTAAATAGATATTTAAAACTTAGAAGTGAAATCAAATGCGGTGTAGAATCTTAGAGTTTATTTATACATTTTTATTTTTTTGAAAGTAGAGGTATTAACAAAAATAATATATAGCATACATGTAAAGCTTCTCACTAGTTTTCACTAAAATAAAAAAGAGGTTTCTGTATTTATTATGAATCTTAAAAGTAAATCTAATACAGATGTATATCGTTTGACTGTGAAAACCATAAAAGCTATAAAAAATCTAATAATATATCCCCTTACAAAATTGATAAATAAATGTCTCTTGGAGGGCACATTCCCAAACATATTAAAAGTGGCAATAGTTACACCCATTTTTAAGAATGGCGATATGGATGGCCTTACCAATAACTATCGGCCAATATCAATTCTTCCGGTATTCTCAAAAATATTGAAAAAATGCTTGTACACTCGATTAATTACATATTTTTAATCAAATAATCTCTTTCTTGAATGTCCACATGGCTACCGAAAGAACCGCAACACTACTAGCGCAATATTGGCCTTAATAATGTCCTCGACACATATGAAAATCACGAATTCAATGATGCAATTTTCTTAGACCTTGGTAAGGGTTTTGACTGTGTTTCACATGACATTTTAATTGAAAAATGACAAAAATATAACATTTACGTTAATAGTATAAAAATATTGGAATCTTATTTATATTATAGTAGTCAGAGCGTTAAATTTAACAACATAACATCAAGTAAAGAAATATTAAAGACCGGTGCACCTCAGGACTCCATATTAGGACCCTTACTGTTTTTGATTTACATTAATGATGTCCTTGGCAAAAAAATGTCTCACGTATATTCTGTACGCAGATGACACTACAATCTCCATTAAATCAGATAATTTAAATAATGTTGAAGTGAATAAAGCGAAATTCAGTCAAAAGTTGAACAATGGTTTGCATCTAATAATCTAATTTGTAATAAAACAATATCACAAGATATGATGTTCACGTTACGCAATTTCGACATTTCTACTGATGTAATATCTACTGTACAAATTTTAGGTGTTTATTTGGATCTACATTTGAGGTGGAATATACACATTGACAACATTTGTCGAAAATTGAGTAGTAGAGTTTTCGTTATTCGTAACCTTTCGGGTACCGTGTCTACAGATACGTTGAGATCAGCTTATTTTGCATCGTCATTCAATAATGTGTTATGCTATAATAGTGTGGGGAGATGCTGCAGATTTTAATCAAGTGTTTGCTATACAGAGAAAATTAATTAGAATTATAGCATGCTTAGGATATACTGAAGATTGCAAACATGCTTTTATTAAATTTGGTATAGTAACATTACCTTCTCTGTATGGTTTGGAATGTTTAACATATATTAAATCAAATTCAAATGGCTACCCTACCTATGTGAACCAACACGGTTATAATACCAGAACTAAAAATAATATCATTACTCCATATTATAGATTAAAGAAGTCACAGAATGGACCAAATTATTTAGCAATTCAAATGTTTAATAAACTACCATCCAACATAAAAACATTGATAACCTAAAAAAAATTCGAATGATAATTAAAAATTTCTCAAGGCATTCTATCACTACATGTTTTTTTTACTACGATTTTTTAGATATTGAATGTACTTAGTATCAGTATTCGTTTGTAAAAATCTGTTATAGGTATACTGTGTTTTTACGTTCGTTTACATATGTTTAATTTTTTGTTCATATTTTTTTATAATTTGTACAATGTAAGTTTACCTGACCTGTTGACTTGCGTAAGTACTCCTATACATCAACACTAATAATTTATTATTATTATTATTATTATTATTTATTATTATTATTATTATTTCTAAGGGGTTTAGAGAGATTTAATTTGAAAATGAGATATTACCTAAAATAGCCAAATGAAATATCAGTTTAGTATACAGTATGTCTCATTTTTCGTGACCCCCCATATCACAGCTCCTTTGCCCACACAGCACGACATCCCTAGGATATCCTCATTTGGTCCCGTATATCCCAATCGAGGACAACATTCCTCAGGATATCCTTAGGATATCCCAATAAAATATATACAACCTGAGAATATCCCAGATGGGGATATCCTAGACAAATCCTGGCGGGATGTCCTAGTAATATCCTGCAAAGATATTAAAAGCCTAACAAAATATTCCTTGTGGGAATATCCTGGGCAAGTCCTGGAGTCGTCCTATTATAGGTATTATTATTTAGGAGATTTCAACAACAAAAATAATGAAAAGTATATATATTATTTTAAGGCTATTTGTTTATACTGTCTTTTATTGGTTTGTAAAATTTGCTTCAAAAACTTATTTGTTTGTTCTATTTGATAATCCCCTTCAGTACAAATAATTCATTAAAAATGTATATCTTATTTAAATAGTAGTTATTTATAATTTGGTTTTAATACATTTACTGTGTTTTGAATTGGCCGCCATTTTCTGGCAAGTCGAAAGTTCTAAGAAATCCGCCGGGCGTCGAATGGCGTCGATGTCTTTTCCTCGTTCATTTTAAAGTTCTTTCGACAAATAAGATTACGTTAAATATTTTATAAATATAATGCTGCTATGTTATATCTTTTTATTTATTATATTATCTAAAAGGGGAAAATGTGATTGGTTATTGTCCGCAGATGTTATTGTTAGATTACGTATCTAACAATAACATCTGCGGACAATCCTTTATATTTTTCTGAATAATTTTTTTTTAAATTCATTACAAACTTTTCAGCACGCTATGATTTTTTAAAGTTGTATATATCATCCCTTATAACTTCTAACCGCCCTAAACTCTGTTGATTTTTAATAATACCAAAAAACGGCAAGAGATCATTTTTGTGTAATATTTCATGCTTTTACAATTTTTATTTGAAACTTTTTTACTATCTTTTACACATTTTGAGTAATTTTGAAAAAACACTTTGTTATATTCTTTTTCACCCCTTCTCGGGGTTGAAAAAAAAAATTTCTTTCATTAATCGTGTTCAAATACTTCAAAGTAACATATCAAAATTTTGATATGTCGACCTATTTCATTAGACTATATATAACCTCTACTAGTTTGGTAGATTTACTTTTAAAGCGATATAAGCCAATTGATAGATACAAATATGTATATGGAGTTGTACATATATGTATCACATTTTTATTAGTCATTTTACCTTTGCCATTATATAAACTTGTATTCCTTTGTCTTCGCTTATTGGCGCAGTTTAAAAGTAATGATCTTATAAAATAATATGTATTTTTTGCTGTCATTCAATAAACCCTAAAAGAACTATAGATGTCCTATATAAAGTCCTATCAATGTCCTCAGGTTGTTCATAGTAAAACCCAGGCATAACCCATATAAGAGCTGATGATGTCCTGTACACACCGGTACTGATGTCCTGAGGACGTCATCAGCAAAGCCCGAACTGTCCCATTTGGATATCCTACACGGACATCCTAAGGTGATAATGGGATTTTCCCAGGATATCCCATATGTCCTGAAAAGTTGTCCCCAGTATGTTCTGAGGATGTCCTTGTGCTGTATGGGTATTAGCAATGTGATTTTTTTTAAATTTGGGTGGAAGATACTTACCCATCAGGAGATTGTGTAACGGTAAAATATTTAAAAAATCACCAGCGGCGTCCGTCGTTATGAAGAAAAATGTACCTAATATTTCAAAGAAAGATGGCAATGTTTTAACTGTAAAACAATCTCAAAACCTTATTCGTTGTTATTAAAAAATCATTAACATTAACGAATTTCAATAAAAAATAAAATGTTCTTCTTTAAAGTACCAATTATTAGGCGTAACTTTATCTTCGGACGTAATTAAGCAGAAGAGAGTCGTTCCATTTAGAATTAATCATGTCATATGTTGAACACACTGTGATTTAATTATCTATGTAAATTTTATTATATGTTGAAATCGTTCATGAATGAAGGTTGTCTAAAATTGATTTTTTTAAATTTCCAAGTAAATGATTCTTTGACTTTGACTGTTAAGTAAACTGACTGACGTCACGTGATTAATTCTAAATGGAAAATCTGTTTTCCTCCAGCTTAATTAACTCCTAACTAAGTCCGAAAATAAAGTCATGACTGTAATAGTTGGTACCCTAAAAACAGAAGTTTTATTTTTCTATTACGTGATCACCAAGTACACTATCTTATTGAAATACGGTTATAGTGAGTTCTCGATAACAATGAATAAAATTATGAGGTTGCTTTACAGATAAAATTTTGCCTAATATCTTTTTTTGGAAAATTAGTTATATTTTTCTTCATAAGGACGGACGCCACTGGTGAATTTTTAAATATATTACCGTGACACAATCTCCTGATGGGTAAGCACCTTCCACCCAAATTTTAAAAAAATCGCATTATTAATAAGAATGCTGTGATATGGCAGTCATGAATAGTGAGATATACTGTATAGCACAGAAAGAACTTTTATTTTTTTTATTTTTGTAGGAACTTATTTATTTTAGTTAGTGAAGACTTTGTTTAAAAATAAATTTGCATTATTAAAACAAAAGTAAAAGAACAAACAATATTTCACTTATTGCGACCCATACAGCACAAGGACATCCTCAGAACATACTGGGGACAACTTTTCAGGACATATGGGATATCCTGGGAAGATCCCATTATCACCTTAGGATGTCCATAGGATATCCAAATGAGACAGTTCGGGCTTTGCTGATGACGTCCTCAGGACATCAGTACGGGTGTGTACAGGACATCATCAGCTCTTATATGGGTTATGCCTGGGCTTTACTATGAATAACCTGAGGACATTGATTGCACTTTATATAGGGCATCCCCAGTTCTATTAGGGTTTATTGGATATTTCTAAAGACAACAAAAAATAACTTATTTTATAAGATCATTACTTTTAAACTGAGCCAATAAGCTAAGACAAAGGAATACAAGTTTATATAATGGCAGAGGTAAAATGACTAATAAAAATGTGATACATAGGTATATGGTCAACTCCATACACGTATTTGTATCTATCAATTGGCTCATATCGCTTTAAAAGTAAATCTACCAAACTAATAGAGGTTATATTATATAGTCCAATGAAATAGGTCGACAAATTAAAATTTATAAAGTAAATACTTGAATTTTTGATATGTTACCTTGAAGTATTTGAACACGATTAATGAAAGAATTTTTTTTAAACTCTGAGAAGGGGTGAAAAAAAATATAACGAAGCGTTTTTTCAAAATTACTCAAAATGTGTAAAAGATAGTAAAAAAGTTTCAAATAAAAATTGTAAAAGCATGAAATATTACATAAAAATGATCTCTTGCCCGTTTTTTGTATTATTAAAATCAACTGAGTTTAGTGTGATTAGAAGTTATAAGGGATGATATGTACAACTTTAAAAAATCATAACGTGCTGAAAAGTTATAATGAATAAAAAAAATCTATTCAGTCAGAAAAATATAAAGGTACGTATTTGACAATAACATCTATGGACAATAACCAATCACATTTTCCCATTTTAGATATTATAATAAATACAAAGATATAACATAGCAGCATTATATTTATGAAAAAATTAACGTAATCTTATTTGTCGAAAGAACTTTAAAATGAACGTGGAAAAGACATCGACTCCAGGCGGATTTCTTAGAACTCTCGACTTGTTACAAAAAGGCGGCTAATTCAAAACACAGTAAATGTATTAAAACCAAATTATAAATAACTGCTATTTAAATAAGATATACATTTTTAATATATTTTTAACGAATTATTTGTACTGGAGGGGACTATCAAGCAGAACAAACAAATAAGTTTTTAGAAGCTAATTTTACAAACAAATAAGAGACACTATAAATAAATAGCCTCAAAATAATATATATACTTTTCATTATTTTTGTTGTTAAAATCTCCTAAATAATAATACCTATGCGACTCTAGGGCTTGCTCAGGATATTCCCACAGTGGATATTTTCTTAGGCTTTTAATATCTCTGCAGGATATTACTAGGACATCCTGTCAGGATTTGTCTAGGATATCCCCATTTGGGATATTCTCAGGTTATATATACTTTATTGGGATATCCTAAGGATATCTTGAGGAATGTTGTCCTCCATTGAGATATACGGGACCAAATGAGGATATCCTAGGGATGTCATGTGCGGTGTGGGGATAGTTGTTGAACACTAAAGTTTCAATCCGAACCCAATCGCTTTCTTCAAAAAGATCCGAATATTTTTGTATGTTTAAACATTTATTTTTCTTTGATGCAAGGCTGTTTTCAATATTATTTAAAAAAATGTAGTTGCAAGTTTCTTCTGCTTTGGTAACCACCTCATACGACCTGTCTTCTTAGCCGAGTTCCCTTTGTCCTATGAACCATTAGATACATTTTTTATTTTTTTTACTAAAGCCAGCTTCTGCAGTATTGGCAGAAGAATCCGCAGGTCTAGCTTCAAAATTATAAAATCAGTCTGGTCGTTGAGTTTTTGACTTCTCTACAGATTCTTCACAATTTTTCACTCTTGTAAAATTTTCGAGTATTATTCGAGATATAGCTGTTCGAGTTCTTCTAAAAAGGGGTGGAGGGGTAACAAAAAGTAAATATAAATAATCCAAAAAAATTATGGTGAATGTATAATTAAAATAGAAGACTTTTTTTTCCTTTACGACTTTTTCCAAAAGTGTACTTTGTCAAAGTTTTTCCGGAAAAGCACGCATAAAAGACCCTCATGGGAAAATGGAAAAACTCGTAAACTATGAAATTTAAAAATTTGGAAAAATTCAGACGTATCGGTTAATATATTCTTTAAAATGGGTGTTACTTGTAATTTTTTAGTAACGTGCATATTTTCCGAGTTTTCAACAGTTTTTCACATTCAAAAACGTGTTTTTGATCGTTCCTCTAACTACACTATTTTTTTACTCCTAGTTAGCATTCATTCCTTTGTTTTTTCTAGTAGATTCAATATTTTTTTACCTCGAGTTGACATGTTCTCAATGCTACACATACGAACTACTTTTGAAAAATGGTAAATATTCGTTGTTGCTTTATTGGCTGAACTAATAAATTCGGCAACATCGTAAGGAATGTGTACGTTAGTAAAATAACAAAAATATATACACCTGGCACAAATAGGCGGTTCTTTATAAGTGGCTCGATAACAACAGTGAAATATATAAAAATATAATTTTTCATATTCTTCTACCCCTCTAGTACTGTTGCAGTTTATTTTGTTAATATAAACAATAAATGGCTATATATACACTGGAAAAATAAAGATATCACGATGGTCTGTGGTGGCCTGTAAGATATAGGTGGCTTGGTAACGTCGGTTGAACGTGTATATATATATATATATATATATATATATATATATATATATATATATATATATATACACGTTCAACCGACGTTACCAAGCCACCTATATCTTACAGGCCACCACAGACCATCGTGATATCTTTATTTTTCCAGTGTATATATAGCCATTTATTGTTTATATTAACAAAATAAACTGCAACAGTACTAGAGGGGTAGAAGAATATGAAAAATTATATTTTTATATATTTCACTGTTGTTATCGAGCCACTTATAAAGAACCGTCTATTTGTGCCAGATGTATATATTTTTGTTATTTTACTAACGTACACATTCCTTACGATGTTGCCGAATTTATTAATTATGGAAAGTATTTTCGTACTGCTACAAGCAGACAGTACCCTCGTTCAGCCAATAAAGCAACAACGAATATTTACCATTTTTCAAAAGTAGTTCGTATGTGTAGCATTGAGAACATGTCAACTCGAGGTAAAAAAATTTTGAATCTACTAGAAAAAACAAAGGAATGAATGCTAACTAGGAGTAAAAAAATAGTGTAGTTAGAGGAACGATCAAAAACACGTTTTTGAATGTGAAAAACTGTTGAAAACTCGGAAAATATGCACGTTACTAAAAAATTACAAGTAACACCCATTTTAAAGAATATATTAACCGATACGTCTGAATTTTTCCAAATTTTTAAATTTCATAGTTTACGAGATTTTCCATTTTCCGATGAGGGTCTTTTATGCGTGCTTTTCCGGAAAAACTTGGACAAAGTACACTTTTGGAAAAAGTCATAATGGAAAAAAAAGTCTTCTATTTTAATTATACATTCACCATAATTTTTTGGATTATTTATATTTACTTTTTGTTACCCCTCCACCCCTTTTTAGAAGAACTCGAACAGCTATATCTCGAATAATACTCGAAAATTTTACAAGAGTGAAAAATTGTGAAGAATCTGTAGAGAAGTCCAAAACTCAACGACCAGACTGATTTTATAATTTATAATAGCTAGACCTGCGGATTCTTCTGCCAATACTGCAGAAGCTGGCTTTAGTAAAAAAAATAAAAAATGTATCTAATGGTTCATAGGACAAAGGGAACTCGGCTAAGAAGACAGGTCGTATGAGGTGGTTACCAAAGCAGAAGAAACTTGCAACTACATTTTTTTAAATAATATTGAAAACAGCCTTGCATCAAAGAAAAATAAATGTTTAAACTTCATACAAAAATATTCGGATCTTTTTAAAGAAAGCGATTGGGTTCGGATTGAAACTTTAGTGTTCAACAACTATCCCCATACCGCACATGACATCCCTAGGATATCCTCATTTGGTCGCGTATATCCCAATCGAGGACAACATTCCTCAGGATATCCTTAGGGTATCCCAATAAAGTATATATAACCTGAGAATATCCCAAATGGGGATATCATAGACAAATCCTGGCAGGATGTCCTAGTAATATCCTGCAGAGATATTAAAAGCCTAAGAAAATATCCACTGTGGGAATATCCTGAGCAAGCCCTAGAGTCGTACAGGTATTATTTATTAGGAGATTTTAACAACAAAAATAATGAAAAGTATATATATTATTTTGAGGCTATTTATTTATAGTGTCTCTTATTTGTTTGTAAAATTAGCTTCTAAAAACTTATTTGTTTGTTCTGCTTGATAGTCCCCTCCAGTGCAAATAATTCGTTAAAAATATATTAAAAATGTATATCTTATTTAAATAGCAGTTATTTATAATTTGGTTTTAATACATTTACTGTGTTTTGAATTAGCCGCCTTTTTGTGACAAGTCGAGAGTTCTAAGAAATCCGCCTGGCGTCGATGTCTTTTCCACGTTCATTTTAAAGTTCTTTCGACAAATAAGATTACGTTAATTTTTTCATAAATATAATGCTGCTATGTTATATCTTTGTATTTATTATAATATCTAAAATGGGAAAATGTGATTGGTTATTATTGTCAAATACGTACCTTTATATTTTTCTGAGTGAATAGATTTTTTTTATTCATTATAACTTTTCAGCACGTTATGATTTTTTAAAGTTGTACATATCATCCCTTATAACTTCTAACCACACTAAACTCAGTTGATTTTAATAATACCAAAAAAGGGCAAGAGATCATTTTTATGTAATATTTCATGCTTTTACAATTTTTATTTGAAACTTTTTTACTATCTTTTACACATTTTGAGTAATTTTGAAAAAACGCTTCGTTATATTTTTTTTCACCCCTTCTCAGAGTTTAAAAAAATTCTTTCATTAATCGTGTTCAAATACTTCAAAGTAACATATCAAAAATTCAAGTATTTACTTTAAATTTTTAATTTGTCGACCTATTTCATTGGACTATATAATATAACCTCTATTAGTTTGGTAGATTTACTTTTAAAACGATATGAGCCAATTGATAGATACAAATACGTGTATGGAGTTGAACATATACCTATGTATCACATTTTTATTAGTCATTTTACCTCTGCCATTATATAAACTTGTATTCCTTTGTCTTAGCTTATTGGCTCAGCTTAAAAGTAATGATCTTATAAAATAAGTTATTTTTTGTTGTCTTTAGAAATATCCAATAAACCCTAAAGGAACTGGGGATGTCCTATATAAAGTGCAATCAATGTCCTCAGGTTGTTCATAGTAAAGCCCAGGCATAACCCATATAAGAGCTGATGATGTCCTGTACACACCCGTACTGATGTCCTGAGGACGTCATCAGCAAAGCCCGAACTGTCTCATTTGGATATCCTATGGACATCCTAAGGTGATAATGGGATCTTCCCAGGATATCCCATATGTCCTGAAAAGTTGTCCCCAGTATGTTCTGAGGATGTCCTTGTGCTGTATGGGTCGCAATAAGTGAAATATTGTTTGTTCTTTTACTTTTGTTTTAATAATGCAAATTTATTTTTAAACAAAGTCTTCACTAACTAAAATAAATAAGTTCCTACAAAAATAAAAAAAATAAAAGTTCTTTCTGTGCTATACAGTATATCTCACTATTCATGACTGCCATATCACAGCATTCTTATTAATAATGCGATTTTTTTAAAATTTGGGTGGAAGGTGCTTACCCATCAGGAGATTGTGTCACGGTAATATATTTAAAAATTCACCAGTGGCGTCCGTCCTTATGAAGAAAAATATTACTAATTTTCCAAAAAAAGATATTAGGCAAAATTTTATCTGTAAAGCAACCTCACAATTTTATTCATTGTTATCGAGAACTCACTATAACCGTATTTCAATAAGATAGTGTACTTGGTGATCACGTAATAGAAAAATAAAACTTCTGTTTTTAGGGTACCAACTATTACAGTCATGACTTTATTTTCGGACTTAGTTAGGAGTTAATTAAGCTGGAGGAAAACAGATTTTCCATTTAGAATTAATCACGTGACGTCAGTCAGTTTACTTAACAGTCAAAGTCAAAGAATCATTAACTTGGAAATTTAAAAAAATCAATTTTAGACAAATTTCATTCATGAACGATTTCAATATATAATAAAATTTACATAGATAATTAAATCACAGTGCGTTCAACATATGACATGATTAATTCTAAATGGAACGACTCTCTTCTGCTTAATTACGTCCGAAGATAAAGTTACGCCTAATAATTGATACTTTAAAGAAGAACATTTTATTTTTTTATTGAAATTCGTTAATGTTAATGATTCTTTAATAACAACGAATAAGGTTTTGAGATTGTTTTACAGTTAAAACATTGCCATCTTTCTTTGAAGTATTAGGTACATTTTTCTGCATAACGACGGACGCCGCTGGTGATTTTTTAAATATTTTACCGTTACACAATCTCCTGATGGGTAAGTATCTTCCACCCAAATTTTAAAAAAATCACATTGCTAATACCCATACAGCACAAGGACATCCTCAGAACATACTGGGGACAACTTTTCAGGACATATGGGATATCCTGGGAAAATCCCATTATCACCTTAGGATGTCCGTGTAGGATATCCAAATGGGACAGTTCGGGCTTTGCTGATGACGTCCTCAGGACATCAGTACCGGTGTGTACAGGACATCATCAGCTCTTATATGGGTTATGCCTGGGTTTTACTGTGAACAACCTGAGGACATTGATAGGACTTTATATAGGACATCTATAGTTCTTTTAGGGTTTATTGAATGACAGCAAAAAATACATATTATTTTATAAGATCATTACTTTTAAACTGCGCCAATAAGCGAAGACAAAGGAATACAAGTTTATATAATGGCAAAGGTAAAATGACTAATAAAAATGTGATACATATATGTACAACTCCATATACATATTTGTATCTATCAATTGGCTTATATCGCTTTAAAAGTAAATTTACCAAACTAGTAGAGGTTATATATAGTCTAATGAAATAGGTCGACATATCAAAATTTTGAACACGATTAATGAAAGAAATTTTTTTTTTCAACCCCGAGAAGGGGTGAAAAAGAATATAACAAAGTGTTTTTTCAAAATTACTCAAAATGTGTAAAAGATAGTAAAAAAGTTTCAAATAAAAATTGTAAAAGCATGAAATATTACACAAAAATATCTCTTGCCGTTTTTTGGTATTATTAAAAATCAACAGAGTTTAGGGCGGTTAGAAGTTATAAGGGATGATATATACAACTTTAAAAAATCATAGCGTGCTGAAAAGTTTGTAATGAATTTAAAAAAAAATTATTCAGAAAAATATAAAGGATTGTCCGCAGATGTTATTGTTAGATACGTAATCTAACAATAACATCTGCGGACAATAACCAATCACATTTTCCCCTTTTAGATAATATAATAAATACAAAGATATAACATAGCAGCATTATATTTATGAAATATTTAACGTAATCTTATTTGTCGAAAGAACTTTAAAATGAACGAGAAAAAGACATCGACGCCATTCGACGCCCGGCGGATTTCTTAGAACTTTCCACTTGCCAGAAAATGTCGGCCAATTCAAAACACAGTAAATGTATTAAAGCCAAATTATAAATAACTACTATTTAAATAAGATATACATTTTTAATGAATTATTTGTACTGGAGGGGATTATCAAATAGAACAAACAAATAAGTTTTTGAAGCAAATTTTACAAACCAATAAAAGACAGTATAAACAAATAGCCTTAAAATAATATATATACTTTTCATTATTTTTGTTGTTGAAATCTCCTAAATAATAATACCTATAATAGGACGACTCCAGGACTTGCCCAGGATATTCCCACAAGGAATATTTTGTTAGGCTTTTAATATCTTTGCAGGATATTACTAGGACATCCTGCCAGGATTTGTCTAGGATATCCCCATCTGGGATATTCTCAGGTGGTATATATTTTATTGGGATATCCTAAGGATATCCTGAGGAATGTTGTCCTCGATTGGGATATACGGGACCAAATGAGGATATCCTAGGGATGTCGTGCTGTGTGGGTAAAGGAGCTGTGATATGGGGGGTCACGAAAAATGAGACATACTGTATACTAAACTGATATTTCATTTGGCTATTTTAGGTAATATCTCATTTTCAAATTAAATCTCTCTAGACCCCTTAGAAATAATAATAATAATACTAATAATAATAATAATAATAATCATCTCTGTCGAAGGAGTAATGACCAAACAACTCGTCAATAACATCAAACGACTGGGCTTATCAACTAACCTAAGCCACATAATTCAGAAAAGTGTGATTCTCCAAACATGCCACATAACAAGAAAATTTTTAAACAGAGTAGGATAAGATGAATTTCTTCCCTACTGATGTAGAATACCAACCAGCAAGACTGTGAATTAAAAATGATAATAATAAATAATAATAATAATAATATATGAAATATGCTCTCATAGAGGATAGAACTCCGTTCTATAAATATGAACCCCCTCCTGTCCTAGATAACGAGCAGGTTAAGCTGTATTGGAATAGGGAAATTAGTACTGACAGAACAATAACGCACAACAAACCAGACATAACACTGAGACTCAAACATATGAAAGCCACGTACCTTATTGAAATATCCATTCCTAATAGCAACAACTTGAAGAAAAAGCATAATGAAAAAATCGAAAAATATAAACCACTGGCAGAAGAAATCCGAAAACTGTGGAACCAGAGCTCCGTTCACATTGTACCTATTATAATATCAGCAACTGGCCTAATTCCTAAAACACTCCATGAGAGCTTAGCACGTCTCCAAATAGATCCACATGTATACATTGAAGCACAGAAGAACATCATAATAGATACAACAAGCATAGTTAGGAAGTTCATGCAAACCACATAAAGATAATAGTAGTTACTAACCAACATACAGATAAGATAATGGTTACTATGTTAGTGTTTGGCTAAAGGAAAGCCCGCATTAACATAACAGAAACCGACGGCAAAGTCGAGAGAATTAAAAAAAAAAAAATAATAATAATAATAATAATAAATTATTAGTGTTGATGTATAGGAGTACTTACGCAAGTCAACAGGTCAGGTAAACTTACATTGTACAAATTATAAAAAAATGTGAACAAAAAATTAAACATATGTAAACGAACGTAAAAGCACAGTATACCTATAACAGATTTTTACAAACGAATACTGATACTAAGTACATTCAATATCTAAAAAATCGTAGTAAAAAAAACATGTAGTGATAGAATGCCTTGAGAAATTTTTAATTATCATTCGAATTTTTTTTAGGTTATCAATGTTTTTTATGTTGGATGGTAGTTTATTAAACATTTGAATTGCTAAATAATTTGGTCCATTCTGTGACTTCTTTAATCTATAATATGGAGTAATGATATTATTTTTAGTTCTGGTATTATAACCGTGTTGGTTCACATAGGTAGGGTAGCCATTTGAATTTGATTCAATATATGTTAAACATTCCAAACCATACAGAGAAGGTAATGTTACTATACCAAATTTAATAAAAGCATGTTTGCAATCTTCAGTATATCCTAAGCATGCTATAATTCTAATTAATTTTCTCTGTATAGCAAACACTTGATTAAAATCTGCAGCATCTCCCCACACTATTATAGCATAACACATTATTGAATGACGATGCAAAATAAGCTGATCTCAACGTATCTGTAGACACGGTACCCGAAAGGTTACGAATAACGAAAACTCTACTACTCAATTTTCGACAAATGTTGTCAATGTGTATATTCCACCTCAAATGTAGATCCAAATAAACACCTAAAATGTGTACAGTAGATATTACATCAGTAGAAATGTCGAAATTGCGTAACGTGAACATCATATCTTGTGATATTGTTTTATTACAAATTAGATTATTAGATGCAAACCATTGTTCAACTTTTGACTGAATTTCGCTTTATTCACTTCAACATTATTTAAATTATCTGATTTAATGGAGATTATAGTGTCATCTGCGTACAGAATATACGTGAGACATTTTTTTGCCAAGGACATCATTAATGTAAATCAAAAACAGTAAGGGTCCTAATATGGAGTCCTGAGGTGCACCGGTCTTTAATATTTCTTTACTTGATGTTATGTTGTTAAATTTAACGCTCTGACTACTATAATATAAATAAGATTCCAATATTTTTATACTATTAACGTAAATTTTATATTTTTGTCATTTTTCAATTAAAATGAAACACAGTCAAAACCCTTACCAAGGTCTAAGAAAATTGCATCATTGAATTCATGATTTTCATATGCGTCGAGGACATTATTAAGGCCAATATTGCGCTAGTAGTGTTGCGGTTCTTTCGGTAGCCATGTGGACATTCAAGAAAGAGATTATTTGATTAAAAATATGTAATTAATCGAGTGTACAAGCATTTTTTCAATATTTTTGAGAATACCGGAAGAATTGATATTGGCCGATAGTTATTGGTAAGGCCATCCATATCGCCATTCTTAAAAATGGGTGTAACTATTGCCACTTTTAATATGTTTGGGAATGTGCCCTCCAAGAGACATTTATTTATCAATTTTGTAAGGGGATATATTATTAGATTTTTTATAGCTTTTATGGTTTTCACAGTCAAACGATATACATCTGTATTAGATTTACTTTTAAGATTCATAATAAATACAGGAACCTCTTTTTTATTTTAGTGAAAACTAGTGAGAAGCTTTACATGTATGCTATATATTATTTTTGTTAATACCTACTTTCAAAAAAATAAAAATTTATAAATAAACTCTAAGATTCTACACCGCATTTGATTTCACTTCTAAGTTTTAAATATCTATTTACAAACATAATATTTGGAGGTTGCCACATCTATGGTCTGGGAAGATCAGTAAAACATAATGGTCATATGAACGATTATACAATATACAGAAATGAGACGCGAGCGCCAAAGCTTAGAAATCCTGAACTAAATTCATATATAATTATATATTTTACTGTCTAACCAGACCCACTTCAAATTTCGTCCTCTGCACCCTCCAGTCACTTATTTATGAAAAATATGGTCAAACGATTTCAAGCCAAGAAACTGGTCTGACTTCGTCACTTTTGGTCTGTGTACGTAAGTGAAATATCCAAAATTGGTCTGTATAAACGGTTAAACAAATGTATATATATATATATATATATATATATATTTATATCGATGGAACTGTAAGTATTCCCATTTGAATGTAACTGTTCACACAAGAATCTCTATAATTTAGACCACTCAATATTCTCACAGCTCTTCTTTGTAATGCAAAAACTCTACTGACACAGGACGCATGACCCCATGCCAAAATTGCATAAGATATTTTTATTTAAATTAGGGCATAATATGCTATTGCTAAAACAGGTCTAGATACTATTTTTGATAGATTGCGGAGTACATATATGGATGACGATATCTTATTGCACACAAAATCTAGATGATTATGCCAAGTCAGCCTTTGATCTAGATAAATTCCAAGAAATTTTACACATTGGGGATTGTTTATTGAAGATGTATCACGTAAGGAAAAGTACATTGTTTCCGTTTTAGAGCGGTTAAGAGAAGTTGATTGGCATGGAACCAATTTGCTACCTTCAATTGTGCATCTGCTAGTGAGATTTTTAATGTATTTACATTTTTATTTTTGTTAATCACAGTAGTGTCATCAGCAAACATGATGAAGTCAGTGCTGGGGTCACTAGTTGTTACGTCGTTAATGTATATTAAGAACAGCAAAGGAGCCAAGAAGGATGAAGTACGGTGCAAGGTTGCTCATGCCCAAATGCGTGTTTTACAGTACTTGGCGGGCAAATAACCTATCGTTTACACAAACGAAATTTACACAAATTAAAAAGCTAAGGACTCATTTTAAAGTTGGAAGTCTTACCTTTATTATGCATATAATTGTATATTAATATAAGACCTAGCTCCACCTTCCCATGCCACAAAAGGGGTGAATTTTTGCATCATTCTTCATATGGGGGGTGTTTGTTAATTATCTCGCAAAATAATACATAAGCAAAAAAATGCATAAAATGTAAAGACAAGTTAATCCATAACTAATTGTCTATAAAAAAAAATGATCTAATTCAATTTTATTGTAGGATGTACCGATTCGAGAGGAATCGTATAGACGTACATTTAGGTAACTAGGTTTGTTCTTAAAAATATATTATCAATTGTTTTTTATTTAACACACAAATACACCTAGCTAAAGTTTAGGGTTTGAAATGTTCAACAAAAAACAAGTATACAACCAGTTTTTAAAGGGGACGGTAGCCCAGTGGTTTAGCGCGTCTAGCTTTCATACTGGCATACCTAGCGAAACAGGTTCAATCCCTGCTCACTGCGAAATAATTTTAATTGTAAAATTATCCCCAAGATGTGGTTCGGAATCCACTATAAATTGTAGGGCCTCGTTTCTCTTTACCTAACACAAAATCATTCTGGATTTTCAAGGAGTTACCTCGGTAACTTGAGAAGCGGTTAAGAAAACATTTCAGAAAACATTTCAAGTTTTGTATTAATAGGTAAATTTTTTAAAATGCGAAAAGCATAAGAAAATTTTAAGAAATGATAAAATGTGCTATATACTGATAAGTACATTATCTGCTCTGAATGTGACAGGTTTTTTTGTCGATTACCTTGCATTTAGTTGTTGTATATGTTCTAATATGGCTGACGAACAAAGTGTGTGTTTAGATCAGGTGCACAAAAACGATATATTTGCCTGCAACCATTGCAAGAAAAATGTCATAAAGTGCCTTAAACAAGAAAATCAAACTAAAAACCCATTATGCATGCATGAAGAACTTTCAACTCAAGCTCAGGAAACAGATGAAATATTCCAAAATAATAACAATCACAAGAGCTTAGAAGCAGAAAATATGCTATTAAAAAAAATAATCAAGGAACCAGAAAGTAAAAATGTATTACTACAAGAAAATTGTTTACTTCTTAAAGAGAAAATCACGCATTTGGAAGAAAAAGCCTATGTAAATAAACCACAAGAAACACTAGTGAACATGAAAAAATCAGTGCAACAAAAAAACCACCAGCAAAAACCTAACAATATCAATGTGAACACGGGGACATCAGGTACAAAAGTATCAACACAAAACAGATCTAATGACCTACCAACAGCCTCTTCTTCTTCTTTCCTCACCTACAAGCAACAAACAGAAAGGAATGCAATTGAAAACAAAGAGAGCCTTAATAAACCACTTAATAAAATTAATGGAATAATGAATTTAAATAATTTGACTGTGTTAGAAGACCATCAAAGAAGCATAATGCATGACATAATTAACTTAGAAGCCAATGAAATGACACAGGGTGAAAGTAATATCGCACAAAATCATCAAAATGACAACAGAAATTGGCAAGTAGTGCAATGGTAAAAATGGGCAAACGAGCGGAATGTAGGACAAGCAGAGGATAGTGACGAAAAATTTAAGGGAACAAAACCAAAGGTATGGCTTTATCTATATAAGGTGCTTCAGGAGGTAACAGAAGAGGACATAAAACAGTTCTTGAAAAAGAAAACTGGTGACCAAGGGGAAGAATTTATTGTTAAAGACCTCAAAGAACCAGGAAGATAATCTTACATGGTAGCAGCAGATTTCAAATATAAAGACAATTTTTATGAAGCATTGTTTTGGCCAAAGGGTGTATATTACAGATTTGATTTTAAAAAATATTATGAGAAATACAACACAAGAAGCGCTATTGATAATAAATCTGAAGATAGACCAAACTCAAAGTGGCAAATTAATAATAAATGAACCAGATAGAAAGCATATAGCTTCGAGTAAAAAACTTGAAACAGAACACACCATAAATATCATGCATTTTAACATTCAGGGAATTTCTGCTAAAGCTATAGATCTGGAAATAATATTTAATCTACATAATATAGATATCTGTTGTATAACTGAACATTGGCTTAAATCCTATGAATTACAATCATTTTTATTAAATAACTTCATGCTGATTAACAGCTATGTGAAAGCTGTGAATTACGAAGGTAGTGTTGAAAAACATTTCGAAGCAACAATAATAAGTATGGTTGCTACGGGTAGTGCAAGAAAATTGACAGTGATTTCAAAATCTTTATCAACAAATTGTATGATCTAATGTGCCAAGTACATAAAAGTAATCACCACTACGTGCTATGCGGCGACATTAATGTAAATTTCTTCTCTGTATATGCTCACTCCAGAGATATAATTAACCTATTAAGTGAGTTTGACATGAAAAATCATATAAAAGATCCCACAAGGACTACCAGTAGAAGCTCTACCTGTATCGAACTGTATTTTCCAACTTCCAAGAAACCGACTTATCTGTTCTAGTAAAAGATAATCACCTATCAGATCATACATTTCAAATATGTTCTTTTAACCTTCCAATCAATACACACAATTTAATTGAAGTGATATTCAGGCGTGATATCTCCGAGGCAAACCTAGTGACATTTAAAAATCTTATGAAACATGAACAGTGGATAGAAATATATAATTTTACTAATTTGGACGAAAAATTTGATGCATTTTATACAACTATTAAGTATCACTACAACAGTGCTTTTCCCTTAAAATAAATAAAAGTAAAAATGTTTGGTTCACAGCAGAAATTAGAGAAATGCATAAAATGTTACGTGAAATGGCAAAAATAGCTAACAGCAGTAGCAACGTGAACCTCAACGTTAGATATAAACAATTTAAGACATTATATAATGAGAAGGTAAAACGAGTCAGAAATAACTATAACAACGAGAGGTTATGTAATTCACATAATTTAGTAAAAGAAAGTTGGAAAATTATTAATGAGGCAAAAGGTACTCAACACTATCTATCAACTAAAAAACCAGTTAGTCAATTAAATATAAATAACAAACAATTAACAGATTTAAATGATATATGTAACAGTTTTAATGATTTTTTTTTGATGTACCTAATCATAAGCCAAACACAGATAAACTAAATCTATCTCCATATTACCAAGAATCATTTTATCTATATCCAACTACCCCTCATGAAATTGAAAACATTATTATGAAAACCACTTTAAAACCCTCCTCGGGTATTGATGAAGTCTGTGGAAAGGCAATTAAGGTTGTAAAAGGAATAATAAGTGTACCATTATCATACATAATAAATGAATCTTTTTGTGCAGGGCAATATGAAAGACAGGAGAAATAGACAATTAAAAGAATACTATAATAATTATAGAAATACGGTAACAACTATAATTAGAGCAACAAAAAACGATTACTATAAAGAAAAAATTCATGCCTCGGGAAATAATTACAAAAAAATTTGGGACTGCATCAACGAAGTAACGGATCGTAAGAAAAAATGCACTGATATTATTGACAAAATCATTGATAACGATAAAGAAATAACCGATAAAAAAAGAGATAGCTAATACTTTCAACAATTTTTTTATTGAAATCGGTGAACAAATCGCACGAGAAATACCCGGTTAAACGCAAAATCTGATAAACAACGAAAACATAAACGAAAACCTTAATTCAATGTTCTTAGAGGACGTATACGATCATGAAATAGAGGAAATAATATCCAACCTGAAAAACAACGCCTCGCCAGGGAAAGACGGTATAACAACAAAAACCCTAAAACTCATATCTAAGCACATTAGTAAGCCTATTGCTTACCTTATTAATCTTATATTTAAAGACTCTATTATTCCTGAAATTTTTAAAGAAAGTGTTGTCGTACCAATATATAAAACTGGCAATAAAAATGATACAACGAACTATCGTCCAATATCTCTAATAAATAATATTTCAAAAATCTTCGAAAATTGTTTAAATAATAGACTTCGGTCTTTTCTAGAAAAAAATAAAATAATATCAAAAAATCAATATGGATTTCAAAAGCACGTCGGTACTGAAGAACCTCTTCAACTACTAACACATACTATTTTAACTAATTTCGAATCAAACAAAAAAGTACTAGCCATATTTTTAGATTTACAAAAAGCTTTCGACACAGTATCCCATAGTCATCTACTAAACAAGCTATACAAAATAGGCATCAGAGGGAAAGTATATGACTTATTCAAAGAATACCTAGCCAATAGACCACAACAAGTTAAAATAGCTAACGCTCATAGCACAACAAAAATAATAAAAACTGGAGTTCCTCAAGGAACTATCTTAGGTCCCAGCTTATTCCTTATATATATAAATGATCTCTTACAGAAAAACTACGGATGCATACGGAGACCTGGGAATCCACAAGGCAAAGAGCTACTGCTGCAATTAGCAAAGTAAAAACTTGGCTAGATAACAATCTTCTTAAACTAAATATTACGAAAACTAAATTGATGTCATTTTCCCCAACAAAATCTGGAATGTCCCGTGTATTAGAACCTATACTCATAAATGAATCGGTTAACAGCTGTGTACATAACACCCATACCATAAAATATTTAGGGCTGGCACTAGACCCGCACTTGAAATGGGGAAATCACATCGACTACTTAAATAGAAGAATACGTAAACTGATCTACAAATTTTATAAACTAAAAGGTATACTGAACAACAAAACTCTCTTAACCACTTATAAGAGCTTAGTTGAATCCCTTATTAGATATGGTATCACAGTATGGGGTTCCGCCTATAAAGTAACTTTACGACCGTTGCAGATAACCCAGAACTATATCTTAAGAATAATCTTTAATAAGAAAAGCAGAGAAAGCTGCAGAAGCATCTTTACTGAGAATCAATTACTCGATGTGGTGGGTCTGTACATGCATGCGGCTGTAGTATATGCTTATAGCAAAAAAGAGACTATTGGTTCCATCGTTGAACACCAATATGAAACGAGGGCTAGGATAAACAGCGCGTACAAAGTACCATTTTTTAGTAAAAATGTCTCGCAAAAATGTATCAAATACAACGGGATCAAATTATTTAATGAACTTCCACCACACATAAAAATAATGAGGAAACATATCTGATTGACAACTACACTACACCTCTACCCATCTTAGCATAATTAAACACAAATTACCGATATTATTTGCTCACTATAGATAGAAATTTATATTTAAATATACAATAATTGCCATATTAATATTGTCTAGTAGATTAATTAGCAGTAGCTCACCAATACATTTTTATTATATTATAACATTTTTCTAATATTTTCATGACTTGCCTCTGTATATTAATCACTACAGTGAACCTAGACCACCTTAAATTGTTTGTATTTTTTTATCTTTTTCTTTTTTTCTTAACATATTCACTCGCATTTCTATACTCACTCTACTAGCTATTAATTATAGGCTTTATATTTTATTATGTTACAAACCACATAGATATTAGGTTAGATACTTAGTATAATAAAATAAGATACTTACTACAGCAATTCCTTTTGGTACTATTGTTATATTAATGAAACATACTCTTACGAGAATGTAAATACTGCTTGACACAATACGAGGTCTCCTCAGGTGTCGTTTTTTTTTTCATTGTAAACTAGGTTAAGACTCTTTGTTTTGTTAATCTTGTTGCAGTAATAAATAAAAAAAATATATATATATATATATATCCAAGCTCGATTAAAGTATCTAAATCAGTGCCTATATTTAAGAACAAAGGATCCAGAGAAGATATGTGTAACTATCAAAATGTATGTCTGCAAAGTCAATTAGCAAAAGTAATAGATTTTGCTTTTAACTTAAGACTAAATAACTTTGTCGAATCTCACAATCTATTACATAACTGTCAAATTGGATTCAGACAGAAAAGATCTACATCAACTGCTCTATCTGATTTCTGTAACACTATATACGACTATCTAAATAAGAAACAGTATCCAATTGCTGTATTTTTTGACTTGAGTAGAGCATTTGATACTGTTCATCACAATCCTCTGCTGGAGAAATTGTCTCGTATAAGTGTCCGAGGATCTGCAAGTGACTGGATTGCCTCATTCCTGCAAGACAGGAAGCAAACAGTGGTTATAAACAATAATAAATCAGAGGGAAAAAAAAACACGACTATTAGTGTGGGTGTTCCACAAGGCTCAGTTCTGGGACCACTGTTCTTTATTATATTCATAAACGATATGACACACTCTTGTACGAACAGCCAAGAAGTAATTATGTATGCTGATGACGCTAATATTTTAATAGCTGAAAATAATCTTTCAAATGCCGTAACTAAGGCTAACATTTCCACCAGTGAATTTCATGAGTGGTGTTTGGACAATGGACTAGCACTAAATTCAAGTAAGACATTTTTCACGGTATTTTTACAAAAAAACATTTTTTTTTTTTCCTTCACTGGCTTTGGATGTCTCCATTTAGCCACGATGTTTTTATTTTACGCTATACTAGTTATATAATAACTAATCTATATTTAAAATCTATAATTCCATAAACTAATCGACCTATAACCTAACACGAGAGGACCAGCTAGTGTTGCAAGACTCAAGGATTATTGGACAGGGACACACACTTCACGTCAAGGTGCCCTTCATGACGCCTTTGTTTAACACGTAACACACACGGGGCAACGGTAAGGGGGTGATATAAAAAACAGTGGATAAGAACAGAGGAACTCATCTAAACCTATATTTTGACACGACATAACCTAATAAACTCCCAAAATATACATTTAAAATTTTTATTTGTGGTTACTATGTATAGCAGCGAGGTACTATCCAATGGTAGCGGAATATAGTTCTCCAACATTTTTTTTTTTTAAGAAGTTCACACCAATTGCGTTAAAATTGCAGTCAAATAGCCAGTGGTTGATGTCGCCAATATTTCCGTTGCAGTCGCAGATAGGACTATCAAGGATTTTCATCTTGAACAGCATGGATTTGAAAGCTCCGTGACCAAATAGGCAACGAATGTATGTTATAAACATTTGCCTGTTGTACGGGAATGAAATGAAAGATGGTTTAGAAGGTAGGCGGCTATATATGCGACAATAGTGGGTGTTTTGCCTTGTGTGGATCCATTCTTCCTCCCATTTTTTCCTCATATCCATTTTGGCACTAGATATCAGGTCATAATATGGTAAATATTCGATTTTGGGACCTTTGGTAGATCTAGCTATTAAATCTGCTGTTTCGTTACCAACTATACCAGAGTGTCCTTTTACCCAAATAAAGACAACTTCCTTGTTTAGACTTTTCAACTTTATAACTTTTTCCAAAATATCTGTTATTATTTTATATTTCATAATGTGCTTGTTTGGGTTTGAAATTGCACCTAAGACGGATTGTGAGTCGGACATGATCAGGATAGTAATAAAGCAGTTGTGATTGTCGATTGCCCAGTCGAGACCTTTACTGATAGCCATACACTCTGCCGTAAATATTGAACAATTTTCATTTAGCCGATATCCAAAGGATATTCCACTGGTCTTAATAAAAAAACCACAACCCACGTAATTTTTGGACTTGGATCCATCAGTATACAATTGATTAGGGTTAGGGAATTTGGATGTGATTTCTCGGATTATTTGCGTATTATTTGTGGTGTGCTCATATTTGGGAAAAATAACTTTTACTTTGAGGTGTGAAATGTCATAGGCCGCCTGAAAGAATGGCAGGGTCTCCTCTTCATATATAGAACTATGGTTTGGGATGCTTGAAAATACTTCGGCCAGGATAGGGGTTTTTTTATTTTGCCAGTATGACATTGTTAAACTGTAAGAAGTAAGGGTAGCTAGTTTTATGCAGATCTTGTTGTTGGAAATGTTTAAGTTTTTCAGTACAAATTTGTGGGCCAAATATTTCCTTCTAATATGAAGTGGAGGCTCATTACATTCCGCCAATAGAGCACATGTTGGGGTAGATTTAAAGGCTCCCAATACCAGTCTTAATGCTTTATATTGTAATCTGTCCAGTTTAACGAGCCTAGAATGTGTAGCAGAATCATAAAAAATACTACCATAGTCTAGTATGGATCTGACATAGGATCTGTAGAAAAGGAGAGCGATTTTGGGATCAGCACCCCAAGTTCGTTTACAAGTTATTTTTAAGATATTAAGACTTTTTTCCGCCTTAGTTAAGCATTCGCATATATGTGCATTCCAATTTAATTTGGTGTCTAAACTAACCCCCAAATATTTGTAATGTGGCAAGACCGGTATTTTAACATTTGCCAAGCATAGGTTAGATACATTGGGTAGTCTGTGTCTAGTGTATATTACGACAGCCGATTTGTTAGGAGATATGTCAAAACCTAGGTCAGAAAGGAAATTCTTGGAACAAAATAGTGCATAATTTAGATCTACGATACCTTGGGCATAACTTTTATTTGTTCCATACATACAAAAATCGTCCGCATATTGTAAAACACTGATTCGGTTATCCATAATTCTATGAAAATCTTGAGTATATATGTTAAATAGCAGCGGACTAAGAACAGATCCCTGGGGTAGTCCAGTATCCACCATTCGAGGTCCTAACAGCATGCCATTATTGGCTCTAACAAAAACTTTCCGATTAAAAAATAAATTTGTAATGTTTGTTGCAATGTTCACCGGGATCTTAAGGGTTAATAATTTTTCGTGCAACATATGGAGAATAACATGATCGTAGGCGGCTGATATGTCGAGGAAAAGTGCCATCAAGTAGTCATTTTTTGAAAAATTTAATTGTATATCTGTTACCAGTTGTGAAATGCACTCGGTTGTACCTTTTCCTCTTCGGAACCCATATTGACACTCTGGAATTAATTTGTGTTTCTCCAGCCACCATTCGAGTCGGTGTTTAATAATCCTTTCTAGAGTTTTTAAAATGCATGACATAAGGGAAATGGGTCTAAAGGAATCCCCATCGTTTGATTTGGGTATTGGTATGACTAAAGAATTTATGAGAAAATCACAGTTATGGCCCTTTATTAGGATATTGTTGAAAATTTCACATAGGAATAGTTTCGCACTGGGTGGAAGATGTTTGATCATGGTGTAGTTAATGCCATCTAGGCCGGGAGCAGTATTGAAAGTATTTTTGATGTTGGATTCGAGTTCATCTACATTAATTTCAATATTAAAAAAATGTGATTCTACATTAGCCACAGTATGTGGTGCCATGGACACGGTATCAGCAGCCAGTTTGTTAAGGAACTTCTCCATAGAAACTGGATCATTAAATCGGTTTTTATTATGGGTTGCCTGAATTTTATTCACCCTTTTCCAAATTTCAGATGTGTTTGATTGCCTTGTTAGTTTGGAGCAGTAGTTTTTCCAGCTATCTCGAGATTTGTTTTTAAATTCCCGTTTACATAAGGCATCTAGACGTTTATGTTCAATAAAATTGGCATTAGTCATATTTCTTCTATAATTTTTAAGAGCATTTTTCCGTTGAAGTGAAAGGTTTGTACATGAATTGTCCCACCAAGGTGGTGGTTTGGGTTTATGGGGCACAAAAGGATTTTTTTTCTTACATGCAATATTAGCTGCATCGGTTATGGCCGTAACTAAGTAATTAATCATGTCATTGGTAGAATGAAGATCCGGGATTACAATAAAACGTTGATCGATAAGAGTTTCGAACATATCCCAGTTAACTTCTTCTGTGGACCATTTGGATAAAGGATATACCATAGTTGGATTTATTAGCTGATTGGGGAGAGTAACTTTTATTGGGTAATGATCGGATCCGTAAGTGTCAGTGAGCACCTCCCAAGTCAACGTGTTGGTCAAATCGGAAGATATGATAGTAATATCCACCACAGAATTAATTATGTTGGGAGATGTCAGCCTAGTAGCCAGGCCATTATTAGCAATTGCCAGATGGGAAAAATGATCAAGGGCTTCAACAAGAATGTTACCAGCTTCATTATTTATAGAGGAACCCCAGAGGCCATGGTGAGAATTAAAGTCCCCACCAATAACACATCGTTTATGAGTTATTTGACTAAATAGATTAATACAGTCTGTAACGGTGGCTTTTATGTTAGGGGGGCGATATATAGAAATAAGAGATATGTTTTTTTTTTCGATTATAATATTAATCCCACACACTTCTATTTTATTGTTAAAATTGTTATTGAATTGTATAACTTTATAGGGAATCTTTTGGGAGATAAGGATGGCAACGCCACCTTTCCCATTCTGCCTGTCCTTTCTGATAATGTTATAGCCTTTGAAATTAATATTATAGCTTGGCTTATACCAAGTTTCACTAATTAGGCCAATATCAAATTTTTCTTCGACTATTAACTGTTTTAATGAAATGTTGTTGGAGAATGACGATCTGGCATTCCACTGTAATATTCTTAATCGTGGGAAGTTGAATGTTAATTAAATATGTTATTAACAATTTCATTTAAAGAAGATTCCAGATTTAAATTGTCGATAGAAAATGCGGAAGTTGACAGGATTATTTTACTAATTGTTTCCATTAGAAACTTTACTATACTGGAACAGAGTTTGTTTTTCAACGAATCTAGGTCTACATTCTGTGAATTTTCATCATTAGTTATATATTTAGCACTATTGAAAACTGGACCGCCGCAAAAAGGAGTACTATACTCTCTTTGAATCGGCTGAAAATGGGGTGTTGTGTCCTGAGTTTTTCTCTTTTTGGGAGGGTTAGTGGATTGCGGTTGACTTTTTGTTACTGGTTTAGAGAAGCTACTGAATTTAGAATTGGTGTGTTGAGTAAGTGGAGGAAATTCTACATTACAATCAATCAAGGGGGCAAAGCGATTTCTTTTAACGATACTAGTATATGCCGGATTGTCAATTATGCTTTCCGCTTCTTTGAAAGATAGGTTATGAACTGCCATTGCTTCCTTAGTTTTTTTTTGTTTAATAAATTCTGGGCACTCCTTATGGGTGGATTGATGACTATTATTTTTACAGTAAATACAGAATGGGTTACATTCTACACATGCTTTCTCACTATCAGCACCACATATTTTACATCTTTTTTTACCCTTGCATTGGGAAAACGTATGCCCAAATCTTAAGCAATTATGACATTGCATAACCGGTTGCACATATACGTCAACTGAACACCTAACCTTATTTATGTATATAAATTGTGGAATTTTCAAACCTGAAAAAGTAACTATGATCATCTGTCGTGGAATGCGTTTAACCTCATCTCCCTCTGAAACGATTCTATGTAACCGCTGGACCTTTTTTATAGGGATATCCGATTTAATAATATTAAGTAGTGTTTCTTCTGAGAGATATGTATCTACAGATCGTACAATTCCTTTCTTTTCAGTAAGATAATTGGGGATATAAGCAATAAGATCATTGTTGTCAAAAAAAGAATCCTCTACTAATTTATTTGCTGCATTTCCGGAATCTAATACGACTTTTATTCTATTTCTGCCTACGCCACTGATCTCGGTAATATGTTTTTCATATTCTGAAAGTTCACTTAGTTTTTCTCCCAATTTCATAGGATGTAAACGACCTAAATTTAGAGATTTGTGTTCTACAAATATAAAATAAGGACCTTTATCCGTGTTCTTAAATTTATTATTTATATTAATAGCTCTTGTTGGCTTTTTATCTGCTATATTAATTTCCGATGCGTTCATACTTTTTGTAGGCAAAAACGTTTGACCTTGTTCATTATTTCTTTGAGTGTTAGTTAAATTACTATTAGAAAATTCATTGTTACATTTATTTTGGTTAGCAATATTCAAAATGGGGTTTTCTACGAAAACTACATCTTCCATGTGTATATTTCTATGTATCTGCGAAGGAGGGTTCCCTCCTGGGTCTATATTACCCGGCAGCGGCATCGCCGCGCCGGCCGTTCCACCAGGTGTGTGTACGCTTGCTACATGCAATACACGAAATAAATAATAAAAAAAACGTACTTACAGATAGTAGCGGGCGCAGAAAAAATTCGCACTGATATACTTATCTGTTATAAATAATAATTAGCAAGAATTTGATATAATGAGTAAGTTATAATCGCCTCAAGCACAACTTAACACGGAAGTATTCTGCAATCACACTGTCCGCGGTATACGAACGCGACGACAAAAAAACATGAACCATAACTTTAGTCCCCTCATAAAAGTTAATCATAAGACCATTGAGCAAACAAATTGTATAAAATTTCTTGGCATTACAGTAGACCAGAAATTCACATGGGAACAACATATTAACACAAAAAAATCAAGTACAACTTGTTTTATCATCAATTGTGCAATATAGTATCACTGGAAATTCTTAAGTTAGCATATTATGGATTAGTGCAGTCAAATATAAGTTATGGTTTAATGTTCTGGGGTAAATCGACTCTCAGTAATAAAATATTTATAACTCAGAAAAGAATTATTAGATGCATGGTAGGAGCTCATCCCGGCTCATCTTGTATGCAAATATTTTCTAAACTCTCTTCTCTTTATATATTTCATATTACAATAAATATAAAAAAACAGGAATATTCACTACTAAGAAACGGCGTACTGCATGATCACAATACTTGAAGCTGCGAGAATCTTCACCAACCATACTCAAGATTAAGTATTGGCCAAGATTCAAATTTATATCAAGGTATCGCTTGCTTCAACAAATTCAAGAGCTTATTCGGCACTAGTAAAAAATTTAGCAATTTTAATACTTTTAAAAATGTGTTGTATAATTATTTGGCTGATAAGGCATTTTATTCTGTAGAGGAGTTTTTAAATATACAAGTAATATCATTTAATTGTATGTTTTATACTAAAAGCAATTTTTATTGAGGCAAAATTGTCTATGTGAATGTCTATTTTTTATAAGAACTGATTTGTCTGTATTATGTTTTTTATTCATATGTATGTCTGCAATTTCTTTTGACTAATCCAATAAGTATTGTACATACTTGTATAAACTTGTGATGATGAATAAAGATGTATTTTATTGTATTGTATTGCCTAGGGTTCCTAATATTTTTACAAAGCTTGCAATTTCCTGAGAGCTAATTCTCCTACGTCTTCAGATGTTAATTTCGCCTTTTCTAGGTACTTTATCATAATGCAGATTAATATGCGGATTAACATCTTGTATTCGCAAAGTATGTGTTCTGCAGTATCACATTATCTGCGTTTATAATTTTCTGCTTTGCCCATATTCTTAAGATGATATCTCAAGGATCAACGGCCTATTAGAAGGCCTGTCATTAGCCTTAAATGAAACTAAAAGTCTTGTGGTAATCTTTGTTGAATAGTTCTTAACTTTTTCGCTTGACTTTGCCCTGAAGTATAATAAATTATTTAAATAATTTGCAAGTTCCATTAGCAAACTCTTAGTCAATAATATTAAAAAACTGACTTGTGAAATTGAAAAAAGGTGACACCGTTACAAATTTATGACAAAATGTAGTTGTTTAAATAAATTATAATTTTTCAAGCAATTTGAAAAACATTAATACATCAACACAAACTGAAATGTGACTAATTAAAAATAATTTCGGTAATGGCAAATAAGTAATAATAAATATCAAAAGTACGCAATACTCTACTTTTGCCCTCATGGGGTCATTTTGAAGTTCAGTAGTTCGTATGAGGTATAGTTTGAAAAAGAGTTACTAATTTGTAGTCCTTGGACAATCGTGAAATAAAAAAATATACGAAAATGTAATTGCTTAAATAAATTATTATTGTTTAAACAATTTGATTAACACTAAAATATTAGTAATAATAATAATAATAATATATAATGTTACCAATTAATAACAATTTGTGAAAACAGTATCTCAAATAAATGATAATAAACGTCGAAATTATGCCATACTCTACTGTTGCCCTTATGGGGTCAATTTGGGGCCCTATAAAAGAGTGTTATGAGGCTTTAATTTAAAAAGAATGATTAACTCGTATTCTCTGGACAAACCTGAAGAGAAGACTTGTGCACGATTTATATACAGTAGTGCCGCGATAATCCGACCCCCCGTTAATCCGGATGCTTCTATAATCCGGATTGCCTTCTTGTCCTCTTGAAGTACTCTGTAATCCGGATCTTACTTGATTCAGTAATCCGAATTCATTCAGGTGACTCTTCTTTGAGCTTGTAAAGAGTCTTAAGAGCTAAACTTAAAACATGATAAACAGCCAGTTCCTTAGAAAAATTCTGCAAAACCATTTTAAAACCAAAAATGAGAATGACTTAGAAGATGACCCCTAGGATTTGATCCCTTTAAGTACTATGCAACAAAAGATACTAGCAGAAGAAATTAATGCGGATTCATCAATACTTCATAGCATTGGGAATGTTGACATAGATGCCGGTGAAGCTATTGATTGGATTGATAGTGATAACAAAATGATTGAACAAGAAAATTTAACTCACGTAAATGATAGTGCTGACTAATGATGATGTGATGGAAATTGCCACTCCGGTAGAATTAAAAACGAAGATGTTGTCAAAAGCTTAAATCTTGCTTTACAGTGGGCTACAGAAAATAACATTCCTTTAAAAGATTATGATACTACAAAATCTCAAGGAAATTGCTTTTGAAAAACAACAGCACATGCACATAAGTCATCAGAGTAAATTCACTTTATTCAGTCGGTGCCGAAAATGTTAATTATGTATGTACATACATGTAGTTACATATTTTTAATATTTCGTTTTCATGATATAGGATCCCCCTTTTTATTTGTCTTGTTTTTTATATAAGTACAGCTTACTTTTGTTAAATAGAGCCTTTTATTTATTTTTTTGCAACTTTAAAAGCTGAATTTAAAATGTCTTGATAATCCGGATTAGCCTGGTTTTAATTGATCCGGATTATCGCGACACTACTGTATATAAAATAAAATAAATATATAAATTTACGAAAAAATGTCTTTTACACAGAAGAAATACATAGGAAAATTCGTCCATTTTGAGGCACGGGAAGGGTTTTAGCTAACCCCCAAATTCTTTTCACGATTTCTTTCCTCTCATGTTAGAATATAATGAGTGGGGGAGAGGACAACAATTTTTATATAATATTAAATCATTTAATTTAAACATACAGGAAAAATTATGCTTTTTAATGTTTCAAAAAGTTTTATTAAAACTCTACACGTGTTTCAGCTTATTAGGCCTTTATCAAGAGTACAAGATAATACTAAATTTAAAATGTGTTCCTTACTTATTTATACCTAATGGAAGGTATAAATTATTCAAAGCTTTTAATCTATTTATTACATGCAACTAGTTATATGATTCCTATCCTATGTAAATATACTACAAATAAGTTCTTAATGTTAAATTATTTTTTCTAGAATATTATGACCCATAAATAATGTTTGATCATTAGTTACATTTTTATGCTTTTTGACAGCTTTCATGATCTCAAATTGTTCTAGTAAATCTAACTTCTTTCCTTTATTTTCTGTATGGAGTAATTCGACTTCATTAAAATTAACAAAATGATTATTTTCTATGCAGTGTGTTGACATACCGGTGCTATGTATACCATTCGTTATTGATTTTTTGTGTTCAGCGAGACGATTTTTTTATTTACGACCAGTTTGACCGATATATATAGCATCGCAGTCATTACATTTTAATTGATATACACCTGTTTTTTCTAATAAATCTCTTTTGTCTTTATTATTAACTAACATTTTCCCTAGATTATTTTTATTAACAGAAATAGTTTTACATCCACGACCCTACTAATAAATTTCAAGCAGATATACTAAATACATTAAAAAATTGCACACTAATCATTCCCCCTGAAAACACATATAAATTTAGAACAATGAACCCCCTACCCCCCTTATTCTATGGACTTCCTAAAATTCATAAAGAAGATATTCCCATTAGACCTGTAGTATCTTATGTAAATGCTCCATCTTATAAATTGTGTAAAGAATTAAACAACTTATTACCCACTCTGACAAAATTTGAATCAAAATATGCCATTAAAAATTCCTTCCAATTCATAGAAAAAACAAAAAATCTCAAAATTCCGAACAACGCAAAATTAGTATCCTTTGATGTTAAAAGCCTCTTTACATCCATACCATTACAACCATTATTTGAAATAATAGAAATAATTATCAATCAATCTGATATTGACTTAGAATTAAAAAATCAATTAAACATCATAATAAAAACCTGTACGAGTCAAAATTACTTTCAATTTAATAATGAAATTTATAAATTAACAGATGGATTACCTATGGGTTCCCCCATATCACCGTTATTAGCTGAAATATTTATGTCAGACTTTGAAAATAAGTTGTTTAACTGCGAAAATAACCTAATAAATAATGTATTTTTCTGGACTAGATATGTGGATGACGTGTTTTGTATTTGGCAAGGTACAGAAAGACAACTTAATAAATTCTTAAATCTTCTGAATTCATTTCACGATAAAATTCAATTCACTCTAGAAATAGAAAACGAGGAAGGTTTAAACTTCTTGGATGTTAACTTAAAAAATAGAAACAACAGCTTAGAGTTTGACATTTACCGTAAACCAACTTGCACAGACACAGTCATTCACAAGAACTCTAAGCAATCATCACAAATAAAAATGGCATCTTTCCATTCATTTATCCACCGCCTGCTAACCTTTCCTTTAAATAAGAATAATTTTATAAAAGAAGTGAACACTATTAAAGAAATAGCTAGAAACAACGGTTATAGTGAACACCTCATAGATAAATTAATAAAACATAAAAAGAAAAAGTTACTTAAAGAATTTTATGCTGATACTCCACAAAGAACTGACATATATAAATGTATTAATTATAGGCCTAAGATTAGTGATAAAATTAGTCATAAACTGAAAAAACTAGGATGTAAAACTATTTCTGTTAATAAAAAAAAAAAAAAAAAAATCTAGGGAAAATGTTAGTTAATAATAAAGACAAAAGAGATTTATTAGAAAAAACAGGTGTATATCAATTAAAATGTAATGACTGCGATGCTATATATATCGGTCAAACTGGTCGTAAATTAAAAAATCGTCTCGCTGAACACAAAAAATCAATAACGAATGGTATACATAGCACCGGTATGTCAACACACTGCATAGAAAATAATCATTTTGTTAATTTTAATGAAGTCGAATTACTCCATACAGAAAATAAAGGAAAGAAGTTAGATTTACTAGAACAATTTGAGATCATGAAAGCTGTCAAAAAGCATAAAAATGTAACTAATGATCAAACATTATTTATGGGTCATAATATTCTAGAAAAAATAATTTAACATTAAGAACTTATTTGTAGTATATTTACATAGGATAGGAATCATATAACTAGTTGCATGTAATAAATAGATTAAAAGCTTTGAATAATTTATACCTTCCATTAGGTATAAATAAGTAAGGAACACATTTTAAATTTAGTATTATCTTGTACTCTTGATAAAGGCCTAATAAGCCGAAACACGTGTAGAGTTTTAATAAAACTTTTTGAAACATTAAAAAGCATAATTTTTCCTGTATGTTTAAATTATTGAAGAATGTTTCACAAGGAACCAACCGTAGAATCAACCCAATGTAATATTAAATCATACATAACCAGTGATCGGAATTTGGGTTTCATTTTCTGGTGCGTCATTACAAGGACTTATTGAAATATATTAAATAAAATAAATAAGCACAGATGTTTAGTTCAATGGAAAATAAATAAATTTTGATTTACTTTTCATGTAATATAAATTATATAATCTATTTAGACAAAAGAACGTTATTTAATTTACAGAAACAGAGCGCGTAAACAATGCACACTTGCAACACATGGCCGACACGCTTGCAATACACTACAAACATTATTTACTATTTACTCACCTTTAAATTGAATGGACTTGGCCCAAGCCAGGGTCCAGTTTATAATTGTGTTTACTGAAAGAACGATTTATTATCAATATGCCACATTTTAGTCCAAGGAAAATTACAGTGAAAAAATGGATTAAGCCTGTTGAAGATGAAAAAATAATTTGTAATATTAATATTTGTGATGTCACAATAAGATGCATACAGAAAAATGTTGTTTTAAAACATGTAAATAGCTACACACACGAGTGTCATACAAAAAAGGAAAAGAGAATTTCAAAGGACGAGTTTTATTTCGATTTGGCTCTTTTGCTAATGTGTTTAAATCTTCCATGGAGTGTACTAAATAACGTTCATTTTACACATTTTCTAAACAACTATTGCATGGGGTAACATGTTCCAAGTGAAAGCCTGCTTCGTAAAAAAATTCTCAACGAATTATATGAAGAAAAGCTGGAAGTCATTTGGAGTGATCTTCAACATTGCTGGTTTTGGGTTCCAATAGACAAAACGGCCGACTTTTTGGAAAATAAAGTTGCCAATTTATTAGTTATAAAATTACATGTTGATGGTCCTGGTAAATGCCATTTAATAGCTTCCAAGGTTTTAGAAACAGTTAATGGCGAGTCAGTGTTTAATTTCTTTGAGAACGCTTTAAAATGGCTTTGGCAAGACTTTGTTTTTACTAGTGATTCAGTGTCGTATATGTTAAGTGTTGGAAAAAAAAATTAAAAGGAAATACCCACAAGTGTTACATGTATTTGCCAAGATGGCCGACAGTAGTTATGGTGCAGAAGATGATCCATATAAAAATAGCGAAATAGTACAAAAAGTATGTGCATCTTGTAATAAAAAAGTAATAGACTATATTAAATACATTCAATGTAAAAAGTTTTATCATAAAAGCTGTGCGGCTCGGTTGAAGAGCTCCAAAATTGTAAGTGCAATTTGTGGGTTATGTTGTTTGATAATAATCCAGAAAATAATCTCGTGTTAGTAACATCCCTTATCAAAGAAAATGAAGCAAAAAATAACGAAATCAGACTATTAAATGAGTTAAATAAAGAAATGGAAGAAAATATGTATCTAAAAGACAAATAAAATAACTTGAAATATGTTACTAAAAGACAAATAAAATAACTTGGAAATGAACACGTACTTAGAAAAAACATAGGCAAATGCATTGAAAGAAAAAAAACAGTGACAGAAAAACAATAAACACTGAAAACAATAACATACCAAGTTTAATTATAAGACCAGTAAAAAATCAAAACACAAATAAAACAAGAAATGATATTGATAAGATAAACCCAGCTGATTTAAATATAGGAATCAAGAACATAAAAACTACAAAAAGTGGTGACATCATAATAAAGTGTTCATCCAAAGAAGACATTGAAATACTAAAAACCAGTACAGAACGAAAATTAAAAAGTAATTATGAGATTAAATTGACTAAACTGAGAAATCCGAGAATAAAAAACCCTCAATATGAAGGTACTCTTAATGCTGATGAAACAGTACAATCAATTAAAAAACAAAATAAATTCGTGTGTGAAGATGAACTAAAAATCACTTATATAAAAAAAGGCCAAAGCAGTTCCATAATTTTCGGTGAATGTTCATCAAGTCTCTTTCATAAAATAATGGACATCGGATGGGAAAGGTGCCCTATCTACAAGGATTTAAGCATACCAAAATGTTATAAATGTCAAGGTTTTTTATCACAAAAGTAAAGACTGTGCAAACAAAAAGGCCTGTGCTAACTGCTCAGAAGAACATGAGGAAACAGAATGCCCTAAAAAGGTAAAGAAATGTAATAACTGTGAAATAGTAAATAACAAATATAAATTAAAATACAATGTAAATCATGAAGCGAATGATCGAGAATGCTCATCATACAAATATCACATTCAAGTTCTAAAAAATTAAATAAACTACAATTGTATCCATAGCTAATATATAAGAAGTCGAAACTAACAAAACTCTTGACGCAGACGAAATAAAGTGTAAGAAGGCTGAAGAAATATCGAATATTGTCAATATAAAAGGAAAAACTCTTAATATATTACACCTAAATATAAGAAATGTTAAAAAAAATGTTGATGACTTTTTACTGCTGCTGCAATCTTTTAATTTAGATTTTTGAGATGTAATTTTACTAAGTGAGTGCTAGCAAATAGATATGTGTGCTCAATTTAACATTTCAAATTATACAACATTTTATAATAATGCAGACTTCAATAAAAATGATGGAACGCTAATTGTCATAAAATCTAATATAAAGGTGGATGTTACTGTGTATAAGATGAAAAATTCTAAAGTTACTGTAAGTAAAATATACTTTGACACCAATAATATCATATGGTATAACCGATTTGTACAGACCACCACCTACTGATATGACAGATTTTATTGAAGATATAAATGAGTTTCTGGAACAAAAACTAAATCAAAATATTGAAATATTTGCTTGATATTAATATTAATATTGGTGATAAAGGAAACATAAATGTAAATGAGTATCTCTCAACGCTAGCTGCCCACGGTTTAACTCTCTATAAAAATTCACCAACACGTGTTACCACTGATACTTCTTGCATTGATCATATTTTTATTAGCAAGAAATTAAAAATTTGAAACATATGTAATTATGATATCACAGACCATTTTCCAATTATGCTAAACATTTAAAATAAAAACAATAATACAGCTATGACGAAAGGCATAAATAAAAAAAGTCACATTACTAATCTTATATTCTTAAGAAATCAATTACAAAACAAAAATTGTACAAATGCTTTAAACGTTTGTGACCCAGAAGAAGCTACAAATATTTTTACAAGACAAATTGCTGACATTATAGATCAATAAAAAATAATCAGAACCTACAAAATCCTAACTCATAAGAAAATAAATAGCCATGGATAACAAATGTACGAAGCCCTGGAAGGGACACCTAAAATAAAATAATTTCTGTTTTTAAAACTCCGTGTTATAAATGGGAATTTTACGTTAAAATTCTGAATTATATCTCCGAATTTTAAAATTCCGACTTATAAGTCGAAATTTTGTTTCAATATTCCGAGTTATAAATCGGAATTTTAAAATTCCGAGATATAATTCAGAATTTTAAGGTAAAATTCTTAGTTATAACTCAAAATTTTAAAATTCCGACTTATAACTCGGAATTTTATAATTCTAATCTAAATCTTTACAAAAAGCCACACACGAATTATTGTAAAGTTGATAAATGTAAAGAAAACGTTTTGCTCAAAGTAATAGAACATAAACAAACTTTGATTGCCACAATTTCCAACAGAACTGAAGCAGGAGGAACTACTGATAGTGTAAGGAGAATTTTGAAGAAACCCAAATTTCGTCCGTACAAGCCAAAGTTTATTGACAAGCTTAAAGGACGAGATCTATTTGTTACTACACAGATTCTATTCACAGACGAAGCAACTTTGTCCTCAAATGGGGTAGTAAGCTCCCAAAATTACAGGTGAATGGTGGGCTGACGAAAACCCAGGATTTATGATTAAATGTAAAGACCAGTACTCTTTAAAAACCAATGTTTGGTGCGGTATTTTTAATGGCAGACTAATTGGCCCCTTTTTTCGGCATAATCTCAATTTGGAATTTGAACTTTCTATGAATGAAATTACTGAACTAATTGACGACATGTGGTTGGAGGAAAGAGCCGTTTTGTGGTTTCAACAAGACAGCGCTTCAATACAGTGCTATTAATGTAAGAAATTATCTGGACAACTTGTTTAGAGATAAATGAATTGGCAGATATTCACAATACCCATGGCCAGCAAGATCCCCAGACATAACGCCTCTAATTTATTTTTATGGGGTTACTTAAAAAATAAAGTTTACCATAGATAACCCTTCCAAAATATCGATCATTTAGAATACACCATCAGGGATATCTGCCTTGAAATACCCCCAAGAATTTTGCAATATGATAACAATGTGTATGGAAAGAGAATGAAGACATAAACATGGTTTAAGGTTAATTGTATTATTCACCTTTTAGATTATTGAAGTATATTTAATTTGAATTTTTTGTTTTATTTATCTGATCTAAATTTGATTTAAATTAACAATCGTTGCTTTAATATTTAAGCCGATTATCGTGTTATCGTGCAAAATTCACACACACAATAAGTGTTCAGAATTACTGAAAATAGTCCACAATTATCCTATTGTTTTTTGAAAAAAAAAATTTTTGTCATTATTAATTACATTTAAAACAGAAATGCAACATTTAAAGTATAATTTTTCTAAGATGACACTATCGGCAATAAAACGCCAGACGAAGATAAATGAATATCTCACCTTTTCTCGTCCCTATTCGAGCAGGGAACGATTACAACCCCACCACTAAGTTTGTAGATACACGTGGTTTCTTGAGCAAGAGCAAGACAAGAAATGAAACCACGTGTAGGCGCGAGAAAAGGTGAGATAAGCATTTCTCTTCGTCTGGCGTTTTATTGCCGATAGTTAGGGTTTCTGATTTCCCGACTTTTTTTCATTCCCGGGAATCGGGAAATAAAATTTGTCGTTCCCGGGAATCCCGGGAAATACTAAATTTTTCATATATTTCTTGAAAAACACAAATTTTTTTGTTTCAAAATATTCATTTTACTTGCCTCGCATACCGAAGGGAAGTATTGTATTCGAGAAAAAATCACCCTCCTAGATTTTTTCGGATTTTGACGTTTCAGAACACGTAGATTACGAAAATATAGGTTTTCAATTTCGTCAGTCTGTTGGTGCATTAACTAAAAAACTACTTGAGCAGTCAAATTTGGTAGGTAGTTACGCTACTGTCAGTGAAGAAATGGTTAAACTTTCACTGGGCCGTCTAAAGGGAATAAATAATGAAAAAATTTTTTTTTGCTCAAATTTAAAATTTCCACGTTTCATGACACGCTAAACCTATTTCTGAAAAAAAAATTTTGAAAATTTTTTTCACCAAAATTTTTGAAACATTTTTCACCACTAAAAGAGATGAAACAAAATTTTCTTTCTTTGTTTAAATTAAAAATTTCCGTTTCATGAAATTCTAAACCTATATATAAAAAAAAAAAAAAATTGAAAATTTTGTTTACCATTTTTGAAAAATATTTTACCACTAAAATACCACTACCACTAATTTTTTTTTTCTTTTTTCAAATTAAATTTTTTTATTTTTCGTAGCGTTCTAAATCTATTTTTTAAAATATTAGAAAATTATTTTACCATTTTTTAAACTTTACTAAAATAGATGGAAATAATTCCGAGTTATAACTCAAAATTTTAAAATTCCGACTTATAACTCGGAATTTTATAATTCTGAGTTATAAGTCAGAATTTTAAAATTTCGAATTATAACTAAGAATTTTAAAATTCCGAATTATAAATCAAAATTTTAAAATTTCGCGTTAACGGGTTGCAGCATTAGTTTCAGCATGATTAATATCTCCAACTATATCACCTCCAAAATGTCATTAGAATTTTAAAACTGCCTGAAATGCCCATATTTTTCAAAGTATTAAAAAATATCATATGGAAAAGTTGTTTTTAATTACATTAAGAAACTACATTGGAAGATTTCAATGTGTTAGTTTTTTAATTTTTTAAATTTTTTTCCAAAAATATGTAAAATCTGGCGTTTTATTGCCGATAGTGTCATCTTAGAAAAATTATACTTTAAATGTTGCATTTCTGTTTTAAATGTAATTAATAATGACAAAAAATTTTTTTTCAAAAAACAATAGGATAATTGTGGACTATTTTCAGTAATTCTGAACACTTATTGTGTGTGTGAATTTTGCACGATAACACAATAATCGGCTTAAATATTAAAGCAACGATTGTTAATTTAAATCAAATTTAGATCAGATAAATAAAACAAAAAATTCAAATTAAATATACTTCAATAATCTAAAAGGTGAATAATACAATTAACCTTAAACCATGTTTATGTCTTCCTTCTCTTTCCATACACATTGTTATCATATTGCAAAATTCTCAAAATTCTTGGGGGTATTTCAAGGCAGATATCCCTGATGGTGTATTCTAAATGATCGATATTTTGGAAGGGTCATCTATGGTAAACTTTATTTTTTAAGTAACCCCATAAAAATAAATTAGAGGCGTTATGTCCGGGGATCTTGCTGGCCATGGTTATTGTGAATATCTGCCAATTCATTTGCCTCTAAACAAGTTGTCCAGATAATTTCTTACATTAACAGCACTGTAAATTGAAGCGCTGTCTTGTTGAAACCACAAAACAGCTCTTTCCTCCAACCACATGTCGTCAATTAGTTCAGTAATTTCATTCATAGAAAGTTCAAATTCCAAATTGAGATTATGCCGAAAAAAGGGGCCAATTAGTCTGCCATTAAAAATACCGCACCAAACATTGGTTTTTAAAGAGTACTGGTCTTTACATTTAATCATAAATCATGGGTTTTCGTCAGCCCACCATTCACCTGTAATTTTGGGAACTTACTACCCCATTTGAGGACAAAGTTGCTTCGTCTGTGAATAGAATCTGTGTAGTAACAAATAGATCTCGTCCTTTAAGCTTGTCAATAAACTTTGGCTTGTACGGACGAAATTTGGGTTTCTTCAAAATTCTCCTTACACTATCAGTAGTTCCTCCTGCGTCAGTTCTGTTGGAAATTGTGGCAATCAAAGTTTGTTTATGTTCTATTACTTTGAGCAAAACGTTTTCTTTATATTTATCAACTTTACAATAATTCGTGTGTGGCTTTTTGTAAAGATTTTCAATTGAGCCGGTTGTTTTGAATTTTTAGTAAGTATGCTCAACTGCTGAATGGGAAACAGATTTTTGGGGATATTTTTGGATATTGGTTCTATATTCGAATTAAAATAATTTCAATTTTTTCTTTAGTTTGAATTTTTTAAACGATCAACAAATAGAAAAAATTTGATTTTATTAGACGTTAATAAGGCATCGACACGTCAAAAGTCTAGCATTTGTTTTCAAAACGTATTTGATTACCTTTCAAAATTTATTAAATAAATGCGTATTATTCACTATTAAGGTTATTAATTATGTTAAAACCAGTTTAAAAAACAATTGAATTGAAAAGTTTTCCATATGGTACAGACTTCTTGGCGGACACTGTATAACTCAGAATATTAAAATTCCGAGTTATAAGTCGGAATTTTAAAATTTCGAGTTATAACTAAGAATGTTACTTTAAAATTCTGAGTTATATCTCGGAATTTTAAAATTCCGATTTCTAATTCGGAATTTTGAAATAAAATTTCGACTTGTAAGTCGGAATTTTAAAATTCTTAGATATAATTCGGAATTTTTACATAAAATTCCCAGTTATAACACGGAATTTTAAAAATAGAAATTATTTTATTTTAGGTGTCCCTTCCACGGCTTCGTACAAATGCTTTAGTAACTTCTATTAAAAAAATGAAAAAAATTATTTCAAAATATTATACAGAACCTAAACAAAATTATAAAATATGTGAAAAATTGTTATTATAGAGAAAAAGTTACAGCAAGCCCTACAGATCTTAAAAAAATTTATCAACTTATTTCTGAAGCCACTAATGAATATCCAAATAAACGCAATCAAAATTATAATAATAATAAGCCCTTTAAAGATGACCAAGAAATGGCCGATCACTGTAATAATTATTTTTCAAAAATAGGACTAGACATGGCAAAAACTATTAGGGAACCTAAAGATCGAGTAAAAATTTCTGATAAACCGAATTTAATATCATCAATGTATTTAAGGCCAGTTCATAATAATGAATTAATAAAACATATTAATAGTTTAAAAAAACAGCTCTCCTGGCATGGACGGGATCTCGGCAAATATTATAAAAGATATTCATAAACATATTCTAGAACCGTTAAATCACATTATAAATTTAACTTTTAGAACAGGAATAGTTGCTAGCCAATTTAAAATATCTGTGGTAACCCCTATTCATAAATTAGGAAATATGGTAAACATTCACAATTTTAGACCAATAAGCTTAATAACAAATTTTGCTAAATTATTTGAAAAATGTCTAAAAGATCAATTAGTAAATTTTCTGAAGTCAAATAAAATATTATCGAAACACCAATTTGGATTTTCTCAAGGACTAAGTACAGACGATGCCATGTACAGTTTAATGAAAGCAATAACAGACAATCTTAACAATAATAAAAAATGCTTGCCAAATTTTTAGATCTTGCCAAGGCATTTGATACTGTTCCCCATGACAAACGCCTTGATGCACTTTCACATTATGGAGTCCGGACAACAGTATTAAATGTTTTTAATTCATATCTACGTAATAGAACACAATATGTTAAAATAAGAGAGGCACTGCCACTATTCAAATTGGTGTACCCCAAGGAACAGTACTGGGTCCTACACGCTTTATACTATATATAATCTTTTTGACAAATTTTAACATAAATGGGAAAATTGTTTCATATGCGGATGACACTGTTCTAGTTTTTAATGAAGATACTTGGAAACAAACAAGAAATAAAGCTATAATTGGTATTCAAAAAGTTAAGATCTGGCAAGATAGCTTTAAATTATCATTAACTATTAAAAAAACAAATTATATAGCTATCTCGATAACCGCTGCCAATAGAACAGGCTTTAACTCCATAGTGGCCCATAACTTAGAGGATGATATTAATGAAACTTGTTATACTAAATACCTTGGTAATAATGGATCAAAATTTAAAATGGGATGAGCATACATTATATTTAACCAAAAAAATTTCATATATTGTGGGAAATCTTAAGCAAACAACTTCTTATTATTGTATACAGATCGTTAGTAGAATCCTTGTTACGATAAGGCATGATTGTATGGGGTGGTCTGTACAACAACTCATTAAAACAATTACAAGTTATACAAAATACATTGTTAAAAATAATATATAAAAAAGTTAGGCTTCACCCCACTAGTTTATTATATTCTATAGAAAATTGTACCATCCGCACCTTATATATACCTACTTTCAATTTGCTCATAAAAAATGAACTACTATAACTGCACATTATACATGAATATGCAACTAGAATAAAAAATAATCAACACATACACATCTCAAATAGTTACAAAAGTATAAATTTGAGATTTATTAATTATTTGGCTCCAAAATTTTACAACCTACTTCCACTAAATATAAAAAAAATAAAGATTTGTAAAAAATATAATAATGCATGCAAAGAATACGTAATTGGAAACTATAATGCTTTCATTCACTTGATGAAATAATTCACTTTATGAAATAATTTAATTTGTGATATGTATTTTTTGTTTCATGATATTATTGCATTTTTATTTTTTATTCTTATGTTTATATAGACTAACTTAAAGTCTCATTTTAATTTTACATTAGGGCGGGCCGAAAACGATAGAAAAATTTTATTTTTGAAATTTGATTTGGTATAGCAAAAAAAAGTTGTAAAATAACTTTAAAAATGTTCTGCATTTTTATGAAAAGTATTAAATGAAATTTGGCCGCGCGCCAATGGCCTTAAAATAAAAGTTTTGTAAAATTACTATTCTGGATCTGGTATAGCCGTAAATACTTTTTAAATAATGGGTCTAAATCACCAATCAAATTTCATAATTTTATCTTAATATTTAGCCGCGCCCCAACCTAAAAACATTTTTTACGCTTCATCCACACTTAGCCCGGTCCTGGTAATAACTGCCTATTGCGTCGTAGTTATGAGTGTCGACCCGTATGTATGTGGTACAATGCAAGTATAATGTGTTTATTTAGTTTCACGTTAAGTGAGCCTTCTGAAACCTTGGTTGTACTGACAAATTTTATTATGAAAGTCTGCTCGTCATTATGCCACTATGGAGCGGCAACATTTATGGAAATCGATAAGTCTATCCAGAGAATTTCCAAATGAAATAAAGAAGATTATTGACAGTGTTATTAGCACAAACGCTTATTTTGGACACCCCGAAAACATTTTGTTAACCATGATCACAGATTTTGTGACGTGCTTTCTTCCAGTTGCCTAGCGCATAGGCAAGTGGAAGCGTCACTTTGGTGCTGAGCTGTATTTCGGTTAAATTCGGTAATCTCGAGCGCCACCTTTGCAATTTTTACGTGGGGCAAAGGTCCCAGATTAGCCTCCTAAACGCAGCCTGTTGCAGTAGGGCTGGGATAGCTACAGTGGAGACACGGTATGTCCAGGGGTCTGGACGGCAGATTAGACTTTCACTCACATTCAACAGTAAAAGGCAGATGTCGGTAAATAACAAAGTTTATTAACACACAATGAAATTTTTACAAAACAATAAAAAACGGTTAAGTACCAAAATACGGAGTTTCGGATAAATGCAATAACAAAAACTTAAGATATGTCATTTTAGTCTAACTTGAATTAGGTAGGGCGCCATTTTGTGACGTACGGGTAACCAGGCGGTGAGAAGCTAGTTAGCTACTCATTAATGCGGAAGCAAGCGGTGGTAAGCAAGCAAACGGTGAAAGCGGTAAAAAAACAGTAGTAAAGCGGTATATAAGTAAAAAGTAAACGGAAAAAAACTGCACAAGTAAGTAATTTAAAAAAACGGACAGCGTGCAAATACCAGGCAAAAGCAAGCGGTTATCTACAGCAATAATCATGCCTACATGTTGCATTAGAGTGTGGGTGTGAAGAACTTGGCAAAATGAAATAAAACTGATACCAAATAAATAAAACGGTTTTCGGATTCGGTGCGGTGTGTAACTTAAGTCACACTCGGATCGGAAAATAAAACGGTTATCGGATACGGAGCGGTGTGTAACCTTGGTTACACTCGGTTCGGAAAATAAAACGGTTATCGGATTTGGTATCAGCTTACGGCGGAGATTATTCTGCCTAGACGGACAGACAGCAATAATCAGAACGGTGGTATTTCGGTTCGGTTCGGAAATGTTGAAATTACATCAACACTTGATGCGGTGTTTGCCAAGCGCCTCAAACCCCACAGCTGGGTGCCTTCAGTAAATGCATTTCGGTTCGGCCACGTGGTATCTTGTCGGATTGTATGCGGAAAATGTATATGTATCAGAATATAATGTTAGTTAATTTATTGACGGTAGCCTAGATTTTATTCTCAGTTCCCGGACTATAATAAATTTCTATAAATTATTTCAAAGTAATGAATTTTGTTCCATTTCGTATCAGTACAAAATATTGGAAACAAAATGAACGGTAAATTAACACTAACACTACAAAAAATTTCACAAAAATCATTTTTGCAAATACAGATTTTATTTTGCTACGACCTAGCTAAAATAAAATTACGGTAATTAAAACTTCTACCCATTTGGTAGAATCACATATTATTTTATCGCAGTACCATCACAAATGGTCTGGATCAAAATAATATAAACGGTAAACGGTACACATTTTCTCTCGAAATATCATCCATGTTCTTTTTCCCATTTGGAAATTCTTGCGAACATGGCTATTTGGATAAAATCGGAGAAGTTGACATGTCCTAACTCGGACTCTCTTACTATATTGTAATAATTTAATAAATTTATTTAATTTCGGCAAAGTCGGGAAATAATAATTATATTCTGATACATTTAAACGGAATCGGTTTCAAATTATTGCTTTAAAACACACATTTCAGTGAATTATTCTTATCGGTGTTAATATAAAAAGATCTCGACAAGAAACCAGCGGCGATGATAAAACGGTGTACTTACTTACATGTTGAGAATATACGGAATAGTACCCGACTGGGCTGTTTGACGGATCGGACAGAAGTGATTTCAAAATGTGCTCTAATGAAACTAATTTACGCAGGTGTCTCACCAACGCCCTCCGTATCAAATCTTGTAATTAATATTAATATTATAGACAGCCCTCTCACTGCCAGGTTTATCAAATTACCTATTTAAAGTAGAAATCTGTTTCTCGGTTTCAGTTAGCTAAATTAGTAGAAATCTATAATAATAATTTACAATACCTATGATTCGAATGTAAGCGGAGCAAATAACGAGGTATATTAGTAATGTAAACTGCATTTTTGGCAACGGAAAATTTACCTCGTTACACCCCCCTCTTACTTCGAATAAAAAAAATAATAAACGCAGTTATTATTTTTTTCCTATTCCTACTCCTAGCGGTACGGATCCCTATATCGTACAAACAATATAAAAAAAATATATATAAAAAAATAAGAAAACGGTAAGTGACGGCGGTTCTTCTCCCCAAACAAAAGAAATGAATTACATGGATAGCTTCCGGGGCGACTCTGTCACCGGAGCATCGTTAACAGCAAAAAACAAAAGAGAACGGCCTCCATCCGAACATCTGAAACATAATTTGTTAAAGACCCTAATAAAAATCTTACTCTTCCAGCGTATGCCGGTACTGGGGTTCGCTCCATCGTCAACCTATCAGGTTATACTGCGTCACTCTGGAAGTAGTGTATACTCGTTGACGGGCAGATGAACGGGCACTTCGGGCGGCGGAGTGATCCCTGAGTCGATCGTGTCGGTGAGGACGGACGGTACGGACGGACGGTGGGCAGACTTTCCCTGTCTGTCGAAACGGTGGGTAACGGTGCGGGCAGACTGGACGGACGGTCGGTGGGCAGACTTCAATTGTCTGTCGGAACGGTGGAGAAGAATACGGATAATGAAAGAGAAACACGGAGAAAAGAAAAATAGAAAATTGTTAACGGTCGGTAGCATAGCGACATGCCTTGTAGCAGGGCATCGCTAGACGGAGGATCGGTCGGTGTGGTGAATGTCAGTCGTGCTGACTTAGACGGACGGTCGGGACAAACGTAGTCTCGGGCTTCGGCGGTATTGCACAACGGGGCTCGCTACTGGATGATTGTTCGGTGGATTCCTGCCAGTTGTTGGCGGCGTAGTACGTCGTTGCGAGTACTGTGGATCGGTAGAACGGCGGCTTCCCTGGGCGGTATCCCGAGAAGTCTGGCGGTTGCGGTCGGTAGTTTTCGGTGACAGCCTTAAAACGGGGTAATTCGGTTGCCAGTGATCAGATTTATAGCAAAATCTAGACCTGGTTGACGGTTATAAGGTTCCCATCAGCTAGTTGAGCAGACGGAACGGATATACTAACTGAAGGTATCCTATGTTCGGAACAGAAACCTCATACTTGGTTTCTCAGGTAAGAACGGACGGATTCGGTGCCAATCAGGGCGGAAAACGGTAATTATTCCTACATGTATATGCAGACGGTTGTCACTAGGGACATTGTGACGGATGATTCTGATGTGTCTGTGGACAGTGATGACATCGGAATGGTGGTAACGGACTGGTTGTGGCTGCGGCTTCGTTGGTAGAGGGTATACCCAACTTAGACGGATATCGCTAGCTCCAGCAACTTCTTGTTGTTGCTGATCATGAATGTTGTCCACTTGTTTCAGGTCTTCCTGTTCGTTGTCCAGCATTGTCGGTGTTAACCTTAAAATTGGTTAAGGTGTGCGGTATATCAGTTGAAAAGATGCTGGCGGACGGTAAAAAAAATGTTGTTCGGTAAAACGGTGATGTACGATGACGGTCGGAAATGGAACGGTGTACAGTATATCTGTTGAAGAAATACTGACAGACGGTAAGCAAAATGCTTCCAAAATGTTGTTTATTCGGTGACGGTTAGTAATGTAACGGTAAACGGTAGCGGTCGGAAATGTAACGGTATACGGCAGATCGGTTGAAAAGGTACTGCCAGACGGTGATGTTGATGCTGGATAATCGGTACAAGTGCGAATCGGTATTCAGTAATTATTAAAAATGATACATGTAACGGTGTATCAGTTAAAAGATACTGGTAGATGTTAAACAAAATATTAGCAAAGGTAAACGTTGACAGTTGATAAATGTAACGGTATAAATTTAATACATTAAATAAATACAACAGTTGCTATTGTACGTGCGTATTGGATAGGAATCCAAAAAAAACACACAAGTTCGGTGCGGGTTTCTTTTTGTATAAAAAGAAATTAAAAACGGTAAACGATGAGAAAGAAAAGGAAAAAAAAACGAATTCGTATCAGATAAATTCTTTAGCTTCTCAACTGTAGTAGTTAAAATCCAAAAATTCTTATTTCCAATCAACAGTGAAATATATTGATATTAATAGAATTGATAGCTATTAGTCAGTATTCAATAACGGTTAGAAATATAACGGTATACTGCAATGATTGTTATTGATCGGTACTGTTAGTATTCGGAGAGGTCTTTACAGCTTGCGGTCTCAAGCTCGAGTCGCTTCCTCAGGTTCGGATCGGTTTTGTATATACGGAGCAGCTAGGGATAGCTGCATCTATGCACAGTGGAACTCCTGTCGCGCCTGCGCTATACGGTAAAGTTTCAGTCAACAAAACAACAACAAAATTGTTGCAAACGGTAAAATCGGTAAATGCAACCTATCAGGTTGCTACGGTACACGTGCTCGCTGTATGGATGTTCGGATCGGACTCCAACATACGGCATTCGCTTCCAAGTTACTATTAAACGAGTGGTCACACTCCTAGTAACTCCACACTCCGGGGTCGTCTGTCAGTAAAACTGAAATGTGAACGGTCCTTATTGATGCTATCAACCAAATATTCTGGGAACGGACTCCTAACTTGGTTACATCGTAGTTCTATTCCTCGAGAAAAATGACAAAGTCTCTTAATCCCAAACTATCTAAAATTATTCGACGCGGTCTCGCCGAAAAATTTCCAAGTTTATTTTTAATCAAGAAAATGCCAAAGTATCAACATCTCTCGGAACAGCCGGTCGGATCGCGTTCGCAGTAATACTATTCGTTTCCTCAGGTTTGGTTACCCTGAAAACGATACCCCACACGCCTATTTGTGACGTCGGGTCTCTTCGTACGACTTCGGAAGTATTCGGACGGAATTCGGTAGCTCACCAGTGCAGCTTCTCGCTACGCTGGCAGCACAGGAAATGATTAAAATCGGCAGGCGGTCAGGAAACGGTTAATAATGTACTCGGAAGTACTCGGATCGGTTCGGCAGTAATCGGAAACGGCTCGGTCGGGTGACAGATGGCGGTGAATGGTCTGAGCGGTATCTCAGAGTAGCCCATTCTCAAGATGTACTGTCATAGCTGGTTAGGAATGGTGTTGGACGGTACTGAGCGGTATCTCAGTGATCGGTAATCGGTAAAACTCGGTCTGGACGGCGTCCAGTGATGCGGACTACGGATTCCCATCGGATTTAACGGATTTGAACTTACCCCTTCAACAGGGTACAATTTTTTTCGGAACGGATGGTCGGATCGTGATGAAACCTACGGCAATCGATTCAGAGTCCTTGAGTTACTATTAAACGAGGGGTCGCTTGCCTAGTAACTCCGGACACCGGAGTCGGTAAGTATTCCGGGCAAAATCCGGGAGGTCGGTAAATTGCGGTTTATACGGTGTATAGGGGTGCTATTTATCACCTAGTATGGGTCTTACTCAATTCGGAACCATAACTTGGCTATAGCACGGTTTTTCCCGGAACGGTTGGTCGGATCGGCTTTCCAGTGTTGCTAAATGCTTCCTTGGGTTCGATTACCCCGAAAACGACTCCCTACTCGGTATTTTGTGTATTCGGGTAGCTTCGGGAAACTTCGGAATTGTTCGGTCGGAATTCGGATTTTCGGTAAAAGTGCAGCCTCTTCAGATGGCAACACCACGGAAACAGCAATTCGGTAAAAAAAATTATTAAGGGGTTATTAAATGATTAATAACGCCTTCGGGTGCGGTCGGATCGGATCGGCAGTAACCGGAATCGGTTCCCCGTGCTCGGTTTGGTCAAAAATGACACCCCACACGACCCTGTGAGTCTATTGGTACTTTTCTGGTTGTACTCGGTGCCTGCCGAATGTGAAGAAAATCTAATCTTTGTTTATCAAGTCTAATTTAATTTAATTAAGTCTATTTCGGTAAATTAGGTCTACTTTCATTTAATCAAGTCCCTGCTCGGGCGCCATTTTGTGACGTACGGGTAACCAGGCGGTGAGAAGCTAGTTAGCTACTCATTAATGCGGAAGCAAGCGGTGGTAAGCAAGCAAACGGTGAAAGCGGTAAAAAAACAGTAGTAAAGCGGTATATAAGTAAAAAGTAAACGGAAAAAAACTGCACAAGTAAGTAATTTAAAAAAACGGACAGCGTGCAAATACCAGGCAAAAGCAAGCGGTTATCTACAGCAATAATCATGCCTACATGTTGCATTAGAGTGTGGGTGTGAAGAACTTGGCAAAATGAAATAAAACTGATACCAAATAAATAAAACGGTTTTCGGATTCGGTGCGGTGTGTAACTTAAGTCACACTCGGATCGGAAAATAAAACGGTTATCGGATACGGAGCGGTGTGTAACCTTGGTTACACTCGGTTCGGAAAATAAAACGGTTATCGGATTTGGTATCAGCTTACGGCGGAGATTATTCTGCCTAGACGGACAGACAGCAATAATCAGAACGGTGGTATTTCGGTTCGGTTCGGAAATGTTGAAATTACATCAACACTTGATGCGGTGTTTGCCAAGCGCCTCAAACCCCACAGCTGGGTGCCTTCAGTAAATGCATTTCGGTTCGGCCACGTGGTATCTTGTCGGATTGTATGCGGAAAATGTATATGTATCAGAATATAATGTTAGTTAATTTATTGACGGTAGCCTAGATTTTATTCTCAGTTCCCGGACTATAATAAATTTCTATAAATTATTTCAAAGTAATGAATTTTGTTCCATTTCGTATCAGTACAAAATATTGGAAACAAAATGAACGGTAAATTAACACTAACACTACAAAAAATTTCACAAAAATCATTTTTGCAAATACAGATTTTATTTTGCTACGACCTAGCTAAAATAAAATTACGGTAATTAAAACTTCTACCCATTTGGTAGAATCACATATTATTTTATCGCAGTACCATCACAAATGGTCTGGATCAAAATAATATAAACGGTAAACGGTACACATTTTCTCTCGAAATATCATCCATGTTCTTTTTCCCATTTGGAAATTCTTGCGAACATGGCTATTTGGATAAAATCGGAGAAGTTGACATGTCCTAACTCGGACTCTCTTACTATATTGTAATAATTTAATAAATTTATTTAATTTCGGCAAAGTCGGGAAATAATAATTATATTCTGATACATTTAAACGGAATCGGTTTCAAATTATTGCTTTAAAACACACATTTCAGTGAATTATTCTTATCGGTGTTAATATAAAAAGATCTCGACAAGAAACCAGCGGCGATGATAAAACGGTGTACTTACTTACATGTTGAGAATATACGGAATAGTACCCGACTGGGCTGTTTGACGGATCGGACAGAAGTGATTTCAAAATGTGCTCTAATGAAACTAATTTACGCAGGTGTCTCACCAACGCCCTCCGTATCAAATCTTGTAATTAATATTAATATTATAGACAGCCCTCTCACTGCCAGGTTTATCAAATTACCTATTTAAAGTAGAAATCTGTTTCTCGGTTTCAGTTAGCTAAATTAGTAGAAATCTATAATAATAATTTACAATACCTATGATTCGAATGTAAGCGGAGCAAATAACGAGGTATATTAGTAATGTAAACTGCATTTTTGGCAACGGAAAATTTACCTCGTTACAATTTTCGGAGTCATGTAAGAGAACTTGGCATTTATCGCATTTTGAGGGCTAGGAATTCGAGAGATTAAAAAAATGTAAGAGTGTTTAAAATATCGGCTTTCAACTAGAATGCTAAGGACTATATCGATTTAATTGACTGGAACAAATGTACCATAACCGAACAGCCTCTTACAATGATCATTTCTACCGACGATTTAATGACAGCACTTCAGAGCAAATCTGCCATCACTATTAAACAATTTCCATGCCACACTCAAGCTGTTGAGTGATGTGTAAAGATCACCACTGAAGCTTCAGGCAAAGTTTGTAGTCGTGACTCAAGAGATGGGTACATTCGCGTAAAATTTGGTGTGAGGAGTGATCTGCCATCATTTGAAACCAAAAATCTATAATACACTATGGTTGCAAAAAAAGCAAAACTGAGTAATAAGTAAGTTAGATCTACGATTAGAATAAGTACAAGTAGTCGAAAAGGGAGGAAGGGGTGGGAGGAACTTAGCAGCCACCTTCTCGCGGTGAGTTCTGGGTTGAGTAGTTGATAAAGTATGTATATTATATTAAATAAAGACAATCAATACAATAATATTAGGCAGCCTATCACTTACTCAAACGAAGAGCTGCTTTTATATATTTTAAGGGCCCTGGGGCGCGGATAAAAATTCTTTTATTTCTTTCATATTTTTTTTGGTTACTGTATACATTGATTCCTAACTTTTTGACGCTACAACGAAAACAATACATGACCTTGGAAATTTGCCCTTTTTAAGGCCCATGGGGCGCGGCCAAAAATTAAGCGAAAATTAAAAGAAAAATTTAGCGAACATGTCTTTATACCCTTCAACTTTTTATGACTATACCAAATTAATTTTCCGAAAAAAATTTTTTCGGCCCGCCCTACAGATGATTTAATTCATCTAGGTACAATACTAATATAAGTTTAACATTTATACCATATTTATATTTTGTACTTATGCGTTACACCGCATATGCAAAAAGTACAAGATTGTTTCACAAATGTTGACAAACTTGTTGCTAATATAAAGACATTTTTTCTAAAAGCTCCTAGGTAGTAGGATAAAACATTTCCAAGAAGAATGTCCTAATTTGCCACTTCCTCCAAAACCAATGATTACACGTTGAGGAACATGGATAAACGCGGCTCGTTACTAACATGTTAACTTCAACTCAGTAAAGGAAGTTGAATAAACCTTAAATGAATATGCTACTGCGATTAAGTATTCAAAGGATTTAATGAATATTCCAAATATTAAAAATGATTTAAAATTTATTTTCGAACGATTTAAAATAATAACAAGAATTATAGAAAACCTTCAATGTCCAAACTTGTCCTTGGAAGAAATATTTAACAAACTAGACACTATTCAAAAAACAATTAATGAAATTGCGGGTGCAACTGGTGAGGTTATATCAAAAAAGTGGGTTGCAGTTTTACAAATAAATCCAAACTTGGCGGTCATATTTGCCATTAGCAAAAAAATTGTGACAGGACCAGATTCCGTCTTTGATCAGGTGCCTATGAATATCTCTAAATATGCTTCCCTCACTTCTGTATAAAGTATAAAGTTTGAAACTTGAAAGTGCTGTGCGAATTTATAACAATTTATGTGTGAAATATGTGTACATACATTTATTATGCCAAAATACATCATAAACTCATAAGGTAGGTTCGTATTACATTTAATTTTGTAAGAGAGAACAAACTTACATTTAATATTTTGATGGAAAATTTCATATATGTGTACCATTGGAATTAAACCCAAATTCCGATCACTGTACATAACAAAGTCAAGGATTGATGGCATAAAACTGTCATGTACCGTGTGCATCACGTGATGAAGTGAATTTTATTTCATTTTGAAATGTTAATCCGTATAACCTACTTCTATCGGAAATCTACATTTGTGAAACGTACTAACAAAGGCATTCGATACTGACCGAGTGTCACCATTAAATTCCAGTATATGGAGGAACTTTAATGTTTTTTATTTATGAGGTTTAATCTACTTTAATTATACGACGCCGCCGAAATTGTGTAACTTTTCAAAATCGCTTTGTATCTACACTGTGGCAATTATTAGCATTTATGTCAACATTTAATAAAGAGGAAAGAGTAGACCATCCCTGATCACAGTTTTGCAAACCATAGTGTAAATCTAGCCATATGAATGTACACTCTTACAGAGAAATTATACGTCGGTATACAAAATTGTCTAGTGCTTCTCAGGCTGCAAAATAGACTTGTGGATTCGCGATTTCCCAGAACTGCAATTTGATGGAACAGATCTTTATTGTAGTAGTTGCAACAAAACAATTTCTTGGACATCTAAAACAAATGTTAATAGACATATTTCCTCACAAAAGCCTACTAGTGCTAGCGGCTTTACTGATAGTGACAGTCAACGTAGTTTTAATTTAGATTTACTGGAACTGATGGTGGGATGTATCATACCGTGGCCAAAACTAGATTCACTTTTTATACAATTCTTGGAAAAGTGTAAATATAACAATGTTCAACTGCCGTTGGAAACGTCACTCAGAAGAAAATATTTATCAATGGAGTGTGATAATGTTAGACAAAAAATTTCTTCACAGAGCTTACTGGGTTATTGCGGACGAAACCACCAATGGTTGTGGTGAGACAGTAATGAATGTTTTAGTGGGTGCATTGGAGGAAAATTGTTCAGTGCGTGGACATTTGATGCCCTCTAAAGTTGTAGAAACGACAAACTGTCGCATTATAGTGAAGCCAGTGAATTCAAGTCTACAAGAGGTATAGAGTGAAAAATCTATAGAAAATAAGGGCAAGGTCTTATTATTTCTTACTGATGGGAGTGAATTATATGAAAGTTACAGGACGAATTATGAAGGAAACATATCCCAATATGCTGCATGTAACATGTCTAACACAATGACTCCATAGAATTGCTGAAATTATTAGAGGGTGCTACGGTAATGATGATAACTTAATATCTAGTGTAAAGAAAGTTTTTTCTGAAAGCACCACATTGTGTACAGTTATTTAAAGAAATACTTCCAAATACACCATTACCTCCAGCGCCCATTATAACACGGTGGGGAATTTGGCATCACACTATTTTTGCCATTTTGAAAACGTCAAACTAGTAGTACCTACTGCAGTTGAATCCAGATGACACAGTTGTTATTTCACAGGCTCAGGATCCAACTGTTCAAGAAGATCTGAAGACCATACTTACAGAATAAAAAGTAGATGCATACAAAGAATATAGCGGAAAGGCACATTTGTGATTTGGAAAGTGTTCTTTTTAGTATGGCAATAAGAGCAAGCGACGGCGAAGCAACTAGGCTATGCTCTTCTATCATATAACATATCGTACATCGAGCCACCCCTTTCTGCACCTCTGTCAGTAGTAGATACCTTTATTGTGGGCGGTCAGTTAAAGCTTTGAGACCAACATTTTCCAAATCTGTATATAATACAAAGCATTGTATTCAGGTACCGGCGTGTGAGCGTCGGCTTCACTCGACTCCGGTTATACTGCTATTATGTTGTGTATGACTTTTTATGTTTTTATAGAATAAATATCATTTATAATAATTATTATCCATTATTTCCTCTAACAAATATTGTTTAATAATGCAATTTTCATAAAATATTTCGTATCTGAGGTAATATCTTGCAAGTATAGCACGACGCAGATTCGCACCTTGTTTGGTCCACTACTTCTACTTCAATAATTTTCGACGGAAATCCTGTGACTTTTATAGAGACATTTTTTGCTTAAAGATGTATGCTCTTTATGAAAATATTTTTTATTTTCCCATACATCGACTCATGTTAAAACTTTTGAAAAAATACTGAAAAAAAAGTTTTTGATTTTTATTTATGTTGCCGGTCTGAAAATCATGCAAACTTTACATGATCTTATTAATTACACTTTAGAGAACTCATAAAAAAATAAATCATCTCCGAACATGTTTGAGATTTTTATAGATAAAATTAGCTATACCGCCTGAACTAACAGGAAATGTTGTCATGCAGGGATAAAACAAAAATCTAGAATTGTGCATGTAACACAACTGCAGTGAATATTTACATACCATTTACATATTCTGATAAATTCAAAACAGACAAGGCTGTAGAATCGTCGTCCGTTGCATCCTCTGTAGAAGCAGGTATTGGTTTCCAAGGTATTTTGGCAATACTTGTACTTTCTGTGACTGCTAAATTGTTATTTGCTTTTCCATGTAAGATATTTTGCATGCTAATAGATTCATGGATATATAACTAAAAATAAAAATTATTAAATAAACAAATAAACATTTTAAATTCATTATATGGGGTGTCCCAAACAATCATACAAACATACAAGAGGTTTTTGATAGCTACTCATTTGACTTTAAAGCAAAGTGGTAAAAGAAATTACTGTTGATATAATATGTTTATTAATAGTTTAAATTTTCGAATATTTATGAAAGGAGACATTAACAACATCTTTTTTTGTCTAACTTAATATACCTAATAATTGTACAAATCAAGTAATCAGTAAGAACCATCTCAAAGTTAATATTAATCAAGAAACATTACCTAAATTCATAGTTAAACAAAAAAGGCAAAATCATACATAACCTCTAATATTGCACAGATCAGAAATTCTCTTGCACAATTTCCATCATGTTGGATATTCCACTGCATCACAGTTATATTGATTTCTTTTGTTGAATGAGAATTAAGTAACAAATATTATGCTTAGAATATAATCTTTATTTTGCATATTTAATGGAGTGCAATTAGGTTTTTACCTTGGAATCCAGTTATAATGAATGGAGTACAAGAAAATTTACCCTTTAAAAATTGCCGCTTTTAACTTGGAGGTGGTTCCCAGTAAAATAGTAACCACCGAATCTGATGTAGAATTATTTTGTAAGAGAAAAAGGTGGTTTATAATTTTTCATGAAAATTTATATTTTCCAAGTTATAACGATTTTAAGATTACAATTTTAGCTTTAAAAAACTGGTACTTTGAGACTGTCTTTTGTAAATAACTTAAAAATTTTACATTTATGGGAAAAGTGGTATGGTACAAGAAATAAAATCATGGAATTACAAGTATTTTATTTTTTGTTTATTTCTATATATGATGAATAGTTCTAAAAATATGATAGTTTAAAAAGGTCACTATAACATTTCAGTCGAGATATACTGTTTAAATCTCAAATATAACAGAAACAATCAGTATGATACTAAAAATACATATAATAGAAATTAAAGGGCTTAAAGTACTTTTTTATAGGACTTTCTTCTATCTGTACAGCTTGAAAGATGACAATGTTATGCGCAAAGCAACGAGTGCCTTATAATTTTTGAAGAAAATATTGTTATGCATTACACCCCCTACGAAATGGAGACTGTTACGCCCATGACTACTACTAGCTCAAATTAAGTTGAAAAGTGACAACTGAGAGGTTAGAAATCCGAAGTGGTAGAAATACAAAATAGTAAACATTGTAAAAGTTATTTTAGACAGTTAAAGTGCATTTTAGTAGATGCTAGAAATGTGAGTATGTAGTAAATTATTAACTAAAGTGTTACTGTTTATCCCTTACTGAAATTATTTTGGAATCTGCGGATCCCGAAAGGTGGTATTCAAAACGTTAGTGGAAGGGGAAGAAGAAGAATTAAGGGCTAGTTGTCCCTTACACTCCTCAGTGACAAATTTATAAAGGGGCGCCACACAGTGGTCATTTTAATTATTCTAGGAAATAATAAATAACGGTGTCAAGTTTATTTTTCTAAATTGTGGTATCATTCGTTTGTTTAAAATCGATTGATCTATAACTTAAAATGGAACCCTTACGCATGATATACATAGAAAAGGAATAACAAATAAATCATTCACATTTTTATTTTTCGATCGAAACTTTCTGATTTTATGTTGAAATAAATATTAATTTACATTTAACATAAAGCCGTGTTAGAGAAATAAAATTACCAATATCAATTGCTAAAGTGTTGGGAACACTTAGTCTATGGAATACAATTTAGTATTTGTTGTCAGAATCATGAGGATAATCATTTGTTGGTAGCAAAGTGTTAACAAATTTTTGCTCTTATAGCAATTGTAAAACCTCTTTAATCAATGGTTCTTTCTGTGAACGTTTTCATATGCACTGTGATAATGATGATATAAGAGGGTCTGAAGAGAACAAAAGAGCATTTAGCAAATCTCGCATGGTTTTTTTCCTGAAAAATTTTCTAGTATAAACACGATATAGTCTAAAATGTTTGTTTCGAGATCTTTATGTCTCCTCTAAAAACGTTCCAATGGGAAGAGCAATTGCCTTGGCTATATCAGTGCCATGGATTAAGATGCGGTAGATGCTTGATGGCATATAATATCACGAGTAAGGTTGCGCATATATCTTAGTAGTATTTTTTTTTATAATTGGCGAATGCTTCTGTGTTGGTGGCATACCTACATGATATTGTTAATAAAATTACATATATATGTTTTAGAAAATATGCATCTAGTTATTGAGGAAGCCAGAAAAAACTTGGAAAAAAATTTTCGGGCAGTGCTGTCATGGTGTATTGTTCCGTAGCCAGACTTATGAATCATTACATTAATTTTTTTAACTTATTAACTATTTCTGGCTTCCTTCTATCAACCTTTTCCTTATTACTTCTGCTGATATATCCGACACAATAATATGTTCTTCCTGTGGATAGCACTTCTTTTTTGCGTCTTGGTGCTTGTAAAGCCTTTTTTATTCTAATTGCTCTGTTGGGAGAATAGTCGGAAACTTGTTATACCATTTTAGCAGCACCTCGGGGTCCATAAATGTCAAGGTTGTGACGGGTCGTAAAGGTCAACTCTTCCTTGGAATAATTTTCCAGCAATGGTACAATTTTTTGTCTTTTACTTTTGGCCACTGACTAAAATCTTTTTGAGGTCAGCTTTTTTGGCATGTGAAATTTCTTCTAATGTCTGTTTTCACTAAATAGCACGATTTCCTTATCAAGCCCTTGGTGATGTCTTACTTTAAAAATTCTTAAGTACATTTACAATCCTTCCAAATTTTCGCGATTTTACTAAAACTGCCTACAATTTTTTAAACTTGGAATATTTTTCCACATTTTCACACTCCATTAAACTAAGTTTGTTCAAAAGATGAGTCAAAACTAACGAATTTTTTCATTTTACTACACCTTCTTGATGCCAACTGCTGAACAGATCTCTCCTCAATATAGACATGATTACATTAAATTACAGTACATTACATTAAATTATTACATTAAAATTACATCAAAATCTAAGTACAAAATATAAATATTATATAAATGTTAAGCTTATATTAGTATTGTACCTAGATGAATTAAATCATCTGTATGTACAAATAGAATGAGAATTTAAGTTAGTCTATATAAACCTAAGAATAAAATATAAAAATACAATAGTATCAATAAACAAAAAAAGTACATATCATAAATTTAAATTATTTCATAAAGTGAATTATTTCATCAAGTGAATGAAGGCATTATAGTTTCCAATTACATATTCTTTGCATGCATTATTAAATTTTTTACGAATCTTTATTTTTTTTATATTTAGTGGAAGCAAGTTGTAAAATTTTGGAGCCAAATAATTAATAAATCTCAAATTTATACTTTTGTAACTATTTGGGATCTGTATGTGTTGGTTATTTTTTATTCTAGTTGCGTATTCATGTTTAATGTGCACTTTTAATAGTTCATTCTTGTGTACATATGAGCAAACTGAGAGTATATATAAGGTGCGTATGTTACAATTTTCTCTAGAATATAATAAACTAGTGGGATGAAGCCTATCTTTTTTATGTATTATTTTTAACAATGTATTTTGTATAACTTGTAATTGTTTTAATGAGTCGTTGTACAGACCACCCCATACAATCATGCCATATCGTAACAAGGATTCTACTAAGGATCTGTATACAATAATGAGAAGTTGTTTGCCTAAGATTTCTCGCAATAGATAAAATTTGTGTATTAGACATCTAATTTTTTTAGTTAAATATAATGTATGCTTATCCCATTTTAGATTTTGGTCTATTATTACCCCAAGATATTTAGTATAACAAGTTTCCTTAATATCATCCTCTAAGTTATCGGCCACTATAGAGTTAAAGCCTGGTCTATTGGCGGCGGTTATTGAGAAAGCTATATAATTTGTTTTTTTAATATTTAATGATAATTTAAAGCTATCTAGCCAGATCTTAACTTTTTGAATACCAATCGTAGCTTTATTTCTTGTTTGTTCCCAAGTATCTCCATTAAAAATTAGAACAGTGTCATCCGCATATGAAACAATTTTCCCATTTATGTTAAGATTTGTCAAAGAGTTTATATATAGTATAAAGAGTGTAGGACCCAGTACTGTTCCTTGGGGTACACCAATTTGAATAGTGGCAGGGTAACTTAATGCCTCTCTTATTTTGACATATTGTGTTCTATTACGTAGATATGAATTGAAAATATTTAATACTGTTCCCCGGACTCCATAATGTGAAAGTGCATCAAGGAGTTTATCATGGGGAACAGTATCAAATGCCTTTGCAAGATCTAAAAATATTGCCAAGCATTTTTTATTATTGTTAAGATTGTCTGTTATTGCTTTCGTTAAACTGTACATGGCATCATCTGTACTTAGTCCTTGAGAAAATCCAAATTGATGTTTCGATATTATTTGACTTGAGAAAATTTACTAATCGATCTTTTAGACATTTTTCAAATAATTTAGCAAAATTAGTTATTAAGCTTATTGGTCTAAAATTGTGAATGTTTACCATATTTCCTGATTTATGAATAGGGATTACCACAGATATTTTAAATTGGCTAGGAACTATTCCTGTTTTATAAGTTAAATTTATAATGTGTTTTAAGGGTTCTAAAATATGTCTATGAATATGTTTTATAATATTTGCCGAGATCCCGTCCATGCCAGGAGAGCTGTTATTTTTTAAACTATTAATATGTTTTATTAATTCATTATTATCAACTGGCCTTAAATACATTGATGATATTAAATTCGGTTCATCAGAAATTTTCACTCGATCTTTTGGTTCTTTAATAGTTTTTGCCATGTCTAGTCCTATTTTTGAAAAATAATTATTACAGTGATTGGCCATTTCTTGAACATCTTTAAAGGGCTTATTATTATCATTATATATTTCTAAATTTTGATTACGTTTATTTGGACATTCATTAGTGGCTTCAGAAATAACTTGATACATTTTTTAAGATCTCTAGAGCTAGCTGTAATTTTTTCTCTATAATAACAATTTTTCACATATTTTATAATTTTATTTAGGTTGTTTCTGTAGGTTTTATATTCTCTCTCTTTGTCGGCTGTATAATTTTTTGAAAGAATTTTTTTCATTTTATCACGTTTTTTTATAGAAGTTACTAAAGCATTTGTTATCCATGGCTTTATTTTCTTACGAGTTAGAATTTTGTAGGTTCTGATTACTTTTGATTGATCTATAATGTCAGCAATTTCTCTTGTAAAAATATTTGTAGCTTCTTCTGGGTGACAAATATTTAAAACATTTGTCCAATTTTTGTTTTGTAATTGATTATTTAAGAATGTAAGATTAATACTGTGACTGTTTTTATTTATGCCTTTCGTTGTAGCTGTATTATTGTTATTATTTGAAATGTTTAACATAATTGGAAAATGGTCTGTGATATCATAATTAATTACATATGTTTCAAATTTCATATAGTTTATTTTTAGTTTCTTTCTAATAAAAATATGATCAATGCAAGAAGAAGTATCAGTGGTAACACGTGTTGGCGAATTTATATAAGAAGTTAAACCGTGGGCAGCTAACATTGAGAGATACTCATTTACGTGTATGTTTTCTTTATCACCAATATTAATATTAATATCACCAGCAAATATTTCTATATTTTGATTTAGTTTTTGTTCCAAAAACTCATTTATATCTTCAATAAAATATGTCATATCAGTAGGTGGTGGTCTGTACAAAGCGGTTATACCATACGTTATATTATTGATGTCAAAGTTTATTTTACTTACAGTAACTTTAGAATTTTTCATCTTTTTTTTTTTTTTTTTTTTTTTTCTTAACCGCTTCTCAAGTCATCGAGGTAACTCCTTGAAAATCCAGAATGATTTTGTGTAAGGTAAAGAGAAACGAGGCCCTACAGTTTATAGTGGAGTCCGAACCACATCTTGGGGATAATTTTATAATTAAAATTATTTCGCGGTGAGTAGGGTTTGAACCTGCTTCGCTAGGTATACCAGTATGCAAGCTAGACGCGCTAAACCACTGGGCTACAGTAACATCCGCCTTTATATTAGATTTTATGAAAATTAACGTTCCATCATTTTTATTGAAGTCTGCATTATTATAATATGTTGTATAATTTGGAATGTTAAATTGAGCACACGTATCTATTTGCCAGCACTCACTTAATAAAATTACATCACAAAAATCTAAATTAAAAGATTGTAGCAGTAGCAAAAGTTCATCAAAATTTTTTTAACACTTCTTATATTTAGGTGTAATATGTTAAGAGTTTTTCCTTTTATATTGACAATATTCGATATTTCTTCAGCGTCCGCCATCTTACACTTTATTTCGTCTGCGTCAAGAGTTTTGATAATTTCGACTTCTTGTATATTAGCCATGGGTACAATTGTAGTTTATTCTGTTTTTTAGAACCTGAATGTGATACTTGTATGACGGGCATTCTCGATCATTCGCTTCATGATTTACATTGTATTTTAATTTATATTTGTTATTTGCTATTTCACAGTTATTACATTTCTTTACTTGTTTAGGGCATTCTGTTTCCTCATGTTCTTCTGAGCAGTAAGCACAGGCCTTTTTGTTCGCACAGTCTTTACTTTTGTGATAAAAACCTTGACATTTATAACATTTTGGTATGCTTAAATCCTCGTAGATGGGGTACCTTTCCCATCCGATGTAAATTTTTTTTTGGTCCATTATTTTATGAAAGAGGCTTGATGAACATTCACCGAAAATTATGGAACTGCTTTGGCCTTTTTTTATATAAGTGATTTTTAGTTCATCTTCTTCACACACGAATTTATTTTGTTTTTTAATTGATTGGATTTAATTGATTGATATCTAAAAAGGTTAAATATTTTAGTCCTTGGCACTTCTTGGCAGCTAGTTTTAAATTTAATGAGAAGCTAAGAAAAGTACCACACTGAAAAAAAATATTTTAGTAAAAACAAACACGAACACACGTACTGCAAGTCTACTTAGTTATAAATAGAGCAAAAAAAATGTTATGAATGTTAGGATATACAATAGCTGATTTTCTACAATTTGTTAACAGATAAAAGTAGTACTTATAATATGAGCTGCAACTACAAACCTTTAACTCAGTAATTAACAGAAAAAAATCAAGAATCGCAAGGCAAAATGCCACTATAGATTTTATTGTAAGACGCACGAAACACGTCGGAAATAAGTAAATATTTACCCTTTCATTTGACACATCTTTATGAGATTACAATTAATAGACCTCTTTACTGATTTCTTTTATTTTTACAGCAGGTATCATACAACCATCACTTTTTCAAATAAAATCAGAACGAATGACTTTGGTGATTTGAGATTTTTAGTATTATTAATTCCTAGAATAATTAAAATGACCACTGTGCGCCAGTGATCCAGTGATATCGAACACCTCCTTGTCGGCTTCTCAGGGATGAGTTCTTTGTCACTACCGAAGTAGGAGTACTAGTCGTGGAGGACTATTCCCCCGCCTAACTACTAGGGGTCAAACTTTTGTGACATCACATTATTTACATCTACGTATACCACTGTTTTAATTGAATGGAATTAAAAAAAAAAACAAATATCAGAAAATTCTACCTCAAAATTTAAAATGTGAGACGTCACAAAGGGGGGGGGACTTGAATGTGACAACCTGTGACATAGGGGGAGGGAGGGGTAGAAAAACCATGAAATTTGCGTGACGTAATTAATGGGTGGCCCCAAACAAATGTTATGAAAATTAATGAAATGAAATGAAAATCAAAGCAATGACCACTGAATCAGATAACTTATTAGGCAGTAGTAATTATTACACAAAGAAATATGGGCCCCAATTTTCCCGGTCCGTACCTGCACTTTTTATTCGGGTTCCATTCAAACCTGTGTTTTAACATTAACATTTAATCATCTTCCTGTAAATTTGAGGCAAATTATAAGCAATAATAAATTTAGAAGAGGACTTAAGAAATTATTGGTTAGCAAGGCTTATTATTCACTGAATGAATTCTTTCAAGACACATTTTATTGACCCATTTTTATCACTGTTATAAAATAAATGTAATCCTGTTTGTTGTTTTTTGTTTTTCTTTGCTCTTAATGTCTGTAACTTTTATTAGTATTTAAGTTTGGCTTTGTCAACAAAAATTTTTTGTATTTTCTTCTGACAATAAAGCATATTCTGATTCTGATTTAGATTTGATTCCTAGGCGTGATATTTTGCAATACTTTTAACAAATAGCATTAATATAAAAATGGACAAGAAACCATTAATGATATAATTATGATAACTGATCGTGTAAAAATTAAATAGTGAAGTGTATTTGGGTCGAGAAGGAAATTAATAAAAGAGCTTTCAATGATCGGCTAAGTCATGAACCTTGACTGAAGATTGAGAGATTATTAATTTACTAAGCCTTAAAGTATGAAATAATTTAATAAACAGGAATTGTAATGGCACTGTATCATGAACGTAATAATAGCCTGGTTACTAACTGACGCCGGCGTATGAGAAGGAAAAAACCAATACCTAAAATAATTTTGATGAACAAGATGCTAAGGAGGGAGTAATTTAAGTTCAGTGATGTGGTAACCAGGAGTATTCTAATCAGTGTTGGCAGAGACGCTACTCGCTTGGAGAGTCTAGTTCCTGATCTACTCACTTGAGGCATAGCAGAGCGTGTGCCAGTGCTTTCGTCTTGGGTTTACAAGCCGAAGGTTTGCCCTGTTTTATAACGGCAAAAATGGCAGGCTATAGCGTCCCTTTCTATTAGTACAATTAATTTATTAAATTTCAAATGTCTATTGACTATTATGGTGATATAGTTACAGTGACGAAATGCTCTATAAATTTTTTTAAGGATTATGGCTTTGCAAAGCATTAATGTGTAAAATAATATAATAACTTAAATTAGCGAAAATGACTTGTACAACATGTGGAGGTTAAATTAATTTCTCTCAATGACAAAGTCCAGTACAGAAAAAAAATTTAAGCACAGTTTCTTAATTATGATTATGATCTTAAGTAGACATATTTTATATTAGATATATCTCATCCAATTCCAGCGATGTACCCTTTGCAAATGGTTTCACTCACTACCTCTCTTAGTTGACACAGACGATAGTCGAGTATTCATTTAATTTTAAAACAATTGCGTTGCACTTTTGAAGGCATGCATTTAATTAACGAATAAAAATTTCTGAGTATAAAAAATTAACATCCCGTATTTACCTTTCGACAGGTACCAAGACGTGCTTTATAATAATAATAATAAAAGCTACGACAACAAGAAACTTAATCACTAAACGACACTCGGAAGATGCTTATGAATGACGCCACTTGTGAAAATGAATTTAAATTAATTTCGGCACCGCCGAAGACAATGTCATTTAACTGAAGTAAATGGAATTTAATGACACAGTGTTGAGAATTCACTGGTTAATTTTAAAATTTAGAAATAATGGCCTAAAATTAAACTTTCACCAGAAAAATCCAGGCGCGCCGGCGATACAAGAAAAAGACGTTTGTCTCGCCCTCGAAAAATGGATGAACTCCCTTAAGATCTTGCTGAAGTCGAATATAGAATCTCGGCATCTTCGCCGATGCGTCCAACTTTCGAGAGCTTGGTAACGGTTATATGGCTTGGCCCTTTTGTCACGTTGGCACATTATATGACGTTAAATATATAATATAATACAATGATGCTTTGATTATTTTCTCGATAACCCTTGGTCGGATCGAGATGAAACTACCTTTGTTGGATAGTGTGTAGCCGAGGCTATGTGCTGTGTATTTTTGGCGGCTTTGCTGTAAGAGGCTTGGCCGTGATTAATTATTTAATTGGATGCTGCTTCGTGTAAGTAAGTAAGTAAGTAAGTATTTTATTGGTGTCACAAAACAAAAATTTTTACACAGGTCAAAATAATAGAAGTAGAACACATAGTTTGTTGCTACAAAAAACATATAATATAAAGTATTAAAAATAGTTAAAATATAACACAACACATTAGCTTTATTTTTATCACAAACATAACAATTAACGTAAGATATTAATTACAATAAAATAAAAGAAACAGTCAGTCAATCCCTTGCAGTTACAAATACAAACACGTTAAAATTGAGGCAAGATGAGGATGTGTTAGCAAACAATATTTTTTATATTATTATGAATTTCCTGAATTGAGAAAAATCCATTTTCTACTAGAAATTTTTTAATTGTAGACCTGAATCTGACCGGTGGCAGTGCCCTAACACTTTTGGGTAATAAGTTGTATAGTTTTATGCCAAGAAATCTAGTGCCAGTTTGTCCTCTGGTGAGTCGTGTAAATTCTGTGCAAATGTTTTCTCTATATCTAGTTTCATGTTCATGCACGTTTGTGTGAGAATGAAATTTCTTCAGATTATCATGTACATATGTTATACATTGCAGTGCGTATATGCTAGGTACCGTAGGTATTTTAAGTGTTATAAAAATATTTTTTGTCTCGTCTCGATATCTTAATCCACCAACTATTCTGATTGCCCTCCTCTGTAAACGAAATATTCTATTCGTACCAGCTGAGTGCCCCCAGACGGGGATAGCATACGATATACGGGAGTGAATTAAAGCAAAGTAAGCGGTTTTTAAAGTATCTGGTGAAACTGAGTTGGACAATTGTCTAAGACAGTAAATATTTTTAGTAATCTGGTCTGCCAGATAGTTTGTATGACTGTCCCACTTTAGGGAAGGATCAATAGAAACTCCCAGAAATTTAGAGCTGGCAGGATTGTCTGGCATATTTATAACACGTGTACTTGTGACCATTTTTACAGTTTTTGTCTCGTTTAGTGCAAGGGCATTAGGTGTGAACCATTCCTTAGCCTTTGATAGTGTGTCATCACACCTTAGAGATAGGGATTCTAAACTCTCATCAGTCATTAAAAAAGTAGAATCATCTGCATAAAAGATACAGGTGACATTTTCCAGGGCATTTGGTAAATCGTTTATATAAATGAGGAATAATACCGGGCCCAGGATTGAGCCCTGTGGTACTCCTGATCTAATATCCAACTGATCTGATATTTTTCCATTTAGCCTTACCGACTGTTTACGATTTTCAAGGTAGGATGTGATAAGAGTAATACTTGAATGGTTAAAATTATATTTTGATAGTTTTCCAATTAATAAAGAGTGTGACACACAGTCAAAGGCCTTGCTTAAGTCACAGAACACGGTGGCAGTGTACTGACCTCTTTCAAAACAACCTAAGGTATGTTCGGTGAACTTTAGGATAGCATCCGTTGTTGACAATTTCTCGCGAAATCCAAACTGGAATTTATACAGAATATTATTATTTTCTAAGTACTTCGTTATTTGAATTTTCATTGCTCTTTCAAAAATTTTTGAAATAATTGGGAGTATTGAAATGGGTCTATAGTTACTTATATCGTCTGGGTCACCTTTTCGTGGACGCTATCAGGTGTTTTTATCCCGAATTACGTCTGCGAGCTTATCCTACATGTATGTGACGCCGTGCATGCGAGGATGTCGTGAGGTTTCTTTAGAACCTACATACGTGCAATTGGACCGCGGTTTTACCCAGATTATGTTAACCCTTCCACTGAGTCCATTTCAGAAGTTCCAGAGACAATGCTTGGTAAGATATTGGTTTGCGGTTTAAACATAATCCTTGATAAATAATAATAATAATAATAATTCGTTTATTTAGCTAATGAAAGCTATACAGTTTCACATACATCTTACGTCTAACAAAAGTATAGATAAAAAAATAAAATCCTTGATTAATAATATCAAACAAGTAGAATTATGAAGTGGTCTTAGTACTATTTAAATAACAAAATACTGAATACAATATAATATAATATTTGAATACTGGTGCACAATTTCATTCAGGTGTAATTATGTTTTCTAATTATTTGAGTAAATTTAATGAAATGATGCATGTCTTTGCCAGTCTGTGATGGGGAAATTTCCAGCCCAATACGTAGACAACCGGTTTTGTCATCTTGTTATCAAGTCGGGGTTAGGTGGATTGCATATATTAAAACAACTCAGGTTCTTGACGGCCTGTGCAAAAGGTCTGTCAACAGTTGCGACAATATTTAGAATAGTCCTGCTGCCATTGGCCATATTGTGGAAATCAAAAAATCTGTACCAATTTTTTAATTAATATATAGCATAACTAACCTGCTCTAATTTTCTGGCATTTTTAAAGCAGTCGTTTTTAGAAATATACTACTTTAAATTAAAAAAAAAAAATACAATTTTTCCGCACAAATTCTTTATATTTGTAAATAACTGCAAAACAATTGCATTAAAAGAAAATATGACAAAATAGGAAAATAAATGTTAAGAAGTGGTATATTAATTTGTTTTTTAAAATATTTGTAGAATCGATAGTTTCGGAAATATAACAGTACAAATGTGGGGATGAACTTCTAGTGGCAAGGAAACACATTTATATCTCTTACTTCTTCTAAACTTCTGATAAATTAAAGCTCTCAAAATTAGAGCATGTTGGTAATACCATATATTAATAGAAACTGGTAAGTACAGATTTTTTGAATTTCTATTCTATGGCCAATAACAGCAGGAAAATCCTAAATTTTGTATTTAAAAAAATTAATTGAACTGAATCTGAGGTAAGTTCTTGGTGAAACATATTAAATAGAACAAGTATTAAAAACACTTGGTATTACTGGCTCACAGTTTTATTCAGATTTCTCTGCCATATGTTATAACTCTTTGATAATGGTCGAAAGGCCGAAACATATGTCAGAGAAATCTGAATGAAAACTGTGAAACAGTAATACCAAGTGTTTTTAATACATCATACTGATTGTATCTGATATATTTGAGATTTAAACATATCTCGACTGATAAATGTTCTATCGCCATTTTTAAACTATCATATTTTCAGAACTATTCATTGTACAGAAATAAACAAAATACTCATAATTTCATGATCTTATTTTTTATACCATACCTACCACCTTTTCCATAAATGTTAAGTTTTTTGGGTTATTTACGAAAAACAGTCTCAAGTACCAATTTTTTAAAACTAAAATCGCAATCTTCAAATCGTCATAACTTGGAAAATGTAAATTTTCATGAAAAATTGTAAACCACCTTTTTCTCTTACAATATGATTCTATATTAGGTTACTATTTTACTTTTTTGCCCATCCCTCTAGAGGGGGTGGGAACCACCGCCAAGTCAAAAGCGGCTAATTTTAAAGGGTGAACTTTTTTGTACTCAGTATTAGAAACTCTATGCAAAAAAAAAAAATCATTCAAATCCATTCACTCACTATAGCTGGGTTCCATCATTTTTCACCTTTAATGACTAATTGCACTGCACTAATTGACATAAAACTCAAAGAAACAATTTTTCCCATACTTGCATTGAGTTTAATTGAATTGACTTACCTGCTTATTATGCATTCCAATATAAATAGATGGCAAATATGGAGCAGATATCAAAATATTCGGAATATTATTAGGAACAAAAAGGTTTACTTCTGACAGGTTTCTTCCACTCCATCTCCACACCCTTACTATCGGAGAGGTAAATGTGTATTGCCAACTATGCTCTACATTGTTTAGGATAGTTGATGCTCTAAGTTTTCCTTCTGGCAAGATTGCAGTTAAGTTCCAATCAAATAACTTAGAATGAGTGTCAATACAACTTATTCTAGGGAGTTTTACATTGTGGAGACCAACACTAAAGTTCCATCTATAAATAAAAAAAAAATTGTACCTACTTAAAAGAGAAAATATAAAATGTACTAAAAATAAAAAAATCTTTAAATTCATACATCTGGAAAATAAACGCTTTGAGGGTGATCATATAACACTATTACACGGTTATTTTGCTCAGTTGACTGCTCCCAAAGCTCTTCCACATGTATGAATTTAAAAATAATTTTTTACTTTTTAGTACATTTCCTATTTTTCTTTTTTTAGTACATTTTCTTAAACAGAAGTTTTTTTTTAAATACAAGTAATTTTACTTTTTAGTCTTTAATTATTTTACAGACAGACAGACAAAACCCTGTCATTTGATATCCATGTCAAGAAGGCTGTAACGAAAAGGGTAATCCACCATCCTAGAGCGTCCGCCATATTGTATTTAGAATTACCTTAAAAAAATAAGGAGAGGGTGGTTGAAGAAAAAGAGAATCTGCCATATTGGGTTTAGAATGACGTTATATCAAGGGAGTTGTGAAGAAAAATGTAATCCGTCATCTCGGGACGTCCACCATCTTGGATTTAGAAAGCTATTAGCTACACTATATTGCATTTTCACTGGACTTATACATGTGTGCAAAATTTCAAAGCTCTAGCTTAATTAAAACCAGTCGAAATTTTGATTGCAGTATCTGTAGCAGACAGACATACAGACAGAAAAACAGACAACAAAGCAAGTTAAATAAAAGTGTTTAAAGTATTAAAACACCGCTGCATAAGTGATCACTACTTGCATATCCAGATTAACTATTCAAGCATCTTGAAGTGTTCGCTTCTCGCATATACGCCAAAAGTGAGTTTCTGGACTCTTATCCACTGATCCCATTTTGCCACAAATACAAGTTAAGAATGCACAGCGCATTCCCGCGGATCTCCTTCTTTCCATGGTTTTATTTAAATAATTTCCGTTGGTAGCAGATAAAATCGCTAGCCTAGATGCGAATATGACAGTTGTTTACATGTTAAATTGATAGTGATGAGGTTAAAATAAGCTTTTATATATTATACAATTTTTTCTTATAGTGTATGCAATAAAAAATGAATTGTAAATGCTGTGCTTCTTAATACACTAGCACCTAAAGACTGCAAATACTTCAATCAATTCCACAAGTGTGGTTAATCGGTCGTTTATGCCAATTCGAGACTTAGTTCTTTGGCAACTGTCGCACTCCCCTCGAGAGAAGGGGATGCGCCGACGCATTCTTAACAGATCTTGGTCACAATGGGATGGGTGGATTAGCTTCTTTTATTTATTTTCCCCTACTAAGGAGTGGGCGGTAACCCTTCAACGGAATCATCTCAAAATGTAATCTAATTTCAAATGCCATTATAATACATACGTGCACCAAATTTCAAGTGAATATCTCATTTTTATTTTTTCAGCCTCTTTAATAATGGAGTGGAGGGGTTTGAAAAATGTTATAAAAAATCTGAGGCCTTGGCTTCTAGTATTTATATATTTTATATCTAGATTCAAAGGCAATATTAAGCGATCAACAATTTGGTTTTAGGAGGGGATTGTCTACTTCAGACGCAATCTTAGCCTTAACCAATATGATTAAAAACGCATTTGAAAACAGAGACAGTTGCCTAGGAATATTTACAGATCTAACTGCTGCTTTCGACTGTGTGGAACATAACATCCTACTAAATAAACTGGAATTTTATGGTATCCGGGGGAATTGCTCCTATCTTGAACACAGACAACAGCTAGTTCAGTGTGGTAATGACACAAGTGAAATGATGGAAATTAAAAGAGGTGTACCACAAGGATCAATTCTGGGACCATTACTCTTCCTTGTCTATGTTAATGATTTACCTAAATCCTTAGATACAATTAACGTGAAAACGGTAATGCATGCAGATGATGCAACATTTGTGGCCACTATAAACAGGGAAGATGATTCTCAGCACAGCCTGAATAACATCATTGTGAGAGCAAAAGCCTGGTTTGCATCAAATCAACTGGTGTTAAATGAACGGAAAACTGTAAATTTATTATTCGAGTCCAGATCAAGTAACAATTCAATTCTAAATGTAAATAATGTCAAATTCTTAGGTGTTAATATGGATGTAAATCTAATATGGGACGAACATGTCAAAGTTCTTGCTGGTAAACTAAATAAATCCATATATGCTATCAGAAAGATAAGGAACACCATCAATGAGCAAGCAGCCATAACAACCTACCACTCACTTTTTCATTCACTTCTCACATACGGGATATTGTCTTGGGGAAATGCGGCACAAAGCCATTTACAAAAATTATTTGTGATCCAAAAGTCAGCAGTAAGAAGTATAGTCAACGTAAATTGGGGCGAAACGTGTAAACCAATATTTGTAGAGATGAAAATTATGTCACTGTTTTCTGTTATCGTGTACCAGAATCTACTTTATGTGAGGCAGAACTTACAAGGTTATGTCACACATAATGAAATCCATGAGTATGATACACGAAATAAGTTTAATCTGGTAATGCCACAAAACAGACTTCATAGAAACAACAATCTTGGAATCAGTTTGTTCAATTCTTTACCACCACACTTCCGTAACCTCACAATGATTAAATTTAAAAATAAACTCAAAAACATATTAACACAAAACTGCCTTTACAGCATACAGGAGTTCTTTCAACTTATCGGTGAAAATGGATACATTATTTTTGCCACTGTAAATTAATTTTATTATTCTCTTTAATTCTAATACATATGTACCTGTCGTTTGTATCATCCTATGTTTGTAATTTACCATTTTATTGTAGATGACGTTTTTGTGTCATAATTTCTTATCTTCATCCACTTGACTTAAAGACTGAATTATTAACTAGATTTAATGTACACAGGCACAAATTGTGTTTATTTATTGACTTGTCTATACTGTAAAATTTCTAAGGATGAATAAATATTATTATTATTATTAGTATATACACCGAATCTCAAGTTTGTGTACTCTTACCAACTTGCTTTACTTATTTTCTCCCATTGAACCCCGAACCCTTCAACGGATTCATCTCACAATATAATCAAATTCCAGCCCAAGTAGCATTTTAAGACACATTTTCGGAAACGTTTCTAACACGTGTGCCTGTTCCCATGTACAAAATGGGATGTTTGCAACATTTTCGACGCATACAAAATTTCTTATGGTAGTGTAGTACGTGTTTCTATCTTGGTGGCACTGCGCGTTTCTTTGCTAGTTTCGAAAATAAAGAGAAACATTTTTCTAAATTGTAGCTCACAGCTTTTTAAATAGTTTCGCAAATATATCAATTTTTTTATAACTAATATTATTGGTAAGGTAATGTATGCAATCAGTTTCGAAGTCTTATTATCTATTATAATAAAGAATAGGTATGTGTTGTTTCAATATGGAAACAGGTATAAAATAATATTGTAGGTACATGTTGAAAGTATGAAGACTTATATCTAGTTTTTAGCGGATGTCTGGTCAGAATAAACTTATACGACAAAAATTTTATTGATTATTTTCGGGAAATACTTTGATATTTTAAATGCGCCTTACAAATATGACCATTTACAATTCATACTATTAATTTAAAAAAAATATATATATATATATATATATATATATATATATATATATATATATATATATATATATATATATATATATATATATATATATATATATTTACATCCTGCAGTGGATAAGTCCTCCTCATAGGAAGCAGCAATAGGTCATCCCCCAGAAATAGTGAATATATATATAATTTAATTCATGTATATAGTATATTAAGTTACCTTCATAACAATTCCACCCAAAAAATCGAATTTTATATTTTAAATTTGCATATAAGTTGCGATCTTTACCTCCTCCGCCTAAATCACAGTGGTTGCGTCATCCGGATGTATATTTTGTTAACCATTTCTCAGCTTTCAGTCTCCCATTATATACATAATATACAAACCACGGTGGATCGGTGGCCCGGCAACGTTGCCAGCCTTTCTTGATCAAACAATGTAACAAAAATAATTCCTCTCCCAGCTCTCCGCTTTCGCATATTTCGCAGATCAAACTAAAAGAATTCTTACTAAATAAATGTTTTTATTCTATATCGGATTTCTTGTGTACGCGTTAGTTTGTAAGTTTTATATCTTTTTGTGAGTTTTCTTATTTTTTCTAGAAAGAGAAAATGTAATAATTCACTATGTTATTACTTACACTTTAGGTACATTTTTATAAAAAATTTGACACATCTAGTAAGTGAGAAACGCTGACTATTCCTATACAATGTATTGTCTTAGGGAAAATAATTGACTGATTATTATTTATTATATTTAAGTATATTTGATATAAACAAGAGCAGTACCAGTAGGAAATTATCTTTGGTGAAAGTGTCTTGCGTCAAACTTCAATTATTTAATCTGGTAAGAAATAATATGGAAAAAGCTGGTGCTGTTCAGGAATCCATCCAACAGCTTATAGACTTGCTGACGATGTTTACCAGAAGGTCAGAATATCCAAATTTCTTATACATAATATGGAATAGGGCGAGGTTTGTCAGAATTTAGATGAAATTAATTTGAATTTAGAGATAGATTTGATAAAACAAATGCTGGGTTAATGCAAAGACAAGTTTTGATATAATCAAATAAGACAGAAGAAAGTACTGATTTTATAGACAGAACACCAAAAGAGCACTTCAAACTTCAGTAATTATGATACTCAGAAATACATGAAATAAAATAATATTTCATAAACACTGCTTTCAGAACTGAAGAAGATACCGGCATGTCGAAACTCGGCAGAAATCTTGTCCGGAAGCATGCAGAGGGCCCTTATTCTTGGATCGTTACGTCTGCTCAGAGCACACGACTTGCGGACCCAGTGATCACTGACTCTACGGCGTAGAGAGTGGTCTCTGGTACTACCAGCGTACCCTCTCTGGCATCGGAGACAGAGAGAAGGGCGACTGGCTTCTGTAAAAAAAATAATAATAATAATAATAATAATAATATATCGTCTGGCTCGAGTTTTCAACTCGTTGTTGCGTACATCTGGCAACTTTAAGTAATTTTATTAAATTCTATTAAACAGAATGAATTTTTGAGAAATATGTACAGGTATTTACCATACTCTAGTAACTAAAACCTCAGACATTAAATTATCATAGGTAATCTGTTTAAATTTAGGAATGTACACATTTATTATATTTTCATGTTTCATCCATTTAACTCTTTTTTGTATTCCAGTTTTTGCTAACAGCTCTCGTAGAACACAGAGGCTTCGATCGCATAGTAAATATATCTATTTCACAGCACAAATTTCTTAATTATTGGTTAAACCAAATATACTGCAGGAAGTATTATGGGTTGCATATAACAACGCGGACCCATTCTTAGTAATTTTTAGTTTATAGTATGGTAATATGTTAATTGAGACTTGAGAGGGGATATCTCTTTTATTAGCTAGCTGGTAGGAGAATGGCCATTTCTGTAGCCAATTCTGCAGCAGCAATTACTTTGACTTTTAAGTTTTTTTTGATAATCATTCAGTCGCGAGTTGTGACACTTCTGCCGTTATCAAACTTTTTCTTAGTGATCTATCTAATAAAAGAGTTTTGCTGCCAAATAGATGATTATATAACTGATTATTGTAACAACTGATTATATAGATGATTATAGATGATTATAGATGATTATAGATAATTATATAGATGATTATATAGCTGATTATATAGCAAATAGATAATTATATAGATGATTATATAGATGATTATATAGATGATTATATAACTGATTATTTTAACAACTGATTACATAGATAATTAACAAATAACTAGATAGTTAATACAAATTATTTAAATCATTTACCGAAATAATTTGCATAATTAGTACAAATAGTCTACATAATTTACACATGGAAAATCATTTTCGTTTGATGGTTAAATGTCTGCTAGATTTCATAAGACGGATAGTCCAGTCAAACACAGTTTAGTAAAGTTCAGCAGTCGATTGAAATTCCGTTTAGTCAAGTCCAGTTTAGTCCAGTCAATCCCAACCAACAGCAAAACCCTAGCGTTATACAGGTTAGCAAGACGTCAAACCACGTCGAGGAGCAGTCTGTGTTCGGAGAGGCTGTTAGGAAAGGCTACCAGAACTCACCAGGAGCCCTCATCCACTATCTATCCATCATCAGGAGGATTGGTGAGATTCTGAGAATTTCATTGATATTTTTTTTGTTGTATAATATTACTGTATAACTTTCATTGCACAATATATTTATTTTCTTTTAATGATAAATTAATTAAGCTATAAATATTTTCTGTTGGAAATTGTGATAATATTACTTAATATTTCTATTTCATAATTGATAACATTATTTTATAATTTTTAAATTGATTAAAATCGCTGATTTGTTTTTACATTGATGATTTTTCTGAAGTAATTAATAAATAAGTATCTTTTATCGTAAAATTTAATTTTTCATTTTTTCTGTTTGTCTGTCCGCCATAAGATCAAATCTTTCCACGGCGGTTGGTTTCACCATCACAGGGGTAGCAGTAACTCTTAAATTTTCCGTGGATGGCGCTCATAATTTTTACATCATTTTAAGCTACCTCTGAGTGTTGGAACAAACTAACTAGGCAAAATATCACAAAAATATTGGTTCACCCTCTGGCTGATTTAAAAAAAATATATATTAATTGAACCCACGAAATCCCAGCCACGCACCAGATCAGCTAGCCGTTCGCCGTCACTATTTGTGTGTTGGTTGAATTGCCTTTGGTTATCACCTTAGCCGGTGATATCATTGTTAATTTTTCTAGGGCCAAGTAGTGATGTAACAATGGTGCCCAGTAACGTGAGGCCCGAATAAGGTTCAGTAAGTTTCATTTTTTTTAGTCAAGTTATGTAAGTTTCAGATTTTTAAATGAGTAGAGGTGAATTTTAGAGTTTTTGTGGTATCAAGCATAAGCTAGTTTGATCTTATGAGAGACAGAAATTTAGGTTTTAAGTTTGAAAATATTATTTGTGCAATAATTTTATGTCTGGAAATTATTTTATGATAATTTATTTTATCTATATGGTAAATACTAGGTACAGAAACTAAGTATAAAATTCAATATTTTATATCTAATTTAGAGGACTATACGAATTCTTCTAGCAGTATAAAACAGGCGATGTTTTCTTTGTTTTTTTTTAACCATAAAAAAATCTTATCACTTTTAAGGAATTTAATATCCAGTGATAAAGATTAAGTTTAGTACATTTGAGTTGGGTTTAAAATTACCTATTTGATTAAAAATATCAAGGTGATTAAAAATTAAAATAGCGAATTATTAATTCCGTTTATTTTAATATTAGGTTCAGTTGAGTCAGGTATTGCAAATTTGATTTTAAATCAAAGCAATTATATTTTAAAATAGCAAGTAAAAACTTTGCGTATTTTAATAAATTTGCTACATTGAAATTAACACAAATTTATTTAGTTTAGTGAGTCAGCGATTGTACGCTAGTACAATCTTTATTTCAGTTTAGACTTTTTACGTTATTTTATAGAGTATTCTTTACTTGATAATTCAATTTCAGTTAGGTATTATTTTAATACCACTTATAGTTCGTTTTTCTTGTAGAGACATATACAGGTATTGATTTTTAATTTGTTTTTGAGTCAGTTTAAGTATCGTTAGTGGACAGGATGGACTCACCGCTTGTTATAAACCCTTCTTATCTGACAGAGGCTGAGTTGGATTATGAACTTAGCATCAGGGGTGTAATAAGTACTCGTAGAAAATTGCAAGACAAGAAAATCGTTTTGAAAAGATTTTTAGAAAAGTCAAATGGGGAGATTAAGAAATTAAAAGATCCAAATTTTGAATTGGACACCGAGAAAAATGTGATTGAGATAACACTTATCGAACTCGAATCATTAATTCTAGATTTTTTAGCAACTGTAATTGATACTATGTACTTAATTATTTCCTCGCGTTTAGCTTCATTAACGTATAGAGTGGATAGATTTAAAGTTCCAGAGGAACCACTTGAAGTTAAAACCTTGTATACCGAGTTTAAACAGGATGCTCAAGCCGCATGCCTAGAGCTAGAAGCTAAACTAGCAAATAATGTTATTAAAACGGTAGAGTTAGATAATAGCGACATAGTTTTACCCTCAACCTCTGTCAATAAAAAGTCAATACCAGTATATAAGTGGAATATAAAATATGATGGCCGAACAAGCGTAAAAGCATTTTTAGAAAGAGTTGTGGAGTTGTCAAAAGCTCGCAACGTCACTTTTAAAGAACTTTGTGAGTCTGCAATAGACTTATTTGAAGGTCATGCTTTAATTTGGTACAGATCTGTTAGAGATAAGGTCACCTCTTGGGATCAGTTAGTTAGTGAAATGCACAATACTTTCTTACCACTAGAATATAATGAAACTTTATTAGACGAAATTAAATCACGTAAGCAGGGGCGTAGTGAGAAAATAACTATATATGTTGCCACCATGCAGAATTTATTTAATAGATTAGTATCACCTGTCAGCGATGCTGAACAGTTAAGAATAATTAGAAAAAATATTTTACCAATTTATGTTGAGCGATTGGCTTTAGTTGATGTTAGGGACACTTGTGAACTAGTGACATATTGCAGGAAAATCGATGATGCCTTGCAGGCCAAGAATAAATATTCGCCTCCAAGTGCAACTAATGCCCTTGAATCCGATTTAGCTTATGTAGAAAGTTCAGAACCGTCATCTTCAAAAAGGCAACATAAAATATTCAGAAAAAAATGTAAGACTTTTTCTAATAAAAACTTAGCTTCAGTTAATAAAGTTGTGCCGACAACAACTACAATCCCAGAAAATAAAGTTTCAAGTATAAGCACGTGTTTCAACTGTAAGAAAGTTGGTCACGAATTTATACAGTGCAAAGAACCAAGAAAAAGGTTTTGTTTTAAGTGTGGTAAACCAGACTGTACAGTTAGAACATGTACCATCTGTAATGAGGTTAGGTTGGTTCCAAAAAACTAGTAAGGAGGTCTGTCGACTTAGGCCGACGTCAGACGACTCCTCAGAATGGCCGAATATTTTATAATTCCCGATTAAGTCAAATAAAGAATATTTCTAAGTCTAGTAGTCGTAATTCTCTCAATATAGTCAAGCCTAAAACAGATTTATCCGATTGGAACAATTGGAAAGTAACAGTCAAAAACTTTTTAAAGTCTAGTAAGTCAGTTGTGTCACCAGTTTTTCTAGAGAAGCCCTATGACAATAGGCCCTATATTTCAGTAACTTTGTTTGATGAGGAGGTAATCTCATTGCTTGATAGTGGTGCAAATATCACATGTTTAGGTTCGTTGTCGTTAAATTTGTTGGACAAATATAAAATTAAACTTGACAAAAGTTTAAATAAAGTAGTAAGAACAGCAGACGGAACAGCCCAGAATATTACAGGGATTTGTGAACTACCATTATGTATAGATGGGATTTGTAAATTAGTTGAAGTTCGTGTAGTACCGTCACTACGCTGTAGTTTGATTTTAGGTAGTGATTTTATCAAACAGTTTTCATTAAGACTTAATTTCCAAAATAACACCTGGGAAGTTTTTAGTGACGTCCACGATTATTTAATCAATGTGATTACCGAACCACCCAAACAAAGTGAGTCAAGTTTAGAAGTCAACATTAAGTTTAGTAAGGCTCAAAATAGGGAACTGGAAAATGTAGTAGATCTTTTTAAGTCCTTATCTAGAGATAAACTTGGGCGAACACATTTAATGCAGGCACACATTGAGACCGGTGATGCCTTGCCGTTTAAAAAGCGACAATATAGATTATCCCCCTACATGCAGCAGCACCTTAATGTAGAATTGGACAAAATGTTACAGCAGGACGTAATAGAGCCATCTTTTAGCCCCTGGAATAGTCCAGTATTGTTAGTTAAAAAGGGTAGTGGGGAATGGCGTTTTTGCTTTGATGGTAGGGCTTTAAATGAAGTCACAAAGAAGGATTCTTATCCATTGCCTTTAGTCGACGACATTTTAAAAATGTTATCTAATGCAAAGTTTATCTCTAGTGTGGATCTTAAGTCAGCCTTTTGGCAATTGCCGCTAGATGAATCTAGCAAAGAGAAAACAGCTTTTTCAGTTCCGGGGATAGGTCTGTTCCAATTTAAAGTCTTACCTTTTGGGCTGGCCAATTCGGCGCAGATTACCCAGCGTTTAATGGACAGAATTTTTACCCCAGAACTACAACCTAAAGTTTTTGTGTATCTAGATGACATTATTATAACTTCAAGTTCTTTTGATGAACACATAGCTTTGCTAAAAGAAGTATATAAAAGATTGTCACAAGCAAACTTGACTGTTAATTTCCAAAAGTGCAAATTTTTCAGAGAATCTCTGAATTATCTGGGTTTCGTGGTGGATGCGCAAGGTTTGAGAACCTCAAGTGATAAAATCGAGGCTATGTTAAATTATCCAAGACCGGAAACTACAACCCAAATCAGACGTTTTGTGGGCATGTGTTCATGGTATCGACGTTTTATCCCACATTTTAGTACTTTAATAAGTCCGCTTAACGATTTGCTTAAGGGGCGGAAAAAGAAACAGTCGACACCATGGAACGATAAGGCCGAATTAGCTTTCAGGGAAATAAAACAAAGATTAATTTCTGCTCCTATACTTGCATCACCTGATTTCTCTCAGGAATTTTGCATTCAATCTGATAGTAGTGCGTTTGGCGTAGGTTCAGTGCTTACCCAAACTATACAAGGGGTTGAAAAAGTAATTGCCTATGCGAGTAGAAGTTTGTCAAGGGCTGAACGTAATTACTCAACTTGTGAACGAGAAATTTTAGCGGTATTGCATGGGGTAGAGAGTTTTGCCGGGTATGTACAGGGGGTTCACTTTAAGGTCATCACTGACCATTCTAGTTTGAGATATTTAAGTAAACTGTCAAATCCAACCGGGCGTTTGTCTCGATGGGCACTCAGACTCTCCATGTATGACTTTGAGATCATTCACAGAAAGGGTACTCTACATGTAGTCCCTGATGCTTTGTCGCGTTCAGTACCAGTAGCAGAAATTGATACTTTGGGTATTTCTTTAAATAATCTCGAACCTTGGTATCTAAAACTTAGAGAGAGAATTATGAAAAATCCACATAAGTTTCCTCAGTGGATGGTCAAAGACGGGTATCTTTTCAAACATACCAAGAGTAAAATAATTTTGCGAACAAACATTTCAGAATGGAAATTAGTAGTTCCTCTAGCAGAAAGGCAAAAAGTTATGGTTGACTGCCACGAGAATGAAAATTCTGGGCATTTAGGTTATTATAAAACGCTACACAAAGTAGCAGAAAACTTTTATTGGCCTAAAATGCGAAAGGACATACTAACGTACATTCGAAAATGTGAAATCTGCGGCAGAGAAAAGTCTCTGAACACGCAGAGGTTTGGGCAAATGGGCGCAGAAAAGAAAGCCTCTTTTCCTTTTCAGTTTGTAGCATACGATACAATGGGACCTTTTCCCAGAAGTACGAAGGGCAATAGGTTTTTGTTAGTAGCTGTAGACTATTTCTCTAAATTTGTGCTAATGAAACCCGCGCGTGAAGCCACTTCAAAAGCTATCACAACTTTTCTCGAACAAGTATTTTTAACTTATGGCACACCCCAAGTTTTATTGCTAGATAATGCTACAGCACATACTAGCAATATGTTTAATAACTTTGTTAAGAAATTCAAAATTTCTAAGTTGTGGTATAGTTGTTTTTATCATCCCCAAATAAACCATGTAGAAAGGGTAAATCGTACAATTGGCACTATGATCAGAAGTTTTCTGAAGGGTTCACATAAGAAATGGGACGAAAATATTTTAAATATTCAGTCTGCGATTAATTCAGCCGTACACGAGGTGACTGGATTCACCCTGGCATTCCTGAATTTTGGGCGAAAGCTGCCTGTGACGGGTGATTATTATGATGAAGTCGACGTTTCAGATGTGAGTGACCTTGGGGAAAGTAGAAGATCATATGCCAATGAAATGGATAAACTTCCTCAGTTATATAGGGATGTTCAAGTTAAGTTAAATGTTGCGTATCAAAAGGGTGCCAAATATTATAATTTGAGAAAACGAGACAAAGTTTTCAAAGTTGGAGAAAAAGTCTGGCTCAGAAATTTTGTGTTGAGTAACGCCGCAGAATTCTTTTCTGCTAAATTAGCTAATCGCTATGTACCGTGCATTGTCAAGAAAGTATTATCTAAAGTTGCATATGAGCTGAACCATCTAGACGGAACTCCAGCTGGTACTTGGCATGTATCGAAGCTCAAGCCTTATTTGGGTTCGAACGCCAGCTTGCACGAGGTCTAGAACCATAAGCTCTGACATGCTTTTAGTGCTTTGTAAAAATTTTGTATGCAGTGCACGTCCTTAAAGATTAATTTTTAGTTCAGTAAGTTTAGTACAACCTAGTCCTTTATTAAGTTTATTTAAGTTCAGTTAGTTTAGTTTGCCCAAACATTACAGTTTAGTCAGGTCTAGTAAAGTTTGCCCGTAAGTCCGATTATGCCACAGAGTATAATCAGACAAAATTTTAGTTTAGTCAGGTCAGGTATGCTTTGGGACGCCAAACATAAAAAAAAAATATGCGTTGGGACGCCAAGCATAAAATATTTCAAAATTTCCTACTTAAGGAAATGGAATATAATAAATTTAATCTGGGGGCACAGTTTAAATTTAGTTTAGTTCGAGCTCAGCTCGACAGTTAGGTTCAGTTAGGTTTGAGTTGTTTAATCATACGTGAGAGTAGGTAAACAAAAATTTCAGTCAGGTTTGGTTAGGGACGCCTAACATATTCTAAAATTTCCTTTGGGAGAAAATGGAATAAAATAAGTTTATTTTACAAGACATTAAAATAAATTTAATTTAAGACGAGCACAATCTCGTTAGTCCAGTTCAGTAAGAGCGCCGTCTCGACGCTTAGTTCGAACGACGTCGCGATTTTTAGTCAGGTCAGGTCAAGTAGGACAATGACTTTGTCAGGTGTAGTTTGCGGTTTCAACATTGAAAAATTAGTGACAATTTTTCAAACCGCATTTTCAATTGAATTATAGTGCTTTAGTACTAATTTAACGCTTTTTGTGTTAACGAGAGGGTTGATTTGCAACCAAACCTCTCAACCGCGGATCTTTAATGATTCTAGAACCATCTGTAGGTTTAATTTTGGTTTAGTTAGGTATAGTATAGTGAGATAAGTTGCGGTAGAGCGTCGCAGTATTCAGAAAATATTTAGACGCCACCATAACAGTCAGTTAGGGTAAAAGTAATTTTAGTAGTACTGTTACTTAGTGTTAGTTAGTTAGGTTTAAATAGATTTAATTTGATTGGCCGATCATTTAATTTTAGTAACTTTTAGGTTTAGTTCACTTTATTCAATTTTTGAGTCAAGCACTCAAAAGTGCATAACATCGCACGAAAACTTAGCGACATAATTTTTTTTTTCATACTTCATGCATCTACTGTGATACTTCTTGACAAATGCAAGAATTTTAAATTGTTTTTTTTTTTATTTTTGTCGCTGAGATTATATAGGGTGGTAGGGTGGAGGTTCTTTAAATAGGGCCACTTAAAATGCGTAACTTCCAACTTAGCCGCATTATAAAGCGATACTCAACACCAAAAATCTGCTTTAAAAAATCGTCAAACTTTTGGGTTTAGGTGACCTCACACTACCGATTAATTTCGCGTGAGGACACACACAGACAGACACTGTTCTGCCTTTTTAGTTTAGTTCGGTTTCGCAACTTGGTGTGTTTGGATCTATGCATATCCAATAACACTTGTGTAAATATTTTATTTTAAGTTTTATTTGCGAAATTTCGGATTTGACGATGTTAAGAGATTTTAGATTGACTACATGTTTATTGATACTTTAGAGAAATTTCATTAAGCATATACAAATTTTTAGTTTTGGTTTTCACTTTTCATCAACTGAATAATAGTCTGGGCGCTTAGTCCAAAATATTTTTGAATGCGTTGTTGTAATGTTTATCTCGTAGTTGAATACTTTAATTCGTTGTGAATTTTAACAAACATTTAACTCGTAGTTGTAAATATATTTTTTTACACGTGGTTGTATAATGTATGGCTCTAGTCTATGGGCATACAGGTTAGTTTCCAATATTTTCTTTTTAGAAGTTGGACTTTGTGAGTTTGTCACCATTAAGTTGGGACATATAGTAAATAATTTTTTTTAATTATTTATTTTTTTTAGCCACGTATACGAGGTGTTTACTATTTCACTTTAGCACTACGAGGAAATAAATCTCACGCATTCATAATATTTTCAATTTTAGTTTAGTACAGTTTACTTTTAGTACAGTTTATTTTAGTACAGTTTGATGTTAGTACAATTCAGTTAGACATTTTGCTACTTAAATTTTTTTTTTTGGATCACAGCTGATCAAGAAATATTTCAGTAAGCTAAAATATTTCTTCCGGGGGAGAAGGGTGTGTTGCGTACATCTGGCAACTTTAAGTAATTTTATTAAATTCTATTAAACAGAATGAATTTTTGAGAAATATGTACAGGTATTTACCATACTCTAGTAACTAAAACCTCAGACATTAAATTATCATAGGTAATCTGTTTAAATTTAGGAATGTACACATTTATTATATTTTCATGTTTCATCCATTTAACTCTTTTTTGTATTCCAGTTTTTGCTAACAGCTCTCGTAGAACACAGAGGCTTCGATCGCATAGTAAATATATCTATTTCACAGCACAAATTTCTTAATTATTGGTTAAACCAAATATACTGCAGGAAGTATTATGGGTTGCATATAACAACGCGGACCCATTCTTAGTAATTTTTAGTTTATAGTATGGTAATATGTTAATTGAGACTTGAGAGGGGATATCTCTTTTATTAGCTAGCTGGTAGGAGAATGGCCATTTCTGTAGCCAATTCTGCAGCAGCAATTACTTTGACTTTTAAGTTTTTTTTGATAATCATTCAGTCGCGAGTTGTGACACTTCTGCCGTTATCAAACTTTTTCTTAGTGATCTATCTAATAAAAGAGTTTTGCTGCCAAATAGATGATTATATAACTGATTATTGTAACAACTGATTATATAGATGATTATAGATGATTATAGATGATTATAGATAATTATATAGATGATTATATAGCTGATTATATAGCAAATAGATAATTATATAGATGATTATATAGATGATTATATAGATGATTATATAACTGATTATTTTAACAACTGATTACATAGATAATTAACAAATAACTAGATAGTTAATACAAATTATTTAAATCATTTACCGAAATAATTTGCATAATTAGTACAAATAGTCTACATAATTTACACATGGAAAATCATTTTCGTTTGATGGTTAAATGTCTGCTAGATTTCATAAGACGGATAGTCCAGTCAAACACAGTTTAGTAAAGTTCAGCAGTCGATTGAAATTCCGTTTAGTCAAGTCCAGTTTAGTCCAGTCAATCCCAACCAACAGCAAAACCCTAGCGTTATACAGGTTAGCAAGACGTCAAACCACGTCGAGGAGCAGTCTGTGTTCGGAGAGGCTGTTAGGAAAGGCTACCAGAACTCACCAGGAGCCCTCATCCACTATCTATCCATCATCAGGAGGATTGGTGAGATTCTGAGAATTTCATTGATATTTTTTTTGTTGTATAATATTACTGTATAACTTTCATTGCACAATATATTTATTTTCTTTTAATGATAAATTAATTAAGCTATAAATATTTTCTGTTGGAAATTGTGATAATATTACTTAATATTTCTATTTCATAATTGATAACATTATTTTATAATTTTTAAATTGATTAAAATCGCTGATTTGTTTTTACATTGATGATTTTTCTGAAGTAATTAATAAATAAGTATCTTTTATCGTAAAATTTAATTTTTCATTTTTTCTGTTTGTCTGTCCGCCATAAGATCAAATCTTTCCACGGCGGTTGGTTTCACCATCACAGGGGTAGCAGTAACTCTTAAATTTTCCGTGGATGGCGCTCATAATTTTTACATCATTTTAAGCTACCTCTGAGTGTTGGAACAAACTAACTAGGCAAAATATCACAAAAATATTGGTTCACCCTCTGGCTGATTTAAAAAAAATATATATTAATTGAACCCACGAAATCCCAGCCACGCACCAGATCAGCTAGCCGTTCGCCGTCACTATTTGTGTGTTGGTTGAATTGCCTTTGGTTATCACCTTAGCCGGTGATATCATTGTTAATTTTTCTAGGGCCAAGTAGTGATGTAACATCGTGGTTGAACGAGGGGCAGCAGATTCCGGACTGGTTTGCCGAAGAACGAACTGTACTGATCCCCAAAAAGGGGGACCTGTCCAACCCGAAAAACTACAGACCGATCACTTGCCTCAATTCCTGCTACAAGTTATTTACACGTATCTTGTACGCCAGGACATTGAGGTCAGTAGAGCCTGTATTCTAAGAGATGCACGAGCAGCGAGGCAGTAACAAAGGTGTGGCAGGCTGCAAAGAGAACATATTGATAGACCGCTGTATTGCTCAGGATTCTGTGCAATACAAGCGTAATCTATCAATGGCGTGGATCGATTACCGTAAGGCATTCGATACAACATCACATGCATTATTGTTACACCTGCTCCAATGCCTTGCGGTACCTGCCCCAATAGTGAGATGCATTGAACAACTGATGCCACTCTGGAGAACCCGCTTCACCGTAACATCTGGTGCTCAGCGGATTTCAACAGAGCCGGTATCATTTAGGAGAGGAGTTTTCCAGGGCGACTCTCTCAGCCCTCTCCTATTCTGCATCTCGCTGCTGCCGGTGTCTGTAGAACTACGTCAAACCCGCGGATACCAATGTTGATCACCCAGCAACCGGAGGCACAAGGTCACCCATTTATTCTATATGGATGACCTAAAACTGTATGCCTTCGGAGAGGGCGAACTCCAAAACTCTCTTAGGGTGGTCCAAGAGTACACGCGGGCTATTGGCATGGAATTTGGGTTGGACAAATGTGCAGTCGTCCACCTCAAGAGAGGACGAGGCGGGCTATTCCCTGAAGATGCGCAGCTGGCAGACGGAAGCATCCTAAGACATCTGGATGCCGGAGAGACCTACACGTACTTGGTGTGCAACAACATCACATCCAGGACGTAAAACAAATTAAGGACACTCTCCGCGGCAAGTACAGACACCGACTCCAAAAGATTTGGTCTTCCGAACTTTCGGGAAAAAACAAGGTGTCTGCGACTAATATACTTGCCGTTCCAATTCTGCTCTACTCCTTTGGAATAGTCAAGTGGACAGTAGATGAGCTGCGTCAATTGGATAGGGATACCCGCAAGATGATGCATATTCACAGAAGCATTCATCCTAGATCGTCCGTTCCTCGAGTGTACCTCCCACGTCAACGGGGGGGGCAGAGGACTCTTGAGCTTGGAGTGCATGCATGGTAGAGTAGCGCTGAGTATGGCATGTAACATCTTGAGGAGCTCAGATCCACTGGGTTTATCGACTAAGCTGACCTTCGCATTCCTGAGGTCAGCAGGGCTAAAGTCGAAGACCGAGGGATTCATTGTGGCCTGCCAAGATGGTGTTATAATAATAATAATAATAAAATAATTTATTGTATGGAATAACAAACAAGCTACAAACATACAAATGGATAAGATACAGAGAACTGATATATTAACCTTATCCTAAAAGATAAAATAGTTTTGTAAATAATCTACTACCTATATAAAATATAAAATCATATAACGTCACTAATTTAAAATAGTTACATAAGTACAAACAAGACATATAAAAATGTGCATATACAAAGCTAAAATTTGTTTAAACTAATGGAGGTCACGTCATTACATAGTAATTTATTTTTGAGATTAGTTTTAAATGATGTAGTACTTGTCTGAAACATGGCTGGTGTTAATTGATTGTACACGTATGACACTAAGTAGGAGAATGACGATTGAAATGCAGCAGTACTGTGCTTAGGTATAGTGATATTATTGTTTCGTATTGTTCTATCATGAGCGCTTTGTCTGAATTCTATCTTATCATGCAAGTAGCTGGGCATTTGAGTTTCAATTATTTTCTTAACTAAACAGGCATAGTGGAGAAACCGACGTTCATCTAATCGTAACATTTTAATCTCTTTGTAATGTGGAGATATATGATTTCTGAGAGGGACGTTACATATAAACCTTACACAACAGTTTTGCATGATTTGGAGTCTTCTTCTATCAGTTGCATTGAGACAGGGTCCGTATATACAGTCCCCATAGTTAAATATTGACAATATTAATGATTCAATAAGCATTATTTTAGTTGATATAGGCAATAAGTCCTTAAACTGATACATGTGTCTCAGCCTCGAGTAGGATGACCTACATATTTTTGACACCTGACTACTAAAAGATAATTGTGAATCAAATAGGATACCCAAATTTTTTACTGTTTCTTGCATTTCCAGCTGCGATTCACCAAGATAGAACCTTGGATTAAGCTGTCTTATTGTGTTTATTCTGATTTGAGAACCTAATAATATCACTTTACTTTTGTTGGGGTTCATAAGGAGACCATTATTTTGGGACCATTTGAGAATGCTATTGAGATCTAAGTTCAAGTTTTCAACTTGTTGCCAGATGTTGTTAGTGGAAAGTGTAGTGAATAATTGCATATCATCAGCATATAAATGTAATTTTGCATGGAGTGTGGTAAATTGCAGGTCAGCTGTAAATATATTAAAAAGAAGGGGACCCAAGACCGAGCCTTGTGGTACACCAGCATGCAATTCCAGACTTTGCGATAGATTAACATCATTTAATTTTGTAATTTGGTACCTTTGATAGAGATAATTTCTGAACCACTGAAGTAGGACATCATTGACTCCGTATATCTTTAATTTTTTAAGGAGAAGCTCAAAATTGACACTGTCAAATGCTTTTGACATATCTAACAGTGTCAAGACTGTAACTTCATTGGAATCTCGAGCTCGAAGAAATTCATCTGTGACTGCTAATAATGAAGTAGTGGTGCTAAAGTTTTTGCGAAAACCTGACTGAAGAGGAGGTAGTATTTCATGCGTATTTAAGTACTCTATTAGCTGCTTATAGAGAGCTCCCTCGGCTAACTTTAGCGGTATGCAAAGCAGACTTATGTTTCTATAATCAGCCACTTCTTTGGGGGAGGGAACTTTAGGCACAGGTCTACTTATAGAGGTTTTCCACAGCTCTGGAACTATACCGGTTTCATAGGAATAATTTATTATATGCGTGAGTGGTTTCAATGAAACATTGCTAGAGATTTGTAACATTTTTGCCGAGATATTATCAATACCCATGCAATTTTTCTTTTGCCTAAATAATAATGATTGTATGTCTTCGACACTAACAGGCTGAAAGTGAAAACTTGAATTGGAGGTATTTATATGATCTATAGTTTGGTTGGTATCATCTATATGACTGGCGAGACCTTGGCTAACAAAATACTCATTAAATACATTGGCATTGTTCAGGTGTTTTGGTATTTCTGAATAGTTAGGCTTACCTCCTATACCCCAGCTCTTTAGGTTAGCCCAAAGTTTCTTTTGATTTTGCACATTATTCCTAATAGTAGTGTTGTAAAACATCTTTTTTTCTTCTTTAAGTGCAAAGTTGTAATAATTCCTGAGATCACAATAAACATTCCTATGTAATGGATTTTTTGTTTTTTTAAAACGTAGCCAAGCTCTTTTTTTTAAATTTGATATTTTTTTCAAGGTAGGAGTGAACCAAGGATTACTATGTTTACGGCTTTTGTATATTACTGTTTTGTATGGAGCATGTAAGTCAAATAGACTTTCTAAGGAATTGTTAAAAAATTGAACCTTATTATTTATATTCGGAGTCATATACATATAATTCCAGTCAATTAGTTGAGCATCCTGCTCGAAGCTGTTTAGATCAAAATTACTGTAGTCCCTAATAGTTTTTACAATTGGAGAACTTGAGTCATAGGTCATATTTATGCTACAAAAAATTAGATGATGATCTGAAAGGCTGCTGACCAAGGTGTTATTAACACCTTGGTCTACCGCAATCGTGTTATGGGTGTAGAGGTCCTCGACCTAAATTGTAGGACCTGCCATCAGGCTCCGGAGTCGCTCATGCATTTACTATCTGCATGTCCGATTTACGCGACTTCGGCCTACATCCACAGACATAACGCGGCTTTACGAGTGCTGTATTACTATCTTCGGCACTCGTACGAGGTAGACCGAACACCAGTGCTGCCTTATGTTCCCGGAGAGATCGAGTCCGTTGTCGAGAACGAGAAGTGCCGAATTTATTGGAACTACTCGTTGCCGACCGTCAGGCTGATTCAAGCCAACAAGCCTGACATAGTCCTCCTCGACGACCAGATCAAGGTGATGTATGTCATCGAGTTCTCGGCACCTGACGAGACAAACATCACCTTGAAGGAGGAGGAGAAACGGACTAAATACCGAGATCTCCGGTATGAGCTCCGAGCGCTATACCCAGACTACTCGGTCAAGATGGTCGTCCTGATAATCGGCATTCTCGGTGGGATGAGGCCTACGCTGCTCTCAGCATTGAAGACCATACCGGCCTGCTAAAAATCAGCCGAATGGTTGGCAGGTCAAATGCAGAAGGCAGTCGTCTTGGGATCCCTGCGTCTACTTAGGGCACACGATTCTGGAATTTACAACCACTAACCCTGCGGGATGTGGGGAGTGGTTGTAGATAATTCGCTGGCGCTTCGTCGTGAGAATATCGGAGACACAGGAGAACTGTCCAGCATCGCTAACGCGAAAATAATAATAATAATAATATCGGAGACACGGGAGAACTGTCCAGCATTGCTAACGCGAAAAAAAAAATAATAACACACAGGGAGCGGCTGCAATTATCGCCGGCGCGGCTACCGCGTGGAATCTGTTGGATAGCACGGAAACCCTATCCTGCAATGGATAAACCGAAAGAAATAATAATAAAAATAATGATAATGCCAGGAGGCGGAAGAGATGCGGACAAAAGAACCAGGGATCTAAGGAGCAACTACTATCACATACCAGTAAATAGAGGGACAATAAACAAAAAGAACTTATAAGCGGCATATATATAGGAGGAGATACTGACTATATATAGATTATAAGTAGATTAAACCCTCAAATTAGCAAACTATTGCAAACTCGGAAATTCATATCTCCAACCGTTCTTGAGATATAAACTGGCGAAGTTGAGTTAAGGACGAGATCCTATTCTACCGGTGCGGTAACATGGTAGAATTCTATATTCCATAACTTTGGTTCTGATAGAGGTTCGACACTAAGAGAAATCATATCAGTACAAAATTAAACAAAAAAATCTATTGGCGCAAACCGGAAGTTCATATATTCAGCCGTTTCTGATATATGGATAGTAAGACGTCGGGTTCGATATTTTCATCGCAGCCTCGTTTCCCATTCTCACATCTATATCTCGAGAACAGAAAAGATATCGATCTCTTGTCTGCGTAGTTCGATTCTTCACCTTATCCACAATTCTTTTCAGAATTTTTTGGGTCCTTCCGACTTCTCATGTCCAGAGGTATTTTTTAACATTTTAGGAAGAATCTGAAAAAATCACGGATATGTAAGATGACGAAACAAATCGAGTAGTGTGGAACGCTGGGCAATATCTGGATCTGTTTTCGAGATATGGAAAGTTGGGACTTCGTAGGATTTTGACACTTGGATTATCGTGCTGTAACTTTCTAAAGATAATATTTAACTCTCTTTGTTAGTATTCAGTTATTCCGAATAAGGATGCTCTTTCCAACGATGCATCGAGCGCTTTTCTGTCTACATTATTTCTTGAGATATGTTCAGTTGAATTTGACCTACGCGCGATTTCCTATTTTGCCGTGACACGGTCGCGATTTCTATTCGATAATTTTTGCTCATCGTGAAATATTGAGAAAAACTTTCTTGATGTAAAATTAAGCGTGAAATCGCTTTCTGTAAATCGTAAGTTCATATCTCCAACCGTCCTTGAGATATGAACTGGGAAGTTGATAACTTTTGTTCTGATTGAGGTTCGAGCTTAAGAAAAATTACTTATGTATAAAATTGAACGGAAAATTGATAAGCATGTTCGTAAGTTCGTATCTTCTCGGATTTTGAAGATATATATTGCGAAACTTCGAATTTGATATTTTCAGCCACCCTCACGTCAATATCTCGAAGACTATTCGATATACCCGACTCTGACTCAGGCAGTTAGATTCTTCTCCTTATCCGACGTTTTCGTGAAGTTTTTCAAATTTTTAGTTAACCGGATGGAGATAACATGTTTCGTGTTTTTGAAATGCGATATTAGAAAATATATTATTTTTCCGGAAATTAAACATTTTATTGATTAACAAAATAATCAAAAAGTCATGGGTATATAAAATGATGAAGCAAATTGAGTGGTATAGACTGTAAGTCGATATCTGGATCCGTTTTCTACATATCGACGAATGAAAGTTGGGACTTGATTCGATTTTGACAACTACAACGGTTGTCTAAGTGAGGCTATGTGCTATTAAAAGTAAAAAATCGCGCGTGTGCAAATTTGTGTCATATTGCAGTGTTCTAAAAGATTTAAATATAAAAAAAACCACACTAGTTGGTGCATAAAGGACTATTACTCATAAACCACAAGTTTTCTTTCCAAGAAGAAACAAAATTACATAAATAAATTGAATTGAACACCAGATATATAATTCTTAACAAAAGTTTTTATCTAGTGGTACCATAAAAAGCTGTGGGTTTTTACAAGCCTACCAGTGGTGTGGAAGGAAATATTTTATTTCTACCATGATTTAAAAATTAAAAAACATACATTATGGAATGCAGTAAGTGTAAAACTGCTAGTGATGAGCAACTAATAGTTGCTTGTGATGGATGCAAATTATCCCTATGTAAAACATGTTCTAACCTCACAGCCTCAGAAACTAAAGTGATGCAACTAAAAGAAAGAACTATGAGATTTTACTGTAAGGATTGCCTTAGCTCAAACACAATAAAATTATTACTGTCTACCATAAATGATAAAGCTGTAATAATTGAAAGTAAGGATAAGATAATCGAACTGTTGGAAAAACATGTGCAGTCATATAAACAAATAGAATATGATTTAAAAAATAGACTTGAGTATGTGCAAGCCCAAAATAATAGGGAACAACCAACACCTGTCGTGACAGGTACAAGTGGCAGCGACCCAATAAACGACCCCAAACTAAAGTCAGTTAGTCAACCTGGAACATTTAAACAACTTACGCCAAACCAAACTGTTTCGTCGAAACCTACTTGTGCTGATATTCTTAAGTACGGATATCCACCGCAAAACATAAATTTGATGACTTCAGCAAAACCAAAACAAGGAAAAGACAGCCTGAGAGAACTGGAACATAAACAAAAAACCATCATGGAAGAGTTAATAAACTTAGAAAAAGACAAAGCCGCTATAAAAACCAACGATGAAACACAAGGATTCCGGGAAGTACGATTCAGAAAAAGGAGACCTAAGATTGGAGATGGAGAAGGTGATGGTGCTTTCCATGGCAAAAATGAAAAAGACAGGAAAATCTGGTTATTTATCACCAGAGTCCCAGATGATGTCAACGATGAAAAGATTAAAAAATACATTGAAACCCGTGCAGGCACCGATGACGTACGTGTCCAGAAACTACCAACATTCAATTTGAATCCTAATAATCAATCTTTTATGATAGGTGTACAGCCTAATCTGCAGACTACTGTTTACAACCCGAAATTTTGGCCAAGAAAGATAGCCTTCGATCGTTTCGATTTTAAGCGAGGTAAGCGTTTTCTGGACTCATCCCGCACCGATTTAGAACCAGATGCAAACTCCCAGCCTAATACTTTTTTATGCCCTACAATGTAAAATGGCTTTATCCAAATTCGCACGACACTGCAAAAGAGAAAACAGTGAACAATCAGGAAATTCTAAAAGAAGATATTAAAGAGTTTCATTTAAATGTTTTAAACAATCTTAACAAAGAGGCAAAGACTCTAAACAGTAAAATGAACAATAACAGTAAGAGTGATAGAGAAAGAAAATACACAGTCCATAGGAAATTCAACAGATGCAATAAGCATCTTCCTACGAAATCATAAAGAGTGTTTATTCTTCTGTGTGTCAGAACATTGGAAAAGCAAGTCACAGATACTCAATTATGGTATTGATAATTTTTATTTGGCATCTAGCTTCTGCCGTGATGAAAACAAACATGGGGGCAGCGCAATATATGTACATAAAACTGTTCCGTGCAGAGAAAGAGAAGATATCAAATCATTATCAACATCGGAAGTGTTTGAGTGTTCAGCAATTGAAAGTAAATTACATTGTCAAACACTTATTATATTGTCAATATATAGACCACCTCATGGTGACTTAAAAGTGTTCCTTAGGAAATTAGACAATGCTCTAGCTTTGTTTTGTCATGAAAGTGCAAAAAAGGTAATAGTAGGAGACTTTAATATAAGCTTAAACCATGATAATCAAAACAAGTTTGAATTATGTTCACTTCTCAATTCATATGATTTTCATCAAACGATATTCGAGGATACACGAATCACTCCACAGGGTGCATCATGTATTGACAATATTTTTACAAATCAAAGTGTCTATAACTCTAAAGTTATTCATTCTCTAATTTCTGATCATACAGCACAAAAAATCACTCTTGAAATAAAATATGAGCACACAAATACTTTTACTTATAGGAGATACATTAATGATAGTAACAAAGAAGTTCTCTTAAACAGCTTGACTAACACACAATGGGATGGGGTATATGATACTCCACCAGAAAATGTAAATAAACAATGGGAAATATTTTTTTCTATTTTCATTTCTAAATTTGATGAGGCCATTCCAATAAAAAAATTTAAAGCATGTGTAACACACAAAACAAATGTTTCCCTAGATACTCCGGAAATTAAAGAATGCAAAAACACATTAGATATTTTATATGTGATAAGCAATGTGGACAAAAACTATAAAGCTTTATATAACAAAACAAAAAAAATGTACAACAAATTACTTGCAGAAGCTAGGTCGGCTAAACTACAGATGAGAATACGGGATTCGGATAACAAGTCAAAGTGTGTATGGAATATAGTCAATGAATTAACGGGTAAATCTACCGATAAAAACACTCGTATACAGGGTGATCCTCAAACAATTGCAAATGAATTTAATTTGTATGTTGTGAATGCTGCATCTAATCAAATAGCTCACTTACATCCTGAACAGTTTTACTGTAATTTTGATGAACCAGAAGAACTCATGTCCCTTGAATATGTAACCAGTGACGAAATTTTAGATATAGGGAAAAAAATTAAAAATAAAATGAGCAGTGGGGAGGATGGTATCCCCGCTAGTTTACTAAAACTATGCATACCAGTAATTGTGCAGCCTTTAGTATTTATTATCAACAACTCTTTGAAATATGGCATTTTCCCAGACAAGTTAAAGACTGCTTTGGTAATTCCAATATATAAAAATGGTGACCAATCCAAAATGGAAAATCATAGACCAATTAGTTTACTTCCTTCTTTTGCGAAGCTATTTGAATTAGTAATGTATGATAGACTTATGAATCATATGATACTACAAAATTTGCTAACTACCACTCAACATGGTTTTCTCAGGGGTAAATCGACACATACTGCGGTTTATCATTTTAATTTGAAAATACTACAATCATTAGAAAACAACGACATGGCTTTAGGCCTGTTTTTAGATTTATCCAAGGCATATGATTGTGTTGATCACAAGATCTTATTAAACAAATTAGATAACTATGGAGTGAAAGGAAATCTACTGCAGTGGTTTCGATCATACCTCTCAAATCGCCGGCAAAGGGTAGTTATTACCAAAGATAATGTCACAAGTAAATCAAATGACCTATTTATTAGCCTTGGAATCCCCCAAGGAAGTATTCTAGGACCTTTACTTTTTATAATTTTTGTAAATGATCTCACTATAAATATTAACGATAGGAATAATGTTACTTTCATTCAATACGCTGATGACACTAGTATCTTAGTTGCTGCCCCAAATTTCATGGAAATTCTCACCAGTGCCACCTACTTTTACACTACAGTCTCAGAATGGTTTGCTAATAATAGGTTAATACTCAATAAAACTAAAACTAACGCAATACTATTTAAAACTAAACAAGGAAATTTTGAAACACCCAAGGACATTACTCTTACAGACACAAAAATTGAATTAGTGGAACATACCAAATTTTTAGGAGTCCATATTGATGACACTCTCAGATGGAATGTACATATTACAAATATTGAAAACAAATTAAATGGAGTATGTTACAGTCTGAGAATTCTATCAAAATATATAAATTTAACATCTTTAAAGATGGTTTACCATGCTAATTTTGAATCTATAATCCGATACGGAATTATCTTCTATGGACAAAGTACACAAATATATAGGATCTTTACAATACAAAAAAGAGCCCTCCGAAGTATACTTAAAGTGAACCAAAGAGAGTCGTGCCGGGGAAAATTTAAAGAAAATAAAATGTTAACTGTCACAGGCATATATATTCAAGAGATCCTACTCTTTATGTTTAAAAACAAAAACTCTTTTAATGAATTTTTACCTGCAGAATATTATAATACAAGAAACTTTAATTACGTGTACCCTATACACAGATTGACACTATCAGAGAAAAATGTGCAGTATAGTTGTATAAAGCTTTATAATAAACTTCCACATAATATTAAAATTATTAAGAGCTTTCCTCTTTTTAAAAATAAAATTTTTAGGTTGTTATTAAATTTGGAACCTTATACTATATCAGAGTACCTATGTAATTAAATAGTAAATGTAATATATTGTTTGTAGATATAAATGTAGTATGTAGTGTTTCTGTGCCGACGTTTATTTTACTTAATGTTGCTATACATGTATAATGTATTTTGTGGCGTTACTTGAAAATAAAAAATGTTTATTATTATTATTATTATACTTTTATCGTGCTGTAACTTAATAAAAGAATAACTCTACTTTCTTCATATTCAGTAAATTCTAAAAAGAATGCTCTTTGCATGCATGTATTGGGTCGGTTTTCTATCTGCATTATTTCTCAAGATTTATCCAGTTGAAGTTTTCTTAAGCTGGATATCCTACTTTGCCGTGGCACGGTCATGTTCCATGTGTGATAATTTCCTTTCGTGCAGGATACAGCATTAGGAGAGAATTTACTTATATAAAATTCAAAGACAAATCAAATGGCGTAAAGAACAAGTTGGTAGCTTCAACGATTCTTGATGTGAACTCGCGAATCTGAAGTATGGCCGGAATCTTAATCTGCTGGTGACACCGTCGAGTTTTATGATACGTAATTTCTCATCGAATGGAGGCTTGACTTTAAGAGAAACATATTTTATAAAAAATTGAACGAAAACTGGCGTAAACCTATACCTATAAACCTAAAGTTTATATTTCCATTCATTTCTGAAATATCGATGGTGAAACATCGAATTCGATATACTCATCGCATCCTCATCCAATTTTTCACGTCAGTATCCCGAGAACTATTGAAATATCGGACTGTGGTCTATGCAGTTCCGTTCTTCTCCTTATCTTACGTGTCCAAGAATTTCTTCAGATTTTTAGATACTAGAATGGAAATTTACTGCGTCTTTTACAAATATTTACATATTAGAAAATATATTACTTTTCTGAAAATGAAAATTTGTATTCGATTATCAAAAGAATTAAAAAAAAAAATCTGAATATGTAAAATGATGAGGCAGATTGAATGGGATAGGTCACAGGTCGATATCTGGATCCTTTTTTTTAGATATCGACAGTAGAAAGTTTGGTTTTGACATCTCTTTCTTTATCTTGTTGCAACTTTAAAAGAAAAGGCTTAAATACCTTCCAATTCATTCTAAAAAGAATAGTCTTTCCAACGATGCATTGAACGGTTTTATATATGCTTTTATATCTTGAGATATATGGAGCTGAAATTGGCTTACCCTTAATTTCCATATTTCCGTGACACGATCCCATTTTGTTTGCGATAATTTTTGAAACACGATTAAGAAAAAAATATTTACAAAATTGATTGATAAATCGAACGGCACAAAGAACAAGTTGATACCTGCAACCTGTCAATTTACAAACGTAAGATCAAGGCCAATAAAATTTCAATGTATCACAATGTGGAAAATTATATTAAGATAATCTCTAGAGTAGAAAATGTCATCTATCCACCTGATAGTCTGGTTCACAGGAATAATCTCCAACAACTTGTTCAAATATCTCGAAGCGCTGGCTACCCCAGTGAACTAACATCTATTTTTAAGAATAAAAAATATTTAGTTTGTCACACTATGTACTTCTATGGGTCATGATTTTCTTTTGCTATTTTTATTAATTTAAAATTTATGTATACCTTTAAAAATATATGTACTTTAATTTCATAAAATTTAGTGCACTTTTAATTTATTATACAAAAAAGATACCATCTTAGAGTTCTAAAGTGACAAAATAAAATGGTCGAATCAACAGCTGTTAAGAAGAATTTTCCTTTCTTTGAAATAAATATAAAAATCACGCCTCGGATTATTTTCACTAACTCTCCATATTATATCTTTTCTTTGTTCAGATTTCAGAAATGTTCATTTAACTTACGTATGCTTATTTGTGTTGGCTATTCTCTATTGTAATAAGTACTCATTGTTGTTGAAATATTTTAAAAATCATCTTTAATAAAAATAAATTTCAGTATATTTATTCTGTTTCAAAGGATAAAACAAAATGGAATTCGTTTTTCTCTACCTGAAGTTACTCACAATAGTTGTAAACAATGAACTGAAGACAGTGTTGTCGATATTATGGAGGAGTTATTCACCGCAAATCTGATATTAAATATACGGGGGATGACTAATCCACCGCAAAGTAGGTGCAGAATATACGCTCGGCTATATACGCGCTATGGTGGCACCACCCGTTCATACGGTAAAGCCCGCAACTAAAGTATTCAAAATATCAAAAAAAACGCTATAACTCACCCAGCTGAAAATTTACCAGCCAATGTAGGATGATGAACTGAGACTGTTTACACAGGAAGCGATAGGTCCTCCGTATACGGGCGACCTATCGCACCCGGATGACCTATTAAATGCAAATTGTCTATTAGCGGAGGACCTATCCACCGCAGTATGTATATATATATATAAATCTCCCTGTACACAAATGCAGAGTAATTAAATTAGTATATCACATATTTCTGTCACCCCTGTATGCATATTTCATACCTCATATAGTCCTAATGTATATATTTTTTTAAACTTTAAACCATATGTCTAAATCCTCCTGTACACAAATGCAGAGTAATTAAATTAGTATATTTCACCTATTTTTGTCTCCCACTGTATACATATTTCATACTTTAAGGCATGTATCTAAAGAATAACTCCAAATGTAATGTAATTGAATTGGTATATTTCACATATTTTTGTTCCCCACTGTATACATATTTCATACTTTAAACCATACATATCTAAATAATAGTCCCCAAATGCGATGTAATTAATCTAGTGTATACCTCACATATTTTCTGTCTCCCGGCATAAGGCACGCGTCTCTTGCATATAATTAATAGCAGGGTTTCAAAATAAAGATTGCGCTAATTGTTTGATTACTAGTGGGCCAGTCTAAAATATATGTTACTTAGGTTTTCATTAATAATCGAGTTTGAAATTAATTTGAATCTTTCCTCTCCGACACGTAAGTTCTAACGAATTTGCGTCTCTAGTCTGGCCGTGAAATATGATTTCCTTAGTTGTTTACGAAAAATTCTTCTCACCGCTATTTTGCGTTCTCAGGTTTAACGTTTTTTCTTATCACGGGTGTCTTGTACCATGTTTATGCAAAAATACCTATTCACATGGCGTATGGATTTGTGGAAATTTGTATGTTCTAACGGTTTTCGTCTCTAGTTTCACCATTGTTTACGAAAAAATATCTGTTCACACGGTGATAGGCTCTCCGTGTTCTGATAAATTTTATTCAGAGAATTCTGAAATATGAAGTCCCTAGGTGTTCCCTTAGTGTGATAAAATAGATTATTTGTGGACTTAAATCAAATTTCTATTTTGTCTGGAGTTATTCCACCTTACAAGATGTTTATGTTATCAACCTACCTACGCGGTGTACTGTAAATTATATGGACATTAATCGCGCACATCTAGCTTGCTTTTAATGCATTCTCGAGGTCTGTTCTTTAATTGAGACTTGCACGAATTGTATATACAGAGGAGCACGAAAAATGTCGTATACAGGGTATTTTATTATTTTGTTGCATTTATTGAACTAAAGTAGTTGTTTGAATGGTATTTTCTACTTTCTCAATACATACTCACATTCGGAATAGGGTAACTCATTTCATGTTTTATGTATTCTGATAAACTTTCATGCAGGTTCTTTAAAAAATGTCACATACAGGGGCTATGGAGATTGTCAGTTGAATACAGGGTATTTTATTATTTTGTTGTATTTATTGACCGGAACTAAAGTAGTTGTTTGAATGGTATTTTCTACTTTCACAATACATACTTACATTCGGAATAGGGTAACTCATTTCATCTTTTATGTATTCTGATAAACTTTCATGCAGGTTCTTTAAAAAATGTCACATACAGGGGCTATGGAGAATGTCAGTTGAATACAGGGTATTTTGTATTTCCTATACTTATTAGCACATGCATTGACTGATTCTGATTAATCATTTTGTATTATTATATACAGGGGGGCTACGGAAATTGTTGTGGTCATATACATTTTGTACTTCCTATAATTATTAGTACATGCATTGATTGATTCGGATTAATCATTTTGTATTATTATGTACAGGGGTCACGGAAAATGTGTTATAGGGTATTTTTTATATTTCCTATACTTATTAGTATAATGCATTGATTGATTCGGATTAATCATTATGTCACATGCAGGGGTTATGGAGATTGTCTTATAGGGTATTTTTATATTTCCTATACTTATTAGTACATGCATTGATTGATTCGGATTAATCATTTTGTATTATTATATACAGGGGGTTATGGAAATTGTTAATCATATATACTTATTACTACAATGCATATTAATTGAATCGTATACAGGGATTATATGTGTTCATATACAGGGTGTTCCTTTAAATGTTTGTTACCATGTATACCCATAGCTCAGTTATGTAATTATAAAATTCCAGGAAATGTAATTTGATCCTTCGCACACCTGCATGCAAATTCCAGGAAATGTAATTTGATACACACGTACATTCTAGACGTGTCGGTGACCTTCAAATAACCTCTACACATATGCATTAAAATTTTCGGTCGGTAATGCAGATTCCATATTTGAATTTCCCACCATTTTGAATTTCCTGTCGGTAATACAGATTTCAGTTTGAATTTCCTGTCCTTAATACAGATTCCATATTTTGAATTTCCCACCATTTTGAATTTCCTATCGGTAATGCAGGTTCCATATTTATTTTACCCGAGATCCAAACCTTTAGCCGAGACACAAACCTTTAGCCGGGACACAAACCTTTCTCGTAGTTCCAAAAATGTCCGTCTGTTATAGAGGGCGCCTGTCTGGCCCAGGTGGGGCCATATCTACTACAATTCACGAAATAATCATAAATGGGCACAGGAAAACCCACATGCGGTACGCCAACGCCGTTCGCAACACAGGTTTTCTGTAAATGTTTGGGTCGGACTTGTGAATAGACATTTGATAGGGCCACATTTTTTTGAAGAAAGATTGAATGGTGAAATTTACTTTGATTTTCTTCAAAACATTTTACCAAATATGTTAGAAAATATCGGTATAAGAGGCATGTTGTTTCAGCATGATGGGGCCCCACCACATTTTAACCTTCAAGTAAGAGAACACTTAAACAATGTGTATCCTAATAGATGGATTGGACGCGGGGGTCCACATGAATGGCCACCAAGATCTCCTGATTGTAACCCTTGTAATTACTTCTTATGGGGCCACTTAAAAAACGAGGTTTATAGCATTGAAATTGAAAGTAGACATTTAATCCAGCGCATCGTTACAACCTGCGACGAAATACGGAATAATCCAGAAATGATACGTCGAGCAATTGGTGACCTTTCTAAACGCGCAAGAAAATGCACAGAATTTGGGGGAGGACATTTTGAAAATTTACTTTAGTGTCAATTACGTTTTATTTTTAAACACATTTAGTTATTGTTTTGTTATTTATTGTTAATTGAATGGAAAATATTTTATTTATTTAGATTTTAGTTTGTTCTCTTCCAATTTTTATTAAGTATAAAATGTTGATGATTTTCTTGATCAAAGTAACTGGTTGCTTAGGCCTAAATGGTTTAAATTATCTGTCACTTTTATTCTTTGAACAAGCCTACTGTGATTGATTAAAAATTTTGTTATTTCATACCCGATTACTTATTAGGACCACAGTTTTTTACCAAAATGGGCCTTTAAAACGTGCCGGAATTAGGATTCACCCAGACCACCTAGGCTCAATAGAATTTTTGCAAATTTTAGTTATAAAACTATTTATTTCACGTGCCTCTCATTTAATAGGGTTCTGTAATCCATTTTCTTGCACATTTAACAACGTATTTAAATAACCACGAAGGTGTAACAAAAAAATGAAATAGGCCATTTTGTTTGTTTTTTCTTGCTCTTTTCGAATATCGTATCGAAATTTCAAAAAAATATATACAGGGTGATGTTTTATTGATGCAAAGAAGAAACATAAATTATAGTGAGTCCGGACCTGGATATATTTTTTTTTATACATGTACCTCTTGGGGCTCGTTTGTACATTAGCCGTACCAAATATGAATCCGTTATTTCATTTCCTGTCAAAGTTATGACAAAAAACAGGTTTGGCCAAAAATTATTTAACACCCTGTAATTTCGTAGTGAAGGCCCAATGAGACATTTCTATGGGAGGTTCCGGTTACCACTGATGTTCTCTACCTCCTATTAAGCTATGTCCCTCTCATGATGCAACACCCTGTATATATATATATATATATATATATATATATATATATATATATATTTACTTTTTATGATTTTTTTGATGTTAATAATTAATATACGATTCAAATGTATTGACCCCTCACTTTAACCGCGAATATCTTAGAAACGAAGGAGCAATCTTCAAAAATATCTCCACCGAACCACCCACTATCTGATCGTCCATAACATGTTCCTGGTGGTCCTCCTTGGCTCCATTCTGGATAAAAGTTCTTAGATTTGTAAACTACATAGATAGGCAATAGAGTACCATCACCTGCGGCAGAAAACATAACGGATGTAGATTTTTGGAAGCATCCAAGATTCATGATGGGTGTTTACAACCTTTTCTAACTATTACCGGGTGATTGCCAGGGTCGTCAGTTAGGTTTATTTCATTGTAGTTGACTACATTCTTGGGTGGAATATTTGTCATGTTTATTGCCAAATTATCAAAATATGAATTTATAACTTCAACGTTAACGTTGGCCCTACAACGCTTTAAGTTTTCAGAAAATCTGTCAGTTCTTTGTTGCGCTTCAAAAAGTGTCTTGTCCAATCAGGCCCTGGTAAATTTTGCTTAAAGACCTTTATGGTTACACCCTTGTGGTGTAGATAACGTTGAACAAACAAATGCAGTTCTTTGTCTGTGAAAGGGTATTCTAAAGAAGCAGCTGTGGTTAAAGCTTTTACTAGAAATTTCTCTTCAGCTACAGACAGCACTGATGGATGACCAAGTTTGCTTGGATTTTGGCAACGATATTTTCGGAACAAAGTGGTTTGAGGCACACCGAATCTAGCAGAAGCTTGTGAAAATGAGTAATGTCCATCTACAACTGCTTCCAATGCCTGTTCACTTTTTTGAGGGTCATAATCCAGCCTTCTTGCACTACCAAGTTGCCATTTATATTTGCGCGGCATCATTCCAAATTACATTGTAAAAAATATTATTTTATATTTCAATCATTTTTTCTTAACATCAAAATGATAACATAAATTTTTCACTTGGAAAGTGTAGCTAAAGCTTCAACGTACATACCTAAGCAACACGAATTCTATATATTTTCAATTATGTTCAATCCAGAGGAGACAAGTTGATGTTCAAAAACAGTTCATAAATAATGCATACAGAAATTGTTAAATGTTAACCTTAAAATATTGGAAGTGACTAATCATCCGGGAGTCACAGATGAATAGTTCGGCTCTTAATCGTCCGACACCTCCCGGATCAACAGCTCTGTCGCTATTCGTAAGTTACTGGCCTATCTGTGGTACTTTTGCAGATAGTTGAGACGCAATAAATTTTAAATTTCGTGGGTATACATACAATTTTTATTCTTACAAGCATTCGACCAAAGCCTATTATTTTTTGAGCTGCAGCTGAATAACAACCTCAAACTTAATTGGGTTAAATACCTATATCAAAATTAGTGTCAATCTGTGTATAGGGTACATGTAATTAAAGTTTCTTGTATAGACCGTACGGAACTTATAGCACTTTAAGTCGTAAAACATAGAAGCACTCGATCTAATAAAGACATGACGTTCGTCTGTTCGACAAGAACTTAAAATATTAGAATTTTGCGTTTCCACCAAGGCTGCAAATAATTGTGGACACATAAGTAAATTCTGTTGCCGATTAAATCGGATTAGCTGAAGTCTTATTGAATACTTCTTGTTAGTTAAATCTTATTTAACAACAGACATGTACACTTGCTTGCAAAAAAAAATAGTACATTATTAATATTATTATCTGAATTGCCGGCCATTGTGCAAAAAAAACATGAGTAAAATTGGATGCCGGAACTTTTGACTCGAAATACTGCCAATAGCCTTAGAGTTAGAGAGACATACAATTTTATGGAGAATTAAATTTTCTATAAAAAAGTCAGTGATGGCATATGTCTATCTTCAATACTTTAGGCGTGAGAGTGATTGAAAGTTGAATACAAAATTTACAATTGTCCAGTGCTTGACTATCAACCATCTTCTCACCAAAAGTATTTAAGATAGACATATGCTACCGCTGACATTTTTATAGAAAATTTAATTTTCTATAAATATATTTACGTTCATTTTCTTCGTAACTCTAACGGATTTTACAGCATTTCAAGTTAAACGTGCAGGTGTTCAGTCATTGAAGAAACAGTGGTGGAAAGGCACTTCTTCCAAAAGCGCAAGCCAAACATTCGACAGTGTTGTACGTTTCTATCTTCGTCGTACAGCTGCATTAAAATGGAACGAAAGGAGGTATACAGATTAATGGCAGATGTTGTAGTAAATTGCCCACATGCCGACAGGGTAAAAGAAAGAGATTCACTTGTTGACGGCATATCGTAATAATAATAATAATACTTTATTCATCCAAGGATCACAGAGACATAGGATACATCAGAGATTGAGTAGTGGCATACAGCTTAGAACCACATTCCAGAGTAAATATCAAATACATGTAGAATAATGACAACAATAATAATAATAAAAAACAATAAAATAGTAAATTAGTAGTATAAATTACTTGCAATAATTGTTTGCAGTATCACATTTAAAACTTATGTTAACATATCACAATTTAAAACTAATTAATTAGCTTGGCTGGACACTCTTACAACTCAGAATGCTATAAGTTTGGAATAGCGTTTATTATAATATTCTGTAGTGAAGCGAATCACACCCTGTGTATTAATTTAAAAATTTATTTCCGCTTCTATTAATCCAAATTTACGTAATTCCGAAATTCTGTATAATTCGACACGCGATTAAATATCACCCGGTACGTACCTAATAATATCCGACCCAATTTTCAAGCTAGAACATAAATGTTTTAGAATTTGTCCGATTCGTATAGTTTTTAATATTCTTTAAGTCTTCCTAAAACGTACAAAACTTAGTGTAAAGGCCAGCTCGAAGAGGTACATACACTTGAAATTTTACGATGTTAATCTAAACAAAGATAAGACATAGGCACAGATGGCTCGGTTTTCCGTGAGAACGATACCAAAAACTACGCAGTTTGGTGTGTAACGTCATCGCTCTTTCGGATATAAATACCCGCGAGAAGTTTGTACAAGGGTCACTTCTTTGAGACCGCTACTACGAATGATAATTAATCCTCTAATACGAGTCTGATAATTATCAATGCTTTACTTGCTGACCACCATTCGGAATGATAATTAATCCTCGGATACGAGTCTGATAATTATCAATATACTAGCTGACCGCCATCCACTGGTCAAGCCGATTCCGAAGCACTAAGTACTGTCCGTACTTTCACAGCCAACTTCAATACGCAGAGTGATAATTAATCCTCAGTCTCTTTGAGTCTGAGTGGGATAATTAATCCTCTCACTACGAACTGACCACTGGTCAAGCAATTTGCTACAAAGCCTTACTATTATTGTATCGCCGGGGTCATACCAGATTAGTACGGCTCAAGGGGACGATGTCCAGAGCTAATAAAACCCCGCCGTCCAGCTACGACTCGCTGGACATGGGCGAGCCGCGGGATAGCACCCCAAATGACCACGGTCATTTAGCGGTCTATCAAGTACCAGGTAAATCAATATGATTATTTGGTTTTTCAGTATTTTCATTTAGTTTTACGTGAACTTAATAATTTCAAGTCGGGACTATTTTACTTCATTTTAGCTTTAAACAATTAACAAATCGATTCTATATTTCGGATACTCGGAATCGCGAGGGGATCTTTTTATTGTGGCACTTAGATAGGTTAGATACATTGCATCAGTCGAAACATTTATAATTAGGAATTAGAAATTACTATATCCAATATTTATTAAAGTGTTAGATTCTGTTAATTGAGAATAACTTTCTTAGCATAAATTCTACAATTTACTTAGTTAATTTAGACCATAAATGATTTGTTTTCAGTGACAGATTTTGTTGAGATCGATAGTCATTCCACTATTCGATTTATTGCAGGTTCAGGTAAAAGCAACCAGTTTGTTGTAGTCCGAGAAATATTATATTACTAACAGCCAGTGGGGGTTCTGTTATCGGTCCTTTATGTGTTGACCACAAACACGGACCTGTAATATGATCTCCTGATGGTTGAGAGTAATTATATTTTAAACATAAATTATACATGTTAAACTTTGTATTGGTTTTGTTTGGGTTTCACTAACAGTAGCAGTTTTAGCTACGGGCAAATTCAAATTGATTTTAATTGCTTGTTCATTCTATTGTTTGAACAACTACACTCTTCGAAATACATTAGCCAATAGGCTGGTTCTGTGTCAAGTTTATTGGCCAGATCCCATCAACTCTACGCAACGCAATCTCAAACATGATTGATTAGGCAAGCGAATGAGATTTCAATTTGCCATGTATTCACTTCATCAGTTATCGCGAGATTTCGCCAACCAATACAGAATTTACGTGTACCGTGTAGTACATTCATTTCATACGCTTATACGAGGATTCTCGTTGTAATCTCTGTCATTTTCGGTGATTACTGTTGCTTTTAGATTGTACCTGTGATGAACATAAGAGTGACTATTTGTCCCAGCGAGATCTATTACTTGAAAATATAAATTTGTGATGATTATTTCACTATATATATTTATATTATGTTCTGGCAGTTGCCCCAACGTTTATTTCCGTTCTTATGTTGTAAAATGACAATTGTCTGAATATAGTTATTAAACTATTATGTGTTTTCTTATTTACTAATTTTCATAACTTTCAGGTAATAAACCAAGTAAATATAAGATTTACTTGGGCTTAAATAAAACGAATATTCAAAATAATATAAGTAAACATAAGGTTTACTTGAGCCTTACAGTAGTGAATAAAAATGAAATCTAAAATATGATAAAAACTTAAACAAAAGTTAACATAAAAGCTAAAATAAATAATCCAGTAAATTAAATAAAGGTAATAATTTAGAGTTTGAACATTATACAGGGTATTATAAAAATACATAATGATTTTATCAATTAAATGAACAAGTGCCAAAACAATATACAGTGTTTAATTTAAACAATTAAATAAAGAACTACAATTATAACTTTGCCAAATAAATTAATAGCAATGTTTAGTGTAAAGAACGAATCATTAAATGTCGAAATAAATAGTTAATTATCAATAAATAGAAACAGTAATATCAAACCTAGAAAAGAACTATGGTAACAAGTACTACATAATCACAAACGTAATTTTGAGTCCTACCAATAATAAACTAGACGATCACACAGCCAATTTAGTTTAATTGTTTTAATAATTAGACAATCAGGGGAGAGGGAAGGGTAACTGGTAATTAATCAAACCAGAATTTAACTACAAAACTTTAGGGGTGGGGGGGGTGCGTTACACTGATGCCAAGTGACCAGGATATTAGAGTTTTAAATTGATATTACTTTGTTTCATTAATTTCTAGCATTGTCTATTGTTCTTCAAACACCAGACAATGTAACCGTGAGTCCGAAATATAGAATCGTTGATAGGGTATTTTTGTTTTCTTTTATTTAAGATAAAACTGATACTGCATGTTTTTATACAGAGTCTGAAGAATCTATTGGGGACAGCAACCCGACCCTCGACACGATGCCGACCGCTCCACCGCCACCGCCGCCTCTCACTCTCGAAGAGAAAATCGACCTCCTCACCAACTCCGTACGAGAACTTAGTGAAAACCAGCGGCAACTCCACGTCCAACTGGGGAAGAGCCTGATTGCTATGCACCGGGAACGCCAAGCTGCCACTGACCACCTCCGTCAACAATTACAAGAAGTGACTGCCCTTCGGGATGTCACTATGCCATCATTGCCAACATCAGATAATCGACCTATCTACATCACACCCAGTCCCACGTTGCCTACATTCAAGGGGAAGAACCGCCATCCCGTCAAATACCTACATGAGCTAGAAAGCTACCTGAACCGGATGCGTGTACCAGAGGCAAACAAACTAGACAGAGTACACGAGTCCCTTGCTGGAGAAGCGCAAGACTGGGCGGCCATATACAAAATTTCTTGGGAAACTTTTGAAGACTTCAAGGCAGATTTCCTCTGTAGTTACTGGTCAGAGGACGAACAGGATAAACTTCGCCGCCTGTTAACCACACACAGGTGGAACAAGAAAAATGGACGAACCATGGAAACCCATTTCGCTCACTATGTTGGGTTAGCACGACTGCTAACGGAGCCGCTCCCCGAGGCTACGTTAGTAAACGAACTTATGAAACATTTTCCGGCCAACATTCAGTCTCTATGGCAACTCAAGGAAAACAAATCAATTGCGGGCGCTGCAGAGTTCCTCCGACAACAGGAGAATATTCTGGCACCGTCGACCTCCCTAGTAATGCCACCAACGCAGTCACAAACCGCCGCACCGCAGAGTCCTAGCAAACGTTACCGCTGGGACAGGGGAGAACGCCATCCAGCCGCAGAGAATAGGCGTAACGCTCCGATTGAGGGAAACGACCGTCGGTCGGATTAGCTGGGGCTCTAATCTCGACCGCCACCACCCATAAGCCGCTCCGCCGTCGAGACCCCTACCTCCCCATCGGCTGGCACATTCTACAACGCATGGGTTGGCACGCTGGCTTAGGACTTGGACGGCGTGGCCAAGGCATGCTGAACCCCATTATAGCCAAGCGTCACCATGGTAGGCAGGGTTTACGTACAACTGGAGAGAAACCCACAACATCCAAGAAACCCCGCCGCTGCTGGAAGAAGGCTGAAATATTGTCCTTAGCCACGCAATCCGCACAACACAAACGATTATTACCCGAAATCATAATATTCTATGGCGAAATTCCCCTCACTACTTTACTGGACACTGGCAGTGAAATCACCTGTATTTCCGAGGAAATCTATACAAACAAAATTAAAGCTACTCAACCACCCATCTTACCGCTACGTGCCATTTTAATCCAAGGAGCTTTCGGCACAAAACGTAAACGAATCACTAAACAAATTATGCTACAAGTACAGATCTCGGGAACCGATTTCGATTTATGCTGTCTCATTGTTCCCGGACTAATTAAACCGTGCATAATTGGTATGGACTGGCTCCGCGCAAATAAAAGTAGCCTGGACATAGGTGAACAAAAATTGTACATCCGTACATACCAGGGAGCACTGCTAGAAACCCCATTTATCCGACAAACAGAAGCCGATGAAATTTATACATTGGAAACCGAGGAAAATGAACTAGCCGCACTCACATTAACACATCTACAGGCCAACAACATCGACGTCATGCAATCTAAAGTAGAGGAGGCTAACCTGAACGAGCACGAGAAACTACAACTCCATGAATTATTAAAAGAATTCGCTGGTGTATTCCCCGACAAACCTGGGTTGACCCACTTGTATGAGCATCAGATACAGATGTCCGACGAAACGCCATTCCTACGAAGAAGCTACCCCGTGCCATTTGCACTCCGGCCCGCCGTGGAATCTAAACTCGATGAGATGGTGCAGCAGGGTATTATAGAACGAGCCGCATCGCCGTATTCGAGCCCTATGACGGTAGTTAAGAAAAAGGACGGCTCCGTCCGCATTTGCCTCGACGCTCGACAATTAAATTCACAAATGACCAGCGATCATGAATGTCCGCCCTCCATTGACGAGTTGTTGCAACGTTTCCATGGACAAAAATATTTGACTTCAATTGACCTGGTGTCCAGCTATTGGCAAGTACCCCTCACCCGAGAGAGCAAGAAATACACCGCATTCTCCTACAATGGCAAAAGTTACTGCTACAGGGTATTGCCATTCGGTTTAAAAACTGCCGTGGCGAGCTTCACCAGATGCATGGACCTTGTTTTAGGCCCCGAAGTCAGGCCATTCACACATAACTATGTCGATGACCTGCTCGTCGCCTCGCCTAATTTCAAAGAACATCTGCAACACTTAAGAGCCGTCCTCAGCCAACTTAAAAATGCACAAATGACTGTCAACTTAGCAAAATCGTACTTCGTGCGAACACAAGTAAAATTCCTGGGACACCTACTAACACCGACGGGCATTCTTATGGACCCGGATAAAATAAAAGCCATTAAAGAATTCCCGAAGCCAACTCGGATTAAACAATTGCGAGCATTTCTGGGATTGTGTAATTATTATCGCCGCTTTTGTCCGAAGTATTCAGGCAATACCTCGCAGCTAGGCCATCTGTTAAAAAAGGGCTCGCCCTGGCGCTGGGGACCAGACGAGGATAAGTACTTCCAAGAAATCAAGTCACAGTTCATAAAGGAGGTAGTGCTTATACACCCTGACCCTAATAAACCATATGTATTGGAGACTGACAGCTCTCATTTTGCTATCGGGTCAGTGTTATACCAAGTTAACGATGACAACTCCAGGGGCGTAGTTGGGTTCTATAGCCGCAGCCTCCGGGGACCAGAATTAAATTACGTAACTACTGAGAAGGAGCTGTACGCCATAACCGCATCTTTACGCAAGTTTCATTTGTACTTACTGTACTCACCATTCACCATTCGCACCGACCACCGGGCACTCACCTTTTTGCAACACTGTCGGTTTCTTAACGAAAGGATCACCCGCTGGGTATTATTTCTACAACAATTCGATTTCAAGATCACGCACATCAAGGGAACTGAAAACAAAGTCGCGGACATTCTATCCAGGTACCCACCTGATGCACTGGATAAACCAACCCAAACCGCTGAGCCGATCTTGGCCAACTTTACTGTGGAGGGATCCGCCGAGTTACTCGAAGATTTCAAAAGACTCAAACAACTACAACAAGAAGACCCGGTTCTAAAAGAAATTGTCCAACAGAAACTCAGCCCACACGAAACCACCAAAACAACCACTATCCGTTATCTACACTGCTACTCCTACGAACAGGGTATATTATTACATTTGGACCCATTTACTAAGCGCAAAACCTTGGCCATTCCCAAACAACTGCAGGAGCGACTAATATGGCAATACCATCTAGAGACGGGACACTTCGCTGGCCGTAAGATCTACCTGATATTACGACATTCCTACTATTGGCCGAATATGAAACGACACATTCACCACTTATTACAGACGTGCGTGTTATGCCAAAAAACCAAGAAACCAAACCACAAACTGACCGGACCTTTACAGCCTATAATCACAAGTCGAGTGGGAGAACTAGTAGCAGTGGACTTCTACGGTCCACTACCACCGGGACGAGGAGGAGTGACATACCTTTTGGTCGCTGTGGACATTTTTTCAAAATTTATCAAGCTATTTCCCTTAAAGAAAGCAAATGCAGCAGCCGCATCCAATAGGATCATCCACGACATGGCCGGTTTATTCAAAATCGAGAGAATTTTAAGCGACCATGGGACCCAATTTACCTCCAAGGTATGGAGAAGAAAATTACAAGAAGCAGGAATTGAGGTGACCTATGCCACTGTAAGACACGCAGCCTCAAATCCGAGTGAAAGATATATGAAAGAAATAGGGAGATTTTTCCGCACCTACTGCCACGCCAAACACACCACTTGGCCGGCATATGTATCCCGAATAGAAGAGTGTTTAAATAACGTACCGCATTCAAGTACTGGCCGATGTCCCAACGAGATCGTCACTGGACGACCACCAAAATATTTCCTACAGCCTATTTTGGAAAAATTTGTACTACCTTCGGAGCAGCCAAACATACAGGAACTCCACACGACTGTCCGAGAATTTTTATTACGAACCTCTAGCAAACGTGCTGCGAAACAAAGAGCGCGGACACGAATATACAAAGTAGGAGATCTGGTACTTTTACGGACAAACCCCACTTCGAACGCCGCCGCTGGAGTAGCACAAAAATTCTCTCTGCTGTATGAAGGACCATTTCGAATAACTAGGATACCACACGTCAATGTTTACGAAATAGCCCACTTAAACAATGGAAGAATAAGGGGAACATACAACACCAGCAATCTGCGACCATATCTGTTCGACTAGATTAAGTACCTCATATATCTGTCAATATTCACAAGAAGTATCATTACCAGCCCAAAGCTACAACAGTAAGATAAGAAGTTTCGACCATATTAAAGGGACGAGTCGACACAATTTGAACAGTATTAAAAAAAAAACGCAACCAGTAACATGTCAGAGAACCTCACGCTATCACTGATACGCGAAAATTTCAAAAAACGCAAACTTCATGAGAAAATCCGTGCAATCTATCATTCCGGAGAGACGATTCCGATCGTGGTATACGAGGACGGCAGGCCAGTGACGCCGGGCCGGGATTTTAGCCAATACCCGCCTTGCAGTGACCCAAGGATACCGACCCCACCATCTCCGAGGCCCACGATGTACCTCGCCAAATTAGAATGGTACGACAAGGCCGAGAGTGAACCAATAAAGACGCAGCCGACGGAAAATGAAGGGCCCCAGTTGGTACAACCAGACGCCAGAAAGACAGAGCACTTCAGGGGACATCGGTCTACGTACCCAAAGCCGATTATCAACGCTACGAAGATGGCGACATCCACATCGCAGCAGTATCGTACATACGACAGAAAATATCGCCATCGGACTTACTGGTCCCAGCGACGTGGACGAACGCCCGACGCTAGGAAACCAACCAGACATCCACGGAACGAGAGGTACCATAGGGATCGACGTGCCCACAGACGACGAGAAATTTGCCGGAATCCGGAGAGAGTGGGAAGGCGACGGTCGAGGGAGCATGGAACGGTCCCGGTTTGAATTTATTCTATTTCATTAACTTACTTTTCTTTTAGGTCTACCTACGTCTACAGTATATGAGTTTATTTTTTTTGTTTATAGTTTATATATAAAATTATATGCAATTTATATTACCCATTTAGATAGGACAGCTAGATAATTTCAGTCAGGTTAGGAAAAAATTAATAAATAGGTAAGACTTGTGAATCTTAGGTGCCACAGTAAACTGATTCGCTAGTTTCGTCGCTTCTACAATGACTTACTTCGTGGTCATTATATAACCAACTCAGGGGACTGTGAAGCGAATCACACCCTGTGTATTAATTTAAAAATTTATTTCCGCTTCTATTAATCCAAATTTACGTAATTCCGAAATTCTGTATAATTCGACACGCGATTAAATATCACCCGGTACGTACCTAATAATATCCGACCCAATTTTCAAGCTAGAACATAAATGTTTTAGAATTTGTCCGATTCGTATAGTTTTTAATATTCTTTAAGTCTTCCTAAAACGTACAAAACTTAGTGTAAAGGCCAGCTCGAAGAGGTACATACACTTGAAATTTTACGATGTTAATCTAAACAAAGATAAGACATAGGCACAGATGGCTCGGTTTTCCGTGAGAACGATACCAAAAACTACGCAGTTTGGTGTGTAACGTCATCGCTCTTTCGGATATAAATACCCGCGAGAAGTTTGTACAAGGGTCACTTCTTTGAGACCGCTACTACGAATGATAATTAATCCTCTAATACGAGTCTGATAATTATCAATGCTTTACTTGCTGACCACCATTCGGAATGATAATTAATCCTCGGATACGAGTCTGATAATTATCAATATACTAGCTGACCGCCATCCACTGGTCAAGCCGATTCCGAAGCACTAAGTACTGTCCGTACTTTCACAGCCAACTTCAATACGCAGAGTGATAATTAATCCTCAGTCTCTTTGAGTCTGAGTGGGATAATTAATCCTCTCACTACGAACTGACCACTGGTCAAGCAATTTGCTACAAAGCCTTACTATTATTGTATCGCCGGGGTCATACCAGATTAGTACGGCTCAAGGGGACGATGTCCAGAGCTAATAAAACCCCGCCGTCCAGCTACGACTCGCTGGACATGGGCGAGCCGCGGGATAGCACCCCAAATGACCACGGTCATTTAGCGGTCTATCAAGTACCAGGTAAATCAATATGATTATTTGGTTTTTCAGTATTTTCATTTAGTTTTACGTGAACTTAATAATTTCAAGTCGGGACTATTTTACTTCATTTTAGCTTTAAACAATTAACAAATCGATTCTATATTTCGGATACTCGGAATCGCGAGGGGATCTTTTTATTGTGGCACTTAGATAGGTTAGATACATTGCATCAGTCGAAACATTTATAATTAGGAATTAGAAATTACTATATCCAATATTTATTAAAGTGTTAGATTCTGTTAATTGAGAATAACTTTCTTAGCATAAATTCTACAATTTACTTAGTTAATTTAGACCATAAATGATTTGTTTTCAGTGACAGATTTTGTTGAGATCGATAGTCATTCCACTATTCGATTTATTGCAGGTTCAGGTAAAAGCAACCAGTTTGTTGTAGTCCGAGAAATATTATATTACTAACAGCCAGTGGGGGTTCTGTTATCGGTCCTTTATGTGTTGACCACAAACACGGACCTGTAATATGATCTCCTGATGGTTGAGAGTAATTATATTTTAAACATAAATTATACATGTTAAACTTTGTATTGGTTTTGTTTGGGTTTCACTAACAGTAGCAGTTTTAGCTACGGGCAAATTCAAATTGATTTTAATTGCTTGTTCATTCTATTGTTTGAACAACTACACTCTTCGAAATACATTAGCCAATAGGCTGGTTCTGTGTCAAGTTTATTGGCCAGATCCCATCAACTCTACGCAACGCAATCTCAAACATGATTGATTAGGCAAGCGAATGAGATTTCAATTTGCCATGTATTCACTTCATCAGTTATCGCGAGATTTCGCCAACCAATACAGAATTTACGTGTACCGTGTAGTACATTCATTTCATACGCTTATACGAGGATTCTCGTTGTAATCTCTGTCATTTTCGGTGATTACTGTTGCTTTTAGATTGTACCTGTGATGAACATAAGAGTGACTATTTGTCCCAGCGAGATCTATTACTTGAAAATATAAATTTGTGATGATTATTTCACTATATATATTTATATTATGTTCTGGCAGTTGCCCCAACGTTTATTTCCGTTCTTATGTTGTAAAATGACAATTGTCTGAATATAGTTATTAAACTATTATGTGTTTTCTTATTTACTAATTTTCATAACTTTCAGGTAATAAACCAAGTAAATATAAGATTTACTTGGGCTTAAATAAAACGAATATTCAAAATAATATAAGTAAACATAAGGTTTACTTGAGCCTTACAGTAGTGAATAAAAATGAAATCTAAAATATGATAAAAACTTAAACAAAAGTTAACATAAAAGCTAAAATAAATAATCCAGTAAATTAAATAAAGGTAATAATTTAGAGTTTGAACATTATACAGGGTATTATAAAAATACATAATGATTTTATCAATTAAATGAACAAGTGCCAAAACAATATACAGTGTTTAATTTAAACAATTAAATAAAGAACTACAATTATAACTTTGCCAAATAAATTAATAGCAATGTTTAGTGTAAAGAACGAATCATTAAATGTCGAAATAAATAGTTAATTATCAATAAATAGAAACAGTAATATCAAACCTAGAAAAGAACTATGGTAACAAGTACTACATAATCACAAACGTAATTTTGAGTCCTACCAATAATAAACTAGACGATCACACAGCCAATTTAGTTTAATTGTTTTAATAATTAGACAATCAGGGGAGAGGGAAGGGTAACTGGTAATTAATCAAACCAGAATTTAACTACAAAACTTTAGGGGTGGGGGGGGTGCGTTACAGTAGGTAAAAATTCACTATATAAAAGAGTTTTAGTTTTTAAACATAAAGAGTAGGATTTCTTGAATTTATTGCCACTTTGTTAGCATTTTGCTATTAATAAAGATTATTTATTTATTTATTTATTTAATATATATGCCTGTGACAGCTAATATTTTATTTTCTTTAAATCTTCTCCGGCATGACTCTCTTTGGTTCACTTTAAGTATACTTCGTAGGGCTCTTTTTTGTATTGTAAAGATCCTATATATTTGTGTACTTTGTCCACAGAAAATAATTCCATATAAGATTATAATAAACTTCCACATAGTATGTGACGTTAAATTAGATTCCGCCCATATATTTGTATGTGGGAATGTAAACTTAGAAATGAGTGAGGCTACGATTGTTTTTTTTAATGTTGCTGTTGGTACCTGAGGAAAAAAAGGATATGAATTTTCTTCTTTACTTTTGTTGTTAGCAAGGAGACCAGGTAAAAAAAATGTGTATTCATATTTATCGATGGCTAAGTAAGAATACTCCAAGAACCTTAATGTTTACTATGTGATTTTTAGTCATTATAACTTAGGTTCATTGTCTTGTTATATCTGGGGTGTTATTATAACTTCATTTAAGGTAATTTTCCGTGTTATTGTTAGAAGGAAATTTCGTTGGTTAACCTAAAAATGATAAACGCACATACGAAATTTAGTAATCACTACGAGCGGGCATATATTTGATGACTTTTTGTAATTGTTCAAGCTAATGCTATTTGCTCTCACCTGTAGTGGAGAATCCTCATTTAGTTAAACAAATAAGGTTGTAAACATTCGAATTTACCTTTCCTTGATCAGCTGTCATATTTAAGAGATAGGGAATAACGTGTTACCAACATTTGGTTATAAATGGAACATTACTAAAGTCATTAAATCGTGGTTTTATTTATTTTATTGTTTATATGGTCCAATAATAATGGGTTTTGTGTATCTTAGTTTCTATTCTAAGGAGAGTTTTAATCATTCTATGGCTGGAACTAATTTTCTGTTACTTATCAATTCCTAGGGTATTTTCCTATGAGATGTTGAATTGTGATTGGTCGTTAAAACAGAAAAAAACAGGTGATTAGGAAAAAAACGGTTGGTTTCGAAAACCGGCGTGCTCTTCCTTTCTTTATTGAGTCGTCAAGCCGATTAGTCAAGATTTTTATAATTGCTTGTAAAAGCAACCCCAACTTAATTACGGGGGATTATACTATAAAATTCTTACATTTGGAAGGCCTAATTGTGTGTAGCTGTTTGAAGCCAAATTTTGTTATAGAGGACTTCTAAATAGGCAATAAATACGACATTGTTGAATACCTGTTTGTGCCCTGACGATTTTGCGGGTAAGCACCATCTTGAATTTTCTGGAAATACTGACTCCTAATTTTGTCATTCTTTTATGTAGGCAATTTGGGTAATTTGGATAATTTAGGCAATTTGGATAATTTGGGTAATTTGAAATAATTTGGAAAATCTGGAAAATTAGACATTGTACTCAAGTGGTTGGTACTAAGTTACATAAAATTGTGAAGCTGATAAGCTGTGGATGTCTATGTAGTTTTTATCGACTTGGAAATTGGTGAATCGATTGTTGGGAGGTCCCGCGAAGCCATTTTCTGAAGTCGTCGTTTTGGTATGGTCACATGTCACAGTAGAGCAGTAGCAGCTGACGTCACAACATGGCCGCCAAAGTTGCCTGGGTGGTAATGACCTAGTTTTGCATTTGTGTGCTTTCTGATTAATTCGAGTTTTTAAAGAATTTGTAGTGCTTTTTTAAACGTTTTTTTCGTGTCACATCAATTTTGGGTGTTTTTCGTCTATTATTCATTTGTCGATTTATTGATCTGACTTTAATTTAGTGTTTTATTTGTGTTTTTCAACCGGCGTGTTATCTTGCGTACCTGTCAAAAGTTATTAATTTTCGATATGGTAAGTGAATTTCAGTGAATTTATTATAATTTTATTTATATTCTACATTTTAGGAGTCCCCTCATTACATTTCTAAGCTGAAATGTATTAATGGAGCCAACCTATATGATTTAAAAGTGAGAGATTGAAACTATATCCTTGGACAATTTTTCAAAAATATAATATAGCATTGAATTAATGAACCATTGTGACCCATCTCGTAAATAAAATTTATATCTAAACTATAAGACTATTATTATTCATACTTACCCTTATAATTATGTATAATATGTATAATTTGAAACATTCAATGATGGTAGACGATGCTGTTAAAAGTGTGTTATTTTTTAAATTCTGTTGTGTTTTAGCTCACTTACCTTCACTGGTATTTTATTTGTGTACATTATCAATATTTTGAACCTTTGTAATTATAATTGTAAGAATCAGAACAGATACCAAACTAGGTATATAGGCTATATAAAGTATTCGGAGCGTATTATGTTGCACATTTGCTCGCAATTTAAATTAAATGGAAACTGAAATGATCTCACAGTCCTATCTTTTTATTAGATTTACTATTACTCCTGCATTTCATAATACAAACCTCTGATTGTTGTTAGTAATGTGATAAACACTTACACTCGTTACAAACTTTTGAGCCTAACAAAAGTAAGATATAAATCAATAAAAAGTTGAAGGGAAATATTTTAAATCGTCAAAAAACGTAGATTTTACAATAGGTTTATAAAACCATTAATATGATTGATATATTGGCATAAATCAATGAGTATTTTGATAACTTTTAACCAAGTGTAATAATACTACCTAACCTATGTCACTGCCTAGCTGTAACTGAGCGTATATTAATTAAACATTTACTAAAATATGTCTTGATATTATATATGTACAAAAAATGTAAAAAATCCAATATAGCCTTTATTTTCACTAATTTATGGGTTCACAAAGATGTCAACGTTGTTGACACCAAACTTTACACTGGTAAAAACAACACTAATAAAGTATATATAAAATTTTCTCTCACAGTAGATTTAAAAAATATATATTTATAAACATCACTACATCTATCTGATGTTAAGAAATCCTCCACTTTAATTTATATTGCACAAAAATTGACCCCGACTCAAATGTCAAATTTCTGAATTTACCACCCAGGCAACTGACAGTTGGCAATACCGTGACGTCACTGCTACTGCTCTGTTGAGACACATGGTTTCTGGTTATGAGGTCCCATGGATTTAAATGTTGATGAGATACTGAAGCTGAGGTGTACATGAGGTTTTTTGCAGTAACAACAGCATAGTAACCTGTACTAACAGATTTTTGCTCAACGCTGGATACCGGATGAGTACCTTTTTTTCTAATGTTACCAGGATAACTAAAAGTTATATGTGTATTAATAATCTGCCGTTATATTTTACTCTTTACTTATTTCTCTCTATATATATATGATTTTTATGGTCAAATATTTTCATTAGTTACTCAATTAAGCATATGTGAAAATAAGACATGTGAGTAACTGCGCAGTTAACATCTTATTTACAGGTATTTTATGGTTATATCATTAGTTTGTAAGGTATATCAATCTTTTTATTTACGTTGTTTATTGGCAGCGTCAATATAGAGCAACATATTTTAATTTAACCTAACTATAAATCATTGACAGTACATCGTTAGAGATCGTTAGTAAATCGTCAGCATATTTTTAACAATTCAGTTGCAAAGTATCAGTGATCAACCAATAGTGGTTTTTGTAAAAAAGTAGAATATTTTTATTTGTAAGTTATTGGTGCAATAGTAATTACTAATCGTAGATCTAGCGAATAAGATTCTTTTTTAATAATTTCCTATTAATAATATTCAGAGAACTGAGCCGATTTGTACATTATTAATTGTATTTTGTATGTAAATTAAATAATTATTTTAAATAGATTTCTATTGTGTTTTGACTTAAATTAGATTTAACACGGTTTTTGGTAGTTTTTTTGATAATCGGTGTGTCATACTCAATCTAAGGGGGCTGGAATTTATAGGAAATTACCTGGCGCTCATTTCAACTAATGGCAAAATTGAAATCGTTAAAAATAAACGATCTTCACCTCTGAGAGTCTCGTGAGAGAGCTAGCCGACCTTAAGATTTAAGAACTAATTGTAATTTAGAGTCAAATTTCCCTTTGTATTTCTTAAATTCAATTTGACCCGTAACAAAGTTTAATTTGGCGCCTGGTTTGACGTAGCAAACAGGTGGGGCCATTTTTGATTTTATTTTGCCACTTATTTTTTAAAAATAATTAAGGATTTTTTTTGCGGTTATTAGTTATATGATCTTTCGATTTACTGTCATAGAGATTTAATAAAAATTTTTTTTGCAAAGCCATACAGCATGTACATATTGTACATAGCAGTTTAGAGATATATCTATTGTTTGCGGTGACCCTAACGGAAGCTGTGTATTTATGATTGTTCTAATTTTATATCTGCTTATGTTATAGTTGCATACTATACATGTAATCACGTAGTAAGTCTTTCTGTGACATTTGAGTTGTGCCATTTTCTCTTCAATACGTTGAAAATAGTTGACATATCATTGTACAAGTACCCATGGTACCGTTTTATTTTTTTTCTGAAAATAATTTACTGAAATATTTTCATCATTTGAACACATTTTCTTGGGTAGGCGTTATATATTTAGTTGCTATTTATCACATTTTTTTGATTTTGTTATTGAATGATCGCCTATTATACAGGGTGGATATACTTACTGGTTTGAAACTAGGTCTCGTTTTTGTATTATCACTGGGAATTTTCTATTGCAATCGTTTTACTCCCTTGATACTAAAGTTTATTTTCGGTACTGTTAATATTTTTTTTGACAATGGCTTCAAAGTTAGATGCGGGAAGATTGAACAAGGATGAACTAAAGTATGAATTGGAGATTAGAGGATTGGAAGATGTTGGGACCGTGGAACAAATGCGAGGTACATTAAGAAGAATCTTACGGTTGGAACGGGCAGGAGATTCATTAACTTATCCAGATTATAATATGGACTGCGTTGAGGAGCTTGCAACGGCTACCACTAAAATAAAAGAAATTGAAGGGTTGATAAAGGACTTAACGTCTGGTGAAGATAGTGGACCTTATAAGAAAATCGAAGCGAAGATCAGCCACATTTTAATGCGAGTAGATCGTATTAAAACAAAGGATGACGATACTAAGAAGCAACGAAGTCAGTCACTGGCTAAGATCTTGCAACTACAGTCAACTTTATCCCGAAGAGTCAAACAAGTCACCATGGGGGAAAATATTTTGGATGTGACTGCGTTGAGTGTACAAGGTGGAAGTGGTTCAGATTCAGACGACAGTGTTGGTGCAGTTTTTGTGGCCAATAAGCCAATAGGGTCGAGTTCTACTCCGATCCCTGCTGTTACCCCAGTTAAATCTATTCCAGTGATTGAGTGGAATGTTACATTCTCTGGAAAGCCCAAAGAAATGTCTGTGTTAGCTTTCATAGAAAGAATAGAGGAATTAAGTGTTGCGAGACATGTCTCGAGTCAAACTCTTTTTGAATCAGCATCGGATTTATTTACTGGTCATGCTTTGGTTTGGTTTAGAGCCAATCATTCGAAATTTTCTACTTGGGATAGCTTATGTAAAGGTTTAAAGGAACAGTTCTTAGAGATAAACCATGATGAAAAATTATTTCAACAAATCAAGGAACGGAAACAAATGGATGGAGAATCGATCGGAATTTATTTCGCATATATGAAGAATGCTTTCGCAAGGCTTTCTGTCAAAGTCCCTGATGGAACGCAGATGAAAATATTGCGAGAAAATATTAAACCTTTCTATCAAATTGCTATTGCTCGGGATGAGCCAAAGTCAAGTGCGGAGTTGGAAGAGATGTGTGTGAAATTGGAACGGAGATGTTCATCGATTGATAATTTTTCATCCGCTCCTGTAAAAAAATGGGCTGTGGAACCTGATCTGATGTATATTGCAGAGGAACCTTCGACTATTCCATCTACATTTAATCAAAATAATACGTTTCCTAGACAATCGTCCAACACTTCTACTCTCACATGCTGGAATTGTCGTGCGAAAGGTCACCATACACGTCAGTGTCGGCAACCAAGAAGAAAATATTGTTTTAAATGTGGAACTCCCAATGTGACGAAGTATGATTGTCCAAAATGTAAAAAGCCAGATTCGGGAAACGCGAATGCGAGCCATTAAGAGGTCGGTTAGTGGAGGACTCGTGTGCGACCACTCTTTCTAGTGTTTCGGACGAAGCAAAATTTTCTCGACAAAAAATTATTTTAGATTATATTTTAAGCCATGTAGAGGATGACCAAAGACCTTATTTGGAAGTGTCAATTTTTGGAAAGAAAATGTTAGGATTGTTGGATAGTGGAGCAACCAGAACCGTTGTCGGAAGAAAAGGTTGGAAGATATTGCAACACTTAAATTTAAAACTTGATATGGAAGATTCACCTAATTGTACGTTAGCCAATGGAAGTAGATTGCCAAGTAATGGATCGATTTTAGTACCAATGGAACTCATGGGTACAGTGAAGCTTATTAAGGTTTTAGTATTACCAGATTTGGATCGTGGTCTTATATTGGGAACTGACTTTTGGAAAACAATGAAAATAATACCAGATTTGAAACGAGGTGTATGGAAATTTTCGGATGTGGAAGAAATATTTGAATTAAACCCCATTGAGGTTGACCTGAACGCGGAACAACGTCGCTCTTTTGATGAATTTATAGAACAGAAGTTTAATTTAATGGGAAATTCTGTTGGATGTACTCACTTAGTAGAGCATGAAATTGTTGTAGATTCCCCTCCGATTAAGCAGAGGTATTATCCTGTTTCACCTGTGGTGCAACGACAAATTAATGAAGAGTTGGAAAAATTATTGGAGTTGGATATTGTTGAACCGTCTACTAGTGCTTGGTCGTCGCCTATCATTTTGGTAACGAAAAAAGAAGGTGGTTATAGATTCTGTGTGGAAAATTAAACCAAGTAACAAAAAAGGATGCTTATCCTTTGCCATACGTATCAACGATCTTGGATCGGTTAAAAGGAGCTCGATATCTTAGTAGCCTTGACATTAAGTCAGCTTATTATCAGATACCGTTGAAACCTAATAGTAGAGAATATACGGCGTTTACAGTACCGGGTAAAGGATTATATCAATTTAAAAGGTTATGTTTTGGATTAACGAATGCACCAGCTTGTTGGCAACGATTGATTGATAGTTTTGGGTGCAGATTTAGAAGAAAGTGTCTTTGTCTATTTGGATGACATCATCATTATATCTCCCACTTTTGAGAAACATATGGAAATCTTAGAAAAGGTGTTTTCAAGACTGATAGCGGCTGGATTGACTTTAAATCGAGAAAAATGCAAATTTCTTCGGTCTGAATTAAAATATTTAGGTTATGTATTAGACAATAAGGAAGGATTGCGAGTTGATCCGGACAAAGTTCAAGCAATCTTGAATATACCTACACCAACTTGTGTACGAGATGTTAGAAGTTTCCTTGGTATGGCATCCTGGTACAGGAGATTTGTTGAAAACTTCTCTTCTATTATTGCCCCTTTAACAAATTTGTTGAAAAAGAAACAAAAATTTGTATGGACTTCTTCGTGTGAAGAATCTTTTCGACAATTGAAAGAGTGTTTAGTCTCAGCACCTATATTAACTACTCCAGATTTCACAAAGCCTTTTAGTGTTAAAACTGATGCGAGTGGATATGGATTAGGAGCTGTTTTGACTCAGTTGATTGATGGTCAAGAGCGGGTAATTTGTTACTTAAGTAGATCTTTAACAAGGCAAGAGAGAGCCTATAGTACAACAGAAAGGGAATTATTAGCCGTACTTTACGCATTGGAAAAGCTAAGGCCGTATCTAGAAGGAGCTACGTTCACCGTGGAAACGGATCACCATAGTTTGGTATGGTTAGATAATATTAAAAACCCCCATGGTAGATTATGTAGATGGGCGGTGAAGTTACAGCAATATGACTTCAAAGTGATACATCGGAAGGGTAAAGATCATGTGGTGCCTGACGTGCTTTCAAGAGCAGTCCCAATTATAGACTGTATCGCAGAAGAAAAAGATTTAGCATTGAACACCTTTGGTTATGAATTTGTGGACATCACGGATCGTTGGTATTTAAAAATGGTAACCAATGTTCTCAAGAACCCATTAACTTATCCGAAATGGAGAGTGCAAGGTGACTATCTATTTAAATATGTACAGTGTAAAGTTCCTGAACTTTCAGAGGAATCTGACTATTGGAAATTAGTAGTTCCAAAGGAATATCGTCGGGACATTCTCAAGGAGGTACATGATAGTCCTACTTCGTCTCATCCAGGAATTTTCAAAACATTCGAGAAATTATGTTATCGTTTTTATTGGCCGAAAATGAAATTTGATGTTACCACATATATAAACCGTTGTCGAGTATGTGCCAAACATAAGGCTGTTCAGAAGAAACCTGCTGGTCTTATGGGAACCCGCCCACAAATAACTAAACCTTTCGAATTGCTTAGTTGTGATATTATAGGACCATTACCTAGAGGAAGTCGAGGATATACTCACATTCTAGTCGTATGTGACTATTTTTCCAAGTTTGTGTTAACTTTTCCATTACGTTCAGCTACTGCTAATATAATTTGTAGACATCTTGAGGAAAATGTATTTTTATTATTTGGAGTTTGTAAACATCTTATCACCGATAATGGAGCTCAGTTTACCAGTAAGGAATTTCGGAAATTATGTGAAAATTACAATGTGAATATTTTGTACAATGCGGTGTATCATCCTCAGAATAATCCGACGGAGAGAGTAAACCGAGTCGTAAAGACGATGTTATCATGTTATATCCAGGAAAACCAAAGGAAATGGGACGTATATTTACCTTTTGTCACTTGTGCGATACGAACCCAGATGCACGAAGTAACTGGTTATACTCCATATTATGTAAATTTTGGCCGAGAATATATAGGCAATGGAAACTTTCACAAGAACACTAATATTAGTCGTCAATCAGATCTAGAAGTGGATAGGGCTGAAGAGAGAATAGTCAGAGATAGTGGATTTGCGAAAATTTTTGAAGATATTAAAATAAGATTGAGGAAAGCCTATACTAAGTCAAGTCAAAGATATAATCTACGAAGGAGAAAAATACAGTATGAAGTAGGAGACATGGTGTGGAGGAAGAATCATGTTTTATCAAGTAAGGTTGACTATTTTAATGCTAAACTTGCTCCCAAATATGTCGGACCATGTAAAGTTAGAAAAGTACTAGGAACTTGTAGTTATGAGATTGAAGAAGATGGACGATTAGTTGGTGTGTATCATGTGAATGATCTCAAACCTGCTATTGAATTAGACTAGTTTTGGTTCATGCTAGTAAAGTACTTCGAATAGGTTAGGTTAGGATTATTATGATATAGTTTATTTTTTTGAAGCCGTGAGACAAGCTATTCTTCAATGCACGTTTTAAGTCTTTGGTGTATATTTATTTTTCTTCTCGGTTGGGTAACAACTGTTGCCGAGATAACAAGTTGTTGCAAGGGTGGGCCACTTTTTGCTGATTATGTCTAAAATCAAGCAATTGATTTCAACTATGCGGTTGGAAATTCACCAAGTTTTTCTTTTCTTGTCTTGTCTTAATGAAAATAATACCTGTGACTGCCGAATAATAATTTTTGTGTAAAATATTAGACAAACGATTCAATACCGTCTTTTATCGGTTTATTTTGAATTTTTTGGGAATCTGCTGTCGTAATATGTATGCATATTTTTTTTTCAAGTTAGTTATTAGACAAACGACTCTCGTTTTTTATCGAGTTTATTGTGTTTTATTGGAGTCCGCTGTCATAATACAGGTCCATCTTTTATAATTAATAGACAGTTTGGTGAAATTTTCTTACGCATTGTTGATATCGAAAAATATGACATAATAACGTCATTTCTCTTTGTTGCTGTCCAAATTTCTATTTCTGTCTTCTATTATCTTTTCTGTCATTCTTATTTTGTGATTTCTTCGATCTAAAGACTTATTTTTGTTGCTGGTTGGACAGATGGGAAGTAGACCCTTGGGCTTGCGTGGAGGAAAAACTTTCTACCTATTGTTTTTATAGTATTCATAATATTATTTACTAGTCTTGCCGAAAGGCATTCTCGTGGTCTAGTATATATTGTCTAGTTGTGGTTTAAGTCCACGTATGTCAGGGGAAAATTGTTCGGAGAAGATTTTTTTTGGATGACAATTTGGTCTCTGTTAAACAGGGAGTTAGTTTTTCTTTCGTCTATTCATTGGGGTTGAGTCTTTGCCTGGACCAGTAATATCATGTTTTCTTGTTAAATGCTTGTGTTCACGTAGCTTTCGGTTATCAACGCTTTAGAACTCCTTATATCCTATTCTCGGTTAAGTACCTGATCTTACGTAATGCTCTTTTCTTGATGTTTGTTGTTTAATACACTTGGTTGTTATTATCCTAATTAGTAGGATATTTTATATACCATCAGGGAACTTGCTTCGGAATGGGAGTGAGCAGGTTTCGGTCGGGCTGTCTTAAAGGGCAGGGCGTTAAGGAGGGTCTAACGGGTATCTAGGTAAGGGGGCTTGTTAGGCAGGAGTGGCCTAGGTCGCCTGACGTTCTTAATAGTGGCAAGTCTGCCTCCACGTTTTCACCTCAGCCCTTAACGTACCGTTCGGCCGGCGCACTGTTCACCGCACCTGAAGCGAGAGTATTCCCAAACGATGGTCCTTTTTGTCATCTAGTCGTGGTTTTTTTTTTACGTCTAGTTTTAGCCGCTTGGAGCTCTATCCAATACCCATTAACAGTCTAGAATCTGTTAATTAGGCAGTAGTTTTTTAACTAACTGTATCGTGGTTTAGATGTTCTTATGTCTACACCAATTTTAGCACTGGCAGCCGCTATAACGCTGCTCAGGCATTTCACCACAATGCCTGTGGAGACTGATTTTTTGAGGTCCTCTCCTAAATCATTTCATCTTTTCTTTCCTATCATTATCTTTCTCGTTTTACACTGGGGGAAGCATTATCTCTTCTGGGTGAGGTTCTTCAGGAGTTTCCGTGTGCTGTCTAGCGACACTCATTATCGAGGCTTTTCATGCTACTTGACTTGCGCAGAATGGGTGTAAGTCAAACTGCCTCTCATCCTATTCATATTGTTTTGACTACACGTGGACTTTTGATGACTAACCTCGGAGGTGGTGATGGTTATGACTTTGTCAAGTAATAAAACGAATTTTCTTGTATAGTTACCTATTATACAAGTTTTACTTCTTATTCCTTCTTTTATAATACGTTTTAAACCTCGTGTTAATTGCAAGTGTGATAGTCTTAGGGCGGACTATTACCGGGCATTTTAAGCTCTGTTTTTTTATCAACTTTCAGTTTCGTGTAACTTAGAAAAAAAAATTCTTGTTGAATTTTTTTTAAGGGAGAAAGAGGGGGATTTGTGACGTTAAATTAGATTCCGCCCATATATTTGTATGTGGGAATGTAAACTTAGAAATGAGTGAGGCTACGATTGTTTTTTTTAATGTTGCTGTTGGTACCTGAGGAAAAAAAGGATATGAATTTTCTTCTTTACTTTTGTTGTTAGCAAGGAGACCAGGTAAAAAAAATGTGTATTCATATTTATCGATGGCTAAGTAAGAATACTCCAAGAACCTTAATGTTTACTATGTGATTTTTAGTCATTATAACTTAGGTTCATTGTCTTGTTATATCTGGGGTGTTATTATAACTTCATTTAAGGTAATTTTCCGTGTTATTGTTAGAAGGAAATTTCGTTGGTTAACCTAAAAATGATAAACGCACATACGAAATTTAGTAATCACTACGAGCGGGCATATATTTGATGACTTTTTGTAATTGTTCAAGCTAATGCTATTTGCTCTCACCTGTAGTGGAGAATCCTCATTTAGTTAAACAAATAAGGTTGTAAACATTCGAATTTACCTTTCCTTGATCAGCTGTCATATTTAAGAGATAGGGAATAACGTGTTACCAACATTTGGTTATAAATGGAACATTACTAAAGTCATTAAATCGTGGTTTTATTTATTTTATTGTTTATATGGTCCAATAATAATGGGTTTTGTGTATCTTAGTTTCTATTCTAAGGAGAGTTTTAATCATTCTATGGCTGGAACTAATTTTCTGTTACTTATCAATTCCTAGGGTATTTTCCTATGAGATGTTGAATTGTGATTGGTCGTTAAAACAGAAAAAAAAAGGTGATTAGGAAAAAAACGGTTGGTTTCGAAAACCGGCGTGCTCTTCCTTTCTTTATTGAGTCGTCAAGCCGATTAGTCAAGATTTTTATAATTGCTTGTAAAAGCAACCCCAACTTAATTACGGGGGATTATACTATAAAATTCTTACATTTGGAAGGCCTAATTGTGTGTAGCTGTTTGAAGCCAAATTTTGTTATAGAGGACTTCTAAATAGGCAATAAATACGACATTGTTGAATACCTGTTTGTGCCCTGACGATTTTGCGGGTAAGCACCATCTTGAATTTTCTGGAAATACTGACTCCTAATTTTGTCATTCTTTTATGTAGGCAATTTGGGTAATTTGGATAATTTAGGCAATTTGGATAATTTGGGTAATTTGAAATAATTTGGAAAATCTGGAAAATTAGACATTGTACTCAAGTGGTTGGTACTAAGTTACATAAAATTGTGAAGCTGATAAGCTGTGGATGTCTATGTAGTTTTTATCGACTTGGAAATTGGTGAATCGATTGTTGGGAGGTCCCGCGAAGCCATTTTCTGAAGTCGTCGTTTTGGTATGGTCACATGTCACAGTTGAGACACATGGTTTCTGGTTATGAGGTCCCATGGATTTAAATGTTGATGAGATACTGAAGCTGAGGTGTACATGAGGTTTTTTGCAGTAACAACAGCATAGTAACCTGTACTAACAGATTTTTGCTCAACGCTGGATACCGGATGAGTACCTTTTTTTCTAATGTTACCAGGATAACTAAAAGTTATATGTGTATTAATAATCTGCCGTTATATTTTACTCTTTACTTATTTCTCTCTATATATATATGATTTTTATGGTCAAATATTTTCATTAGTTACTCAATTAAGCATATGTGAAAATAAGACATGTGAGTAACTGCACAGTTAACATCTTATTTACAGGTATTTTATGGTTATATCATTAGTTTGTAAGGTATATCAATCTTTTTATTTACGTTGTTTATTGGCAGCGTCAATATAGAGCAACATATTTTAATTTAACCTAACTATAAATCATTGACAGTACATCGTTAGAGATCGTTAGTAAATCGTCAGCATATTTTTAACAATTCAGTTGCAAAGTATCAGTGATCAACCAATAGTGGTTTTTGTAAAAAAGTAGAATATTTTTATTTGTAAGTTATTGGTGCAATAGTAATTACTAATCGTAGATCTAGCGAATAAGATTCTTTTTTAATAATTTCCTATTAATAATATTCAGAGAACTGAGCCGATTTGTACATTATTAATTGTATTTTGTATGTAAATTAAATAATTATTTTAAATAGATTTCTATTGTGTTTTGACTTAAATTAGATTTAACACGGTTTTTGGTAGTTTTTTTGATAATCGGTGTGTCATACTCAATCTAAGGGGGCTGGAATTTATAGGAAATTACCTGGCGCTCATTTCAACTAATGGCAAAATTGAAATCGTTAAAAATAAACGATCTTCACCTCTGAGAGTCTCGTGAGAGAGCTAGCCGACCTTAAGATTTAAGAACTAATTGTAATTTAGAGTCAAATTTCCCTTTGTATTTCTTAAATTCAATTTGACCCGTAACAAGTATTAAAATTATTGAGAGCTTTCCTCTATTTAAAAATAAAATTTTTAAGTTGATTGATTGATTGATTTGCCAGCGTAAGGTGGGCATTGCTGCCAATTCCGGTGCATGGAGATTTGTTCCACCACGCAGCCCCATCGCCCATCGATCATCCCACCGTGTGCCGGAACAAACCCCGGTGCTTTTTTATACCGCCGGACCAGCTGCATACGCTGGATTGGACATTGGACATGCTTGTTGTCAGCAGCGAGAGCCGCATGACGCATGGGGTAGGAGTATAGGATGGAGCGTGTAGGTGTTTGTGAGATGTTTCTTCTTGTTTTCCTTCTGTCTTCATCGGATGGAAAGTGTAGGCGTTTGTGAGATGCTTCTTTTAGGTTTTCGTGCTTCTTTTTACTTTCAGGTTTTTGTGATATGCTTCTTCTTAGTTTCTGTCTGTGATCATCTTCTCTCCTATTCTACTTCTGAGTTTTCTGTTTCTTCTGTTTCTGAGTCTGGCAGTGTGTATATCCTTGATATTTCTTTATTGTATTCCATTTTTTGTTGTGCCAGCTTTCCCAGTGTGTATAATCCTTTCCTAGCTTATTCATAATCCTCTCGATTGTTGTTAACCATGTGTAGCATGGCCTCCCTATTTTCAGTTTGTTGCTGTTCATTCGCAGCGCTTTCTTTAGTAGGTGTGTCGAGTCCCGTCTTTGGGCGTGTCCCCAGTATTTCATTGCGTATGATTCTATTCTTTTGATTATTGTTCTTCCCTCTAGTAATGTTGACGTTTTCTGTCGTTTTTGTGGTTTTCCTGTTTTTGCTAGCAGTTGGATAATGTCCCTTTCAGCTCTTCTCAGGCTTCTTCTGCTGGCCTTTGTCGTTGCTTCGTTTTTGACTCCATATATCATCGTAGGCATTATGATGGTCGTGTATATCTTTTTGGTTAGGCACCATGGTGGTTTGTTGTCCTCAATGAAGGGTAGTAGAGCTCTTGTGACTCTGTAGGCTGTTTTGATTCTTTCCCTTACTGTTTCCCTCCTTTTTAGTTGATTCGTTATAGGTATGTTCCTAGGTATTTCATTCTATTTGTGGTTCTCAGGGTGTAGTCTCCTATTTTGTATTCTTCCCCACTTGTTGGACTTGTTTTTGTCAATGGGTCTCGGACCATTATTAGGCTCTTCTTGAAGTTTATTTTCATTCCAGAGGTCATTGGAGGTCAATTGAGACTATATATAGTTTTGTTCCTTCTTTCCACTTTTCTTCCAGGATCCGTCTGGTGGTGTACATATGGTCGTCTGTTGATCTACCCTTGATAAATGCCGTTTGATAATCTGGTAGTTCGTCGATGTATTTTTCTATTTCTCTGAGGAGGAATTGTGCGTAGTATTTGTACCCTACACTGCAGAGTGTTATTCTTCTGTAATCGTCCACGTTTTGTGGTGATTTGGTTTTAGGGAGCGGTGTCTGTATGGTTGTGTTCCACTCCTCAGGCAGGGGTGTGGTTTCCGTCCATGCGTTGGTGATGATTTCTAGGGTTAGCTGTTTTATGTTGTCCGGTCCATAGTATACTAGTTCGTTATTTATTTTATCTATTCCCGGGGCCGTGTTTCTTTTAGCTCTGGCCATTATTTCTAGTAGTTCGTCTTTTGACGGTGGCTTTCCCAGTGGCCAGTGGTCCATTTCTTGTATTGGTTCTATTTGACTTCTCTCCGCGTTTCCTTCTTCTAGATTCCTGACCCAATGCTGCAGTGGTATGTATTTTCTTGGCTGCGTATTGTTGTTTCTCCTGTAAATTTTAAGGTGTCTAAAAGTTTGGTTTAATCTCTGTCCTGCTGGAGTGGATTCTATGTTTTCGAAGAATTCCCTGCATTTTTTATGTTCGTGCCTCCTCTCTGCGTCTCTTTTTTTTTCCCCGCTTCTATTATCTTTTTGTCTATGTTTGGTGTATATTGTTTTCCTGTGGCCTTTATTTTCTTTAGTTTTTCGTAATTTCTTTTCATGTCTTTTCTTGTTGGGCTCATAGGGGATTTGTTCCTTTTCAACGTTTTCCTCGCCGCTATTTTCATTTTTAAACCCATTGTTGACCAATTTAGTTCTTTTCCTGTTAACTGTTTTTCTATCTCCTCCTGGTATTTCTTTTTTATTTCTTCGTTCTATAGCAGTGAGATGTTCCATGTGTCATTTGCTGTTTCGTTGTATCTTTTTTTGCTTCTTTATTACTAGTGTTCCATATAATATTTTGTGATCTGTTTTGACGTTTGTTGCTTGTTTTGCCTTAATGTTTTTGACCCTGTCCCTTATTTTTCTATCCACTAGGATATGGTCTATTTGAGAGTTGATGTTTCCTTTACTCCAGGTATTAAGGCAGGTTAGTTCTTGCTCCATGTGTTTCTAACTGTTAGATCGAACAGATGTGCCAAGTTTTTTAGCGAGCTTCCATTATCGTTTGTCCATGTGTGAAGTAAGGTTTTTCCTATGATATTCTTGTCTTCATGGTCCTGTATTAGTGTGTCCATTTTTTGCCCAGTTTTTCAAAACCGATATTAGCTTGCTGCAAGAGAGTCTTTTTATTATGTTATCTGTATCGCGGTAAAATAACTTTTTACAGCGAGTTGAGAATGAGAAAGTGGCCCGAGAGAAACCTCGGCACACCCTGTATATTGTTTTGGTTTTTGTAGTGCCTAATTCAAACTGCCGTTTTTCAATGGAATAAAATAAGATATTATAAAAGTAAAGTATTTTAAAATTTTTAAGTTGTTATTCAATTTGGAACCTTATACTACATCAGAGTACCTATGTAATTAAATAGTAAATGAAATATATTGTTTGTAGATATAACTGTAGTATGTAGTGTTTCTGTACGACGTTTATTTTACTTAATGTTGCTATTACATGTATAATGTATTTTGTGGCGTTACTTGAAAATGAAAAATGTTTATTATTATTATTATGTTAAGTATTTGAGTATATTATCACATATTTATATTATGTTTTATATATGTCTCTTGTCTTGAAGAATGTAATTGATAGTGTTCTTATTAACTTGTGCAATTATCTTAAAATAATTAACTAAGGTTTTATGAGTTCTTCTATCCATTCTTTAAATGGCAAATGAATTAATAAATTATTATTATTAAATAGGTTGAAAGGCGGTACAATAATCAACCAGCAATAATGCACATGCGGGATTGTTTGTTTCTGCTTGGGGAGTAGATGCTAGTCCGATCAGCTGTATAACCTTGTCTTTTTGTTATATTAAATCCGCAATCATAATTAAAATTCAAAATTCAAAATAGAGCTTAAGACCTCAGGGGTGCAGGTTCTCCTTGATAGCTTGGCTTAATATTGGTAATCACTTACCTTGGCAAATACTAACAGAAAATTCAGAAAAGATAATACAGGGTTCTGAAAAACTCAACAAAAAATAGTTGGATGCCACCTTATTTTGCGTACGTGAAAGCAACTAAAACAAATATTACCTACAACTTCAAACTATAGCTAGGCCCAGCAAAATAAGGAAACACCGAGCTACTATAATTTGAATGAGCGATAAATCAAAATTAAACAACATGAAAACAAAATAATCTATTAACTTTTTAGGTTGCAAGTTAATACGAAAACCTATCTAGCTAACTTAAATTCTAAACAGTACAAAAACTTACGTTAACAAAAAGTAGATCGTGTAGTTAAACATGAAAACAAAATATTTCATACAGTAGTTAACCCTCATCAGGTTTCACAACCTAATTCACACACACAAGATTTGGGTAACTACAGACGGCTACTACGCGAAACTGCTTTCTCTAATTCCTAAGCCGATTCAAATGTTACTCGCGTTTTCACACTAACTAGGCCACTGTTTATTTATGCCTATTTGGACATCGAAATTGTCAGCAAATCACGTCACGTGCCAAATGTCCGATACTAACATGAAAACGGTCAAATTGTCTATCGCTCTCACTCGGGAAGTAAAAAAACATCAATCACGATACCAGTTTCTCAACATTACTAAAACGTACTGTTCTCCACACGCCACATCATAGTACATGAAATAAAAAAACTTACTGTTTCATTCCTGGACACTAAAGGTCAATGCACGTATGGCACTCAACAAAAATGAACGTACAAACCAGATAATTAAAACCACCAAGAATCATGGATGGCATCAAAGCAACTAATTCAGATTAATCACGCAATTTGCTGCTATTTAATATAGATTCTTTCTGTAATTTAATTGACTATTAAATATTTGCACTTGGTGATTTACACATTACTCTGATGCACTATTTACATAAAACGTAGCAGCAATACTCAAAAAGAATAATCGTCACCATAAAAAGACTTTAAATATTCTTGGTTAAACGACTTGATTACCACTTAATTACACCGGAGAGGTCAAATTCCTCGACTGCCACAAACCGACCAAAAACATCACCTTGAAATCAAGTCCCACTTCATCCTTCTACCTGTACCTCGTTGAAGGTCAAACGGTCTTTTACTTGCTAGAATTTAAGGTTTTTACGAACGTACGAAAACAATCTATCTTATAAATGCACACATTTTATTCATGCTTTTACTTAACTTAAGGTACTGAGTGTTCCTTCAAAACGTGACCATTACAGCTGGCGTCAGTAACTATATGTGGCATTGACAAATCTTTCCCTACTGTCTCTCTCGCCAGTTGCGACATCTGTTAGCGAATCGATAAACTTGAGAGTTTATCAATTTGCTAACAGATGTCCCACCTCTCCCGATATAACTACCTTAATCGATTTGGCGTACAATATTGTAGAGGAACTTTAGAACATGCAATAATGGACAAGATTTTAAGAAACTGAATATCAAATTTGTGAAAGATGGCGAAAAAGTTGTAGGATTAAGGTCAAGCTTTTGAAAACTAATGATTCCTGGTTGGATGAAGAAATTAATTTTGGTGAACTGGAAGAGTTGATAGAGGGCACACCTAATCAACCATCAACTTCTGAAACACCTGGCCTGGGAAGAAAAATGTTTGTGATGATAATGATGGCTACAAATTTGTTTGCTCACTTTTTATTTTTATTACCACTGATATAGGTTTGTATATAGAGCAATTAATTTTAAATGCAAGGTAAGTTACAACATATCTAAATATTATTTCAAGAACAACCTAAAATTATATAGGGAGTGGATCGCCGTCCGGATCCGGACGGTAACTTATGAATTAAATGTTCAGTAATATGAGTGGCACATGTGCGTGTCCGGACAACCAGTCTCACATTGAATGTCCGGTACAAAACTTAACCTAACGCATTTGACACTACTTGTGCACTTGTACATGTTTTTTGTTTCGTTGTTGATTTTTGTCCATGATTTGTTGCTTGATTTAACGTGTAGTAAGTTCAATGACTGATAAATAAAAAATATGAAAAAACAATTTGTTCCTTTAGAAATTATGGATTGTGTCGTTAATATAGACCTTAATATCCCTGTAGGTCGCATATTTAAGTCCTATAAAGATTTAGACGAAGCTTTAAAAACAGCATGTAAGGAAAACTTTGTACAATTTTACAAAAGGGATTCACGCACAATAGAAGCCAATAAGAAAAAAAATACAAACAAAACTTATAAGGCCAGTATTGTGTATGCTGATGTCAAATTTGCGTGCATTCATGGCCGAAAGGCTTTCAAGTCAGCGGGAAAAGGAATTAGAAAGACTAGGTAAGTTAGTAAGCACTAAGTAGGCAGGTACTACCTAAGTAAAGGTGTAAATTTAATGTTGCACAAATAAAACATACACTTGTTTTATGATTTTCACAAAAATTTTTTATTTTATATATTTTTTCAAATATATAAACACATAACAATTGTTTCGCCAGCACAGTGGCTTCTTCAGATGTGAGTATAAAACTAAATTTACAATGCAAATTAAGGTATATATATATGGGTAATAAAATATGATAGCTTAATTAGGGTGAAACCAGGTATAAAGTATGAATAAAGCAAACTATTTCTGATGAAATATGAACTAATAATAGAGATTTTTTAAAAAAGGAATTTTTTAACTAACTCCAACAATACTAAAAACTAATAAAAGTTGATTGTTAAAAAGGAAATGATAGAATTTAAAACAAGTTTAGTAACGGTGAATTGTTAGTTTCTAGTTGATCATTTAAAATTATGCCAGAGTTTTTTAATTTATTGATTTCTAATGATTCTAATAATGTTAACTTTATTCCCTTCTTCTCTAAATGTAAAATTTCAAATTTTTCATTAATTTTATGTTTTTCATCAAGAAGATGATTAGCATAAGTTGAATCTGTTTTTTTATTTTTAAAACTCTGTTGGTGTTCCTTAATTCTTTTTTCAAAACTTCTACCAGTTTGCCCTACATATACTTTGGGGCAAGTCCCACAAGTTAGCTTATAAACTCCTGACTGATGTTCTTTTTTAGTTTTATCTTTGTTATTTTTTATTAGTTTACTAAGAGAATTAGATGTTTTAAAGGCTATATTGATATTCTGTTTTTTTAAGTTTTTGGCAACTTGTTCTGTAGGTTTACCGATATACGTAAGGCTTTGATATTTTCTTATATTCTTTAATGGAGCTGGATATACAAGCTCTATGGCCTTTTTAAACATTTTTGATTTTAGAATACCATCTATCATTTTAGGGTTATAGCCATTATTAAGTGCAATTTGCTGTATTATATTCAGTTCCTTATTAAAGTTTTCTTTAGACATAGGGACATTAATTAACCTGTGTACCATACTCTTATATGCTGCTTGTTTGTGTGTTATAGGATGTATCGATGTATTATGTATTGTAGTGTCAGTATGTGAAGGTTTATGGTAAATAGAAAATTCATGTAAATTATTATTTTTTGAAATGGTTAAATCTAAAAAGTTTATGGTGTTATCTTTTTCTAATTCTACTGTGAATTTTATATTAGGATGTAAGTTATTAATGAAATCAACAAAAACTTTTAACTGTCTATCTGTTCCTATAAAACAAGTAATTATGTCGTCTACATATCGGTACCAGTAGATGAAATTTTTAATATGTATGTTCTCATGGATTTGTTTTTCTAAGAAATCCATAAATATTTCTGCTAAGATAGGGCTAAGGGGATTACCCATAATTAAACCATCTTTACCTAAATACATGTCATTGTTGAACTGAAAGTAGTTTTGGTTTAAGCAAATAGATAATAAATGTAAAATTTCATCTTTTATTACTGGGTTAGTGTTTGTTTTGTCTAATAAATTGTTTATTATTTGTATAGTATCATTTAACGGAATACTTGGAAATAAATTTTGAACATCAAAGGAAAGAAGTTTTGCATTTGCAGGTAGATGTAAATCCTGAATTTTGTTGATTAATTCATAGGAGTTTTTTATACTATAGGTGGCCTTAAAATCGCAATGAGTTTTTATTAGGTTTATTAATTTTTTAGATAGTTTAGTCGATGGCGCCGTGATAAATGAGGCTACTGGTCGGATAGGGAAGTTATCTTTGTGTAATTTTATGAGAGAATATAGTTTGGGCGGTTGAGGATTCATAATAGTTAAATTACGTTTCTCTTTAGGATTAAATATACCATGAGTGTTATCTAAAGCTGATTTAATTTCTCTCTGAAATTTTTCGGTAGGGTTAAAATTTACTTTTTTATAGTTAGATGTTTATATATTTGAAAAAATATATAAAATAAAAATTTTTTGTGAAAATCATAAAACAAGTGTATGTTTTATTTGTGCAACGTTAACATGGATTTTCATCAAGTAAAGGTCGAATCAATTAATTATTTGAAACAAGCTACAACTAGCTTTTTGACCACATGGTATTTCAAACTACTATTACGATGCAGATTAGCGACACAGAATATATGGTTCTTTAACAAGTGTATCAAAAACAACGTGATCCCGAAATACATACAACTGAAAACATCAAACCGTAGTAATGCAGCAACCATAGGACGTAATTATGGTATAAGGAAATGGCTACACGAAGACAGAAAATCACAGTATAAGAAGAGAGACGTGATAAACATCTACTTGAAGGTAATTCACACAGAGTTAGCTTATAAACTCACTAGTTTAGAATTCGATACATTTGATAGAGATATTAGATTTAAAGTCAACCAAATAATACACAAAAAATATATTAGACAAAAAAACAAACTTTCCTCACTAATTCAAAGAAAAAAATATAAAATAAAACCACAAAATCGGGATAAAATTTCAAATCATATTTTTTATAATAGGTTTACTAACCTAACAGATACAAATTTTACACCCGATGAGAAAATGTTATTAGAAAAAGGCTTTAATCACAACATTAGACCAATTATCAACAAAAAATCCCTAGAATATTTAGGCATAGAGACAGAATTAGCACTTAAAAACACGGTCAGTTCTACTATTGACAAACACGTAAACTCAGAAACTATCAAGTCTCAAACAATAAACAATAAAAATTTTAATAAAGAAAGTAGAATAGCAGGTGACATTAAAAAGAAAGCGATTGATAATCACATCGTATTCACCAGAGCAGATAAAGGCAAAACCATAATTGCAGTAAGTAAGGAAGAATATGTTAAGAAAACAACGGAATTTTTAAGTTCATCTAGTAAATTTTAACCCTACCGAAAAAATTTCAGAGAGAAATTAAATCAGCTTTAGATAACACTCATGGTATATTTAATCCTAAAGAGAAACGTAATTTAACTATTATGAATCCTCAACCGCCCAAACTATATTCTCTCATAAAATTACACAAAGATAACTTCCCTATCCGACCAGTAGCCTCATTTATCACGGCGCCATCGACTAAACTATCTAAAAAATTAATAAACCTAATAAAAACTCATTGCGATTTTAAGGCCACCTATAGTATAAAAAACTCCTATGAATTAATCAACAAAATTCAGGATTTACATCTACCTGCAAATGCAAAACTTCTTTCCTTTGATGTTCAAAATTTATTTCCAAGTATTCGGTTAAATGATACTATACAAATAATAAACAATTTATTAGACAAAACAAACACTAACCCAGTAATAAAAGATGAAATTTTACATTTATTATCTATTTGCTTAAACCAAAACTACTTTCAGTTCAACAATGACATGTATTTAGGTAAAGATGGTTTAATTATGGGTAATCCCCTTAGCCCTATCTTAGCAGAAATATTTATGGATTTCTTAGAAAAACAAATCCATGAGAACATACATATTAAAAATTTCATCTACTGGTACCGATATGTAGACGACATAATTACTTTATAGGAACAGATAGACAGTTAAAAGTTTTTGTTGATTTCATTAATAACTTACATCCTAATATAAAATTCACAGTAGAATTAGAAAAAGATAACACCATAAACTTTTTAGATTTAACCATTTCAAAAAATAATAATTTACATGAATTTTCTATTTACCATAAACCTTCACATACTGACACTACAATACATAATACATCGATACATCCTATAACACACAAACAAGCAGCATATAAGAGTATGGTACACAGGTTAATTAATGTCCCTATGTCTAAAGAAAACTTTAATAAGGAACTGAATATAATACAGCAAATTGCACTTAATAATGGCTATAACCCTAAAATGATAGATGGTATTCTAAAATCAAAAATGTTTAAAAAGGCCATAGAGCTTGTATATCCAGCTCCATTAAAGAATATAAGAAAATATCAAAGCCTTACGTATATCGGTAAACCTACAGAACAAGTTGCCAAAAACTTAAAAAAACAGAATATCAATATAGCCTTTAAAACATCTAATTCTCTTAGTAAACTAATAAAAAATAACAAAGATAAAACTAAAAAAGAACATCAGTCAGGAGTTTATAAGCTAACTTGTGGGACTTGCCCCAAAGTATATGTAGGGCAAACTGGTAGAAGTTTTGAAAAAAGAATTAAGGAACACCAACAGAGTTTTAAAAATAAAAAAACATTCAACTTATGCTAATCATCTTCTTGATGGAAAACATAAAATTAATGAAAAATTTGAAAGGGCATAGCCGGATAAGTAGGGTGAAACGGCCCCCGGCCCTATCTTCGTTGAAGGAAGGAATATAGTTAGCAATAAGTAAAGAGAACAATTTTGTAAAATATTAACGCAAAAGGATGGCGCATTTCACGGGGTGACGAGGGGGATGAAATCCAAAGGACCAATTTTTTGTGCCAAAACGCAGCAACCGAAAATTTTGGAAAAAATATATGTTGGGTACGTATTAGAGAGGATTCTCAGAAAAAATTGTCGCTCAATTTGGGAAAGAACTGAGGGCGAGAAGACATCGGTATAGTTTTCAAATATTTCTAAGGGTAACTTCCCCTCGTTGCACCACATCCAAAAATTTGTTGTAGCGTCTACTTTCATCCCCATATAACATAGTTTTTTCACAGCGTTGTCGGAACATTACGTCATAGTGAAAAAAAATCACGTCTGTGGTGTTCTGAGACTAGTGCCATACATACGCGTATTAACCGTATGATGTGAAGTGTTCGCATAAAAATAGCACGTATAAGTTGAGAAAATGAGACATTTAGAGCCGCAGCGACCATTTCGAAATGCTAGTTGTTAAATATACACCAGCGTAAGGAATTAATTGTAGCGCCACATTAATGCCTTGTCGGTGAGAAAGTCCTACTATTTACACGTATGTCGTATATATAGTTCTCACTAGTGATGAGCGTCACTGTCACGATGCTTTCATTTAATAGTCATACGATGAAACTGTAATTGTTTTTACAGGCGCTAGTCTTCATCATTGTCAATGGACCAACGCACCTTAGTCAAAAACGAGACTCATTCGCTTCAATGGTGGTTAATTATTTTCGCTTTCCTTTAAAAGAAGACACAAAAATTCGATACCTTTTAGCTTCTAGCGACTCTTTTGTATCTCGAAATCCTCGGTCTAGGACGAAAATATCTTCTGCCTGCAGCAATCTTTAGAGACCATTAGGTTCGTCTATAACGTGAAGCATAAATGCGGCATCATTCTGTGTGACTAGAAATGGACCCAGTATATCAAGGATATAACCATCGGTGGTACAAATCGTAAATAGTTGTCCTGAAACTGACTTTCGCTGATATTCATTGTTGGAACTTTTTTGATGTCGAGCATATGTTCCGTCGCATATTAGGACTAACTGATCTTCAAGATTATACAGATCTTTTGCGATCACGGTGTGTGTCTGTCGATCAGATCGCTTCTTGTTAATGCGTGTAAGCCAAACCGCTTGTGTAGTACATCCGTTTGAAATGCTGCCAACACTGATGCTGAATATTCTGACACAAGCTGTTTTCCTTCCAACAGAAGAATTGAAGCAATTATCGCATTAGAGTTGCCAGCTCGAAGTTTGAACAGAAACACCACAATTGCTTGCGTCACCAACCGACTAGAATTGTTACTCATCGACGGCATTATATCTGCTAGTTCTAGTATATTTTCCCATGTGAATTCCGTAAAAGTCCGCAATTGCTCTTCTGAAATCCCCGTCGTTCCTATTCTATTGAATATTGGAGTATCAGATTGCTCCATTATCTGACTAACTTCACTTTCCTTCAGTGATGCTTAATTGGAATACACTTCCAAAGAGCTGACATCATCTTCATAAAAGTAGTTTTTTATTACATGGGTACGACAGCATCTGTTACATTTGGGGTTATAAATTCTCCTCTTTATGAAATATTGCATACGGGCTTCGTCAGGTATTACCATCAATGCCTTCGAATTGTAACAAATACAACAGCGTTTTTGTAGGGCGACAGTTCTCTTAATGGGAAGTTCCATATACTCAACATCCTCCTGTGTTTTTAACTGAACGTGCATTTGCATGGGCGCATCACCTGCACTTGATGACGATGAGGACGTGTCTTCTATTTGTGGCTGTACAGTCGAAGGACATCCTGGAAGATTTTCTTTTTCCAGCTGTTCAGTAGAGATGTGTTGTGGTTGGACGTAACCTCCTTCAGTCTTTAGCTTCCTGTAGTATTTAAGAGAACACAAATTACACACAATATCACTAATGTTTACAGATCGCCTAATGGTCTCCAAAGATCGCTGCAGGTAGGAGATATTTTCGTCCTAGACCGAGAATTTCGAGATGCCAAAGAGTCGATAGAAGCTAAAGGGTATCGAATTTTTATGCCTTCTTTTAAAGGAAAGCGAAAACAGATAATCACCATTGAAGCGAATGAGCCTCGTTTTGTGGCTAACGTGCGTTGGTCTGTTGACAGTGATGAAGACTAGCGGCTGTAAAAACAATTATAGTTTCATCGTGTGACTAATAAATGAAAGCATCGTTACAGTGACGTACATCACTAGTGAGAACTGTATATACGTGTAAATAGTAGAACTTTCTCATCGACAAGGCACTAATGTGGCGCTACAATTAATTCCTTACGCTGGTGTATATTTAACAACTAGCATTTCGAAATAGTCGCTGCGGCTCTAAATGTCTCATTTTCTCAACTTATACGTGCTATTTTTACGCGAACAGTTCACATCATACGGTTAATACGCGTATGTATGCCACTAGTCTCAGAAGACCACAGACGTGATTTTTTTTTCACTATGACGTAATGTTCCGACCACGCTGTGAAAAAAATGTGTTATATGGGGATGAAAGTAGACACTACAAAAAAATTTTGAATGTGGTGCAACGAGGGGAAGTTACCCTTAGAAATATTTGAAAACTATACCGATGTCTTCTCGCCCTCAGTTCTTTCCCAAATTGAGCGACATTTTTTTCTGAGAATCCTCTCTAATACGTGCCCAACATATATTTTTTCCAAAATTTTCGGTTGCTGCGTTTTGGCACAAAAAATTGGTCCTTTGGATGTCATCCCCCTCGTCACCCCGTGAAACGCGCCATCCTTTTGCGTTAATATTTTGCAAAATTGTTCCCTTCACTTATTGCTAACTATATTCCTTCTCTCAGTGAAGATAGGGCCGGGGGCCGTTTCACCCTACTTATCCGGCTATGCCCTTTTACATTTAGAGAAGAAGGGAATAAAGTTAACATTATTAGAATCATTAGAAATCAATAAATTAAAAAACTCTGGCATAATTTTAAATGATCAACTAGAAACTAACAATTCACCGTTACTAAACTTGTTTTAAATTCTATCATTTCCTTTTTAACAATCAACTTTTATTAGTTTTTAGTATTGTTGGAGTTAGTTAAAAAATTCCTTTTTTAAAAAATCTCTATTATTAGTTCATATTTCATCAGAAATAGTTTGCTTTATTCATACTTTATACCTGGTTTCACCCTAATTAAGCTATCATATTTTATTACCCATATATATATACCTTAATTTGCATTGTAAATTTAGTTTTATACTCACATCTGAAGAAGCCACTGTGCTGGCGAAACAATTGTTATGTGTTTATATATTTGAAAAAAAAAAAATATATAAAATAAAAAATTTTTGTGAAAATCATAAAACAAGTGTATGTTTTATTTGTGCAACGTTAACATGGATTTTCATCAAGTAAAGGTCGAATCAATTAATTATGTAAATTTAATTCTTACTTTTTGTAACCTGTCGCTGGTTTCTCGTCTTCGTGTGGACTGTATATTATTTCTTTTATTTGAGTTTATTAGATTTGGAAGGAAACTAGCATTTAAAGTTTTTTACACCTTTTAATAGAACTTGCTATAACATTTATTGAACACAATATTTGTCCTTTTCAGGAGCTCTAATTGCCCTGTTACTCGTACATACATCAAAAAAATCTACTACTACTAAATGTTTTTGCGTGCGGCGCCGGGCGCACACTCCACCATACCCACTCATCGGAGCGCCGGCTGACCGGTGATTGGTGCATTTTAAAATATAAAATATAAATTCCCGCTTGGGTCAAATGGTCTAAACACTTTTCAAATGGTGTTTTATTAACTACATAATGTAAATTTGCTGGTAAATTAGGTAAATAAGTAGTGTTTGTTTTGCAGAACATTCAGAAGAAATTGCCCAGCATTTATAAAGGCAATTGCTACAGAATATGGACAGAATTTCTTTTTCTTTATGATTTTTAGCGCCGTTATCAGTTACTTCCACACAACCGACAGCTGACGTGAAAAATGATGTCAAAGAATTGATGAGATTAAAAAGTAACAAAAAATTGATACGGAAAAAGTTATTGGAGGAAACGAATACTTATGTAACCTTACGGGATATATCAAACTTATGGAGAAAAGACAGTGAAGTACATAAAAATGACTTGTGCTGATCTCCAAAACATTCCTAGAAAGAAAAAATGGTTTTGTGTAAACTGTATGGCACTCTTGGCAGACTGATTTATGTGTCCTATATGTAATTTCAATCTTTATTTGTTTTGTTAACGTTACGTTCCATCTTACTATTATTTAGAAGGTTTAGAGGTCTATTTTGTTCTTAAAAAAATATTTTTTTATCTCAATCAATATTTTATTAATAAAAGTTTAAAAAATATATTAGAAATTTTATTGATACCTACTTACTACTACATATCCCTATATAATAGTATCTGAAAGGATTTACTTCAAATTATAATATAACATGTATATATTAAAACATTTTAACCGGATGTTCAATGTGAGACTGGTCGTCCTGACACGCACATGCGCTGCTGAAATTACCGGACGTTTAATTCATAAGTTACTGTCCGGATCCGGAAGGCGATCCACTCCCAATTATATAAGTTAATCATTCACCAAAAACCATTCCTTAAGAGCTTATATTTATTTCACTATATTTACTTTACATCGAAGTTTGGAGGGGTTTGGGGGGTGATGACCAGTCAAAAGCCCAGGGTGCCAATTGGTATCATGTGCTCCGATTTCGTTGGAAGGAAGTGTGAACTGTGTAGCTCAAGAATTGTGTTTGGCCACAGATGCTTATTTTAGCGTCATTTATTTAAAAAGTTAGGTAATTTTAAAATAATATTTCATTTTCAACCCCATAAAACCATCCCCTTGGTCCTTAAATTTGTTTTACTATTTTTGGTGTTTGGTGGTTTGGTACAATATTATCGTATCTACAGAGTTTCAGAATTCTAAAACTACATACATTTTTAAACCCCTCAAAAACCACCCCCTTAATGTTTAAAATTTTTTCAATATTTTTTCTCTTTTCTAAAGAATATTTTCTGTTCATTTGCAAATTTGTAGAATTTTGTCCACCAAGAACGAAAAATGACCACTCAGCGCCAATGAGACCACCAGTACAGAGTATAGCTATAGTCATATCGTATTTGATTCTTAAGTCCATTTTCAGAGTTTGGGAGCCCCTTCAACCTGGGATTAAGTCCCCACTTTAGTCCGCCCCTGCTGTGTATAAGAAAATTTTAAAAACAACAATTTATTTTTACCTCTCATTCCCTGTATTTGGTTCCATAGCCCGGATAGTATGTGTTGTCCTCTCAATTAGTAACATATCATCTACATCTTGACTTTCCTTATTTGAACATTTCAGAGACGTACACTCGTAAAATAACTTTCCACTTTGAAATCCAACTCCATAGGTTCTAACTTCAATTCCACCTGAAATATGAGAAGTGTTAATCTCAATCTGTCTAGCCTCTGCTCACATATTACGTAGAGATTAAAAAAAGGTGTATTTGTTGTGTACTAAAATAGTCACAGATATCATCATTATTCCAAATAAAATCGTAAATGTGTCGGAAACCGCTGCTGTCTACATCAGACAGACAGACAAACAGACAGACAGACCTTTATTGATGCTAGGAAAATGTACACTTTGTTACATAAGCCAAAATACAACAAAAAATAGCACATACATAGAAGTACAATCATACTGTTATGAATTACACCCCCGTGGAACTGGAAATTGACACGCCTATGCCTACTAGTGACTGGAAGCTAGTAGAAACAAATGGACTTTTCTGGAGTGTGGTAAAAGAAGATTCTTGATTGTTTCTAGACGGAAGGGGAAGAGTATTAAGAAGGCAGTTTATAAAAGTGAACAAGTTGAAAAGTGAAAAGTGAGGTTAAATATCTAGTAAACAAAGTGTAAAGGTTATTTTGAATTTGAAGTATTGTATAGTCAGTAAATTGTTAAATAAAGTGTTAGTGGTGTTTATCTCTTGTTGAAATTATTTAGAACCCACGGATTCATACAGGGTGTTTCCTAAAAGGTGGAAAATACGCAACAATACATTTACAGATAGAAACTTACTTTACATAATTATAGGTACATATTTGATTTTATGCATTATGCAACTTTTAGTAAGTATGAAAGTTGTTCATTTTACTTTATTTCTTACTATGTGATTCATGTAAAATGGTGGATATGTAGGTTGTTTAGGAACACATTTGGGCACACTCTTATAAAAAATTTCCATCAATATTGAATAACAGGCAATACATGCAATGTTAATTTAGTTCATTTAGAAAAGATCAGTTTGTTTTAAAAAAAGTATGTATATTATATTAAATAAAGACAATCAATACAATAATATTAGACAGCCTATCACTTACTCAAACGAAGAGCTGCTTTTATATGTTTTAAGGGCCCTGGGGCGCGAATAAAAATTCTTTTATTTCTTTCATATTTTTTTTGGTTACTGTATACATTGATTCCTAACTTTTTGACGCTATAACAAAAACAATACATGACCTTGAAAATTTGGCCCTTTTAAGGCCCATGGGGCGCGGCCAAAAATTAAGCGAAAATTAAAAGAAAAATTTAGCGAACATGTCTTTATACCCTTCAACTTTTTATGACTATACCAAATTAATTTTCCGAAAAAAATTTTTTCGGCCCGCCCTGCTGGTAAATAACCTCTACGCCTGTGACGTTTACGTCAAAGGATCAGTTAGAGGCTGGTTTTTTTATTAAGTATAAAAACTTGAAATTAAATATGTCGCCGACGTTTCGGAAATCTAATCTGTTTCCATTTTCAAAGCTTTTTTGAAAAATCTTTTTGCTGTGTATGACAAAGTTACGTATTTGCACTTTTCGTCACTATCGCCAAGTAGGTAGCAATTACTTTCAAAGTAGCATTTCCTGGTGAAAACGACCTTAAAGTGATATTTTCTGAAATACGCCATTTTGATGGCCAAAATTTTCGACGCCATTATTATTACACATGAACCATAATTTCACAATTGACTAAATAATTTAATTCATCACCATTTCTGCACCAAATATAACAAATGAATACATAAAAATTAGTGTAAAGTTCCGAAGAACAATAAAAATAAGGTTTCGGCATCTATTGTGTCATATTCTCGCATGACATTACATATTTTAAAAACAATATTTTCATTAAAATATGCAAATTATAAAGGCGCGTGGTTAGACCCGGACGTTTTATCATTATGTTTGTCAGTAAAATTGCATTCGTTTTAATTGTGACCCTTAGACCATTTGAAGAGCAATTTGATGTTGCTTTTATCCAGGAACCTTGGACAACCAACACAGGCTGAATAAACGGACTAGGCAACACTTCTGGTAAGGTAATATCCACTGGCTCCGGCGAAAGACCAAGAGCCTGTATCCTAATCAGAAACAACATAGAATACTCTGTACTTTCAGGTTATTGCACCCAGGATGTTGCAGCCATTCATCTAACGGTACCGGCGAAAGAGGGCGGGCAGGATGGACATAATAGCCTGCTCTGCTTACTTCCCGGGAGATAAGGATGCAGGTCAACCTCTTCCGGCTGGAGTTAGGTCGCTAATCGCCTACAGCAAGAGGAACAACATTCACCTGGTCATTGGATGTGACGCAAACTCCCATCATACTATATGGGGGAGCACAGACATCAACCAGAGGTGAGTCACTTTTTGATTATTTATTAGGTGAATGACTAATTGTGAATAACATTGGAACGGAACCAACCTTTGTCACTAGAAATAGGAGAGAGGTACTAGATTTGACAATCAGCTCAACCTTTATGAGCAATAAGATATCCAATTGGAGGGTATCCTCTGAACCCTCATGTTCAGATCATAGACATATCCAATTAAATATAGAAGTTGGACCAAGACCTGTGGTGAGTTATCGGGATCCCAGATGTACAGACTGGAAGGGATACAAACAGTCCCTCAAGTCGCACCTTGGATCCGCTCTCACCACAATCAGGAATCGTGATGAAGTAGAAATTGCGGCGGAACCGATCCGGAATGCAGCTATTTCAGCTTATCACGAAAATTCTCCACTAAAATTCAAAAAGGACAACAGAGGGGCACCATGGTGGAACAAAAAACTAGATAAAATGAGAAAAGAAGTTCGACGCCTCTTTAATCGAGCTAGAAGAGAAATCAGAAAAGCAAAAAGGGAATCTTGGAGGAAGTTCTGCGAGGGTATTACTGACTTACCTGGCAGCACTAGGATTCACAAGATCATCTCCAGAGAACCGGCCCAAGTATTTGGTATGGTAAAATGACCGGATGGCTCGTTTGCCCAATCTGAAAAAGAAACCCTAGAAATTCTTGCACTGAACCACTTCCCAGGAAGTTCGATTCTGATGGATAATCAATTGCCGCAACCATCAGGGGGACGACTAAAACGTCCACACAAAAACGATTAGCAGGTGGCAAAAAAGGTTATCACAGCCTCAGCGGTAGAATGGGCTATTGGATCGTTCCAACCATTCAAATCGCCTGGTGAGGATGGCATATTTCCAGCGCTACTACAAAATGGACTGGAGGTACTGCTATCTTTCCTCATCAGACTATACAGAGCTAGTCTGGTATGGAATTATATTCCATCCAGTTGGGCAGCGATTAAAGTGGTATATATACCAAAAATGGGTCGGGCAAAACCTGACTCAAAATCGCTCAGGCCCATTAGCCTGACATCATTTCTGTTGAAAGGTCTGGAGAAGGTACTGGATGGGCACATCAGAGGAAACATCCTGAGTATACGTCCTCTCAGTGTCCATCAATATGCCTATCAACCGGGCAAATCAACAGAACTAGCATTAAATAACCTGGTTGGGAAAATCACCCAATCTCTACAGGCAAAGGAGATTGCGGTGGCAGCAAAAAAAGATAAAAAAGATAAAAACAATATTACATAATATCCTAGTACAGAAGGCCTACTACAGCATTGGAGAATTTTATAATGACCCTAATTTCTGCCCTAATTAAATCTGTTTTTATAATCAATGTTATATTATATTACCTGTTTGTTATACTACTGTAATTAACTTTTTAATGTGTTTGTTTGTTCTATTTATTTAATGTCCATTTAAAGTTTGTTTTAGACATGTAACTACATTTTATTTATTAACTTTGTAATTTTTTTGACATGTTCTACACCATAAAGGTATTTTTGAGAACTAATAAAGATAATCTATCTATCTATCTATCTATCTATCATTTCTCGACATTGAAGGAGCATTTAATAATGCACTGCCCGACTCATTATACACAGCAGCAGCTGCCAGAGGAGTCGAGCCAACCATAAGTGACTGGATTCGAGCTATGCTAGAAAACAGAACCATCACGACATCTCTAAAGGGGGAAACGGTGATGTCCACAGGGCGGGGTTCTCTCCCCGCTCTTGTGGTCACTCCTTGTGGACGACCTGCTTGCCATTATCTCCCTGTTTGAAGTCGAGAATCAGGCATATGCTGACGACCTAGTCATTCTGGTTAGAGGAAAATTTGAAGAGGTACTCTCAAATACCCTTCAAGAGGTACTAGATGCTATTCACATCTGGTGTGAGAGAGAGAGCAGATGTCTGTCAATCCCCACAAAATGGTAATTATACCCTTTACCAGAAAAAGGAAGCTGGACAACCTGGAACCACCTTCCATATCGGGTGAAATTATTCCATTTGCGGAAGAAGTGAAATACCTAGGTGTCGCCCTAGATAAGTGGAATTCCCACTTTGAAAAGGTAATCCACAAAGCGAGACTGTCCCTGTGGACATGTCGAAGAATTTGCGGAAAATCTTGGGGCATTGGTCCCCAACAATTGTATTGGATATACGTTACGGTCATCAGACCAATGATAGCGTATGCTTCAATAGTTTGGTGGTCGAAAGGGCTGCAACAAACGACCAGAACGAAACTCTCTGGATTGCAGAGATAAGCTTGCTTGGCAATAACTGTCACACACCGTCAGCTGCTCTGGAAGTCCTCCTTGAACTACCTCCTCTCCATAATTACCTGGAGAGAGAGGCCAGATAGGCAACATAAGAATCTATCAAGCGGTAACTAATATGCCGCAGGCTAGCATCATGGAGCACAACAGGCTGTTGGGTTACTTACACTGTCACAACATCCTGGGAATGCCTTCACATGTGATGCCTACCTTGATCAACCATGAACTGCCCTTTAAAGTCCTGTTTCCTGGAAGAGACGAATGGGATCGGAACAAAACCGACCTACAAAGGGCAGATAGTTGATGGTTTACAGACGGCTCCAAAACCCCTGAGGGAACTGGACCTGGTGTATGTAGTCGCAAACCAAAGGTAAGGATAATTTCGAGCCTTGGTGACAATGCGACTATATTTCAGGCAGAAATTCATGCCATTGAACTGTGTGTACAGAGGCTCGAACAGACGCAACCTAGACACAGATCAATAAAAATATTTTCAGACAGCCAAGCGGCTCTTAAAACCCTTGGGCAAAAACAACAAACTGACTCTGATTTGGATACCTGGCCACTCTGGTATGGAGGGCAACGGATTCCTTGGCTAGAGAAGGTGCGGCAACCAAATTTATAGGTCCAGAACCGGCACTTGGCATATCCGCAAACTCTGCCAAGGCTGCTATCCTAGCCTCGGCTGAATTGAAAACAATCCAGCACTGGCAGGAACTACCAGGATTAGTTCACTTAAAGGAGTTTATTACATACACCTTGAAGTCAAAAACAAAAAAACTATTCAATCAATCAATCAATCATTTATTGTTCGTGTAACAGAATTACATAATACCCTATTTGGGCGTTGAACAGAGTAAGATTTAAAAACTACAAGCTAAAATTGAACCTAACCTATTAGAGTTTAATAGGCTACACCTAAGAACTCTAATTGGCCTATACACTGAGCACTGCAGATCAAATCATCACCTACACAGAATTGGACTGGTGGGAAACTCCGAATGCCGTCTGTGTTTGGAGGATGATGAAACTGCAGAGCACATTTTATGTACCTGTCCTGCTGCAGAAAGAACCAGGTTCTCACTGTTTGGCAAAGGACGACTGAAGCCATAGGACCTGGACGGTTTCTCACCCAACAAGATTATCAGCTTTATTAAAAAGCTGAATCTGTTGGGTGAACTATAACTAGGAGTGAGCCTCAATAGACCTGATGGTCGCAGTGGAGGGTCTGACAGGAGCCCACTCACATATGAACCTAACCTAACCCAACCTAGACCATTGGAAAATAGCACAAGTTCTGCTATCTAATATTACCTTCTGATATTCTATTAAGTTTTTGAGTTAGGGAAATAAACAAGAACAAGAACCATATGTAAGAATGAAACATATATATAATAAAATCGGTTGCAAGACAAAGAATGGGCAACATCAATTTGAAAGAGTGGGGAGCGGTAAAGTTTTCTGAAAGTTTAGGCGTCTACGCCACGACGTGGCTGCTCCGGAACCACAACGTCATTGGAACGTAGCCAGACAAGTTCCAGGAATGTGGCTGGAACGTTATCGTCACCAAAAAATATTCCTCATTTTGGTCATAAACACGTATTAGGAACGTTCCTCCTATGTGCCTGTGACTAGTACCAAAACACTTTAAAGTGCCTACAATAGTCATTGCTACGTTCCCGCGAATACTTGTGCTAGCTGGGTTGACTTAACCCGCCGCGAAAATCTCGTTCTATGAACATAATCATATCAATATCTGTGAGAAGTTCTGGTTCCCCTTTAGTATATTTAAGCATACATTCCCAAGCATACCCGGGTAATGTATAGAAGTTTGCTGGATCAAGATGATACGTTTTATTACAGCTTTGCCTGAATTGCTTAAAAATTTCAGCTAGTAATAAAATATTTGTTTTCAGATATAAGTCGCTATAGATTCCAATATTTTTGCATCGAAACGTATTCTACACATTCTGTGCATGCTCATAATCTGCATCATCGATATTTCTATCCTCCAACTTATTATAAAAATCTGATTTCCCAGGTAATTCAGGATGGTTTAACTTTTCAAATGAATTGATAAAATCATATGGAAATACCCTTTTCGTGTTAGCAAAGTAAATTGTTCGCATGTTAAATCATGAAATTCATGTTTTAATATTTGAAAAGTTTCTAAATAAGAAGCCAAAACGTTTAATGAAGAAGACATAAATCTGAGAGAGTCTATAAATCTAAATTTAATAAGCCTTTCAGATATATGCTTAGTGAACGATATATACTTTTCCTTGTTTATAGGTAGTAATTCCATTCGCCCCTCAATCGTCGTGGCTATCTTTTCTATTATAAAAAAAGCATCATAATTACTTAAATTATGAAAAACTACGGGTACCACGTGACTATCTTGAAAATTTAAGGTTATAGCTTTCATGAGCTTTACCACGAATCCTGCCACTCAGGTGGCAATGGTCGAGCACAACCTTCTCTCCAGGTTTGAAGGGTGATTCCCAAATATGACAATGATTAGCTTTACTAAATGAATAATTTTGAGAGGTACTTAATTTATCCATAGGCAGAGGACATAAAACAGTTTCTAAATCCTCAGCCAATTGATAGAGTTCATCAGCAAACCATTGCTCACAGTCCTTGCCTCGATATGATTTATAGAATGATAGAGTCATCGTATCAACATTTTACATAATAACTGATACTATAAGGAACATGTTTTTGATACTTTTTTTCCTTTGATTTTCTAGTTTCATCAGTAACAGGTTGTAGCATACATTCTAAATCAGCATAAACCACAAATGGGGTGGTTTCCTTATACTCATAATTTTTAAAACAAACAATTTTTTATCGTCACTGGGTAACCTTATTTTGCAATCATTCTGGTTTTTACAGTCTTCAATATGTTCTTCTAATCTTGTCTCGGTATAAAAATAATGTAGACATCCATCACAAAAATATTTTCGAACTTTGAATTTGGACAGTTGCGTCGATAGAAGGCAAGATAAGTTTTTTATCCACACAAAATGATACTTCACTTTATCAATTTGCTCATCGCCATCACTTTCCTCTTCTTCATAATATATATTCTGAATCATGAGTAAATTAACATGTTTATTTTTCTTCTCATTAGTCAGATAAGTGGGTAACACTTTGAAATGCTTCTTCGTTTTGTTTAATGTATAGACATTAATTGATATATTGTTTTGTTTTTCAAATCTTGGTATTTGTTTGAAAGTTATCGGAAATTGTATTCCAGTTAAATTTAAACATCGGAATAGTGTGGATACGAAGATATTCTATTAGAGTGACAATCAGTCGGGTGTAAGGCTGAAATCACACTCCATGCGAAGCATGCATCATCCTGATTCCGAACATGTTTAAGTTTAATCTCCTTGGGTAGATCTATAAAAGATGATCCAAGTTGAGGCGTAAATTTGTTTATATGAAAAGCTAGAGTAATAATTTTTGACAATGACCATCCACTATGTGATTGCTGGAACTTACTAAGCTCTGCTAAAATCGGCTGTTGTACATTTTCTAAAAACCATTTGTCCAAGTTGGTATCATTGTATATAGGTACGTTCTTAGTATTCATATACTTGCGCTCACATATTAATTCTTCGGCTTTAGTAATCATAAATTCTCCACAGAATACTGTATTAACCTTGATAAAATCCTCCTTTTTGAATGCGTTTAAGACATGTCTTCGAAAAACAGCTTTGCAATCCTCTAAGAATAATTTAGGATCTTTGTTTTAAATTTGCAATAACGCCCGTTCTAATACGTCCATCAAATGCAGAATCCACATCACACCATTTTACACGGCAACTAGCCGTTTGTCTTATTTTATTATCCTAATAACCTTCTCCAGAAATTTGTAATGACTTAAACATTTCACGGAAACTTTTAATTTGACCAATACAGGTGGTTAAATGTTGCCTTTCTCCTAAAGTTTTAGCAGATTTGAGCAATGAATTTAAAAGTCTACTCGCTCTATTGCATTCTTTTAAACCCAATTGAATATCAGATGGGTTTCCAGGCTCAGATTTTGCAATCATTGAGATAATGTTATTAATTACAACTATCGAGACACTATTAGACATGATGATAATCTTGATGTGCACAAGCTAAGCGTTGACGTACAACTAACGAAAATCAAATACAACCACAGATATTTATACAATTAAACTAAAGTCACGTGATTAATAAGTATTCGTTGGTCTTTTTAGGCCGGTATTTTAAACCTATATTTAAAGTATATACCTAATATCAATTACTTCGTCTACTCTCTGGTGTTACAATCTATGATGGATCTTATCAACTACTAGGACTTCACCCCCCAGCCACCTCTGTTCAAAACAAGTTGTTTCTTCTGCTTTTCTAACGCTACAGCCTATTATGAGCCTTGACTTCCTCTAGGACTTCACCTCAGCGGTTCCTGTTCAAAAGAATTTGCTTATTAATATCTAATGGACATCAATAATCAGAAGAAAAAAGATATCGAAATATAGTTTTCATAGTGAAATAACAATTTATATAATAGTAATCGAATAGACAATAATTAGGTTGATCAAGCTTATATACCAGGACTCTTTGAGGTGGCAGTCTCTTTTATATGAGAGATAATTTTCAGCTTTAATGCCCTCAAGCGTCACTTTCTGATAGAAAAGGACACTCAGAAGGCATGTACAAGTCGATCGAGTTAAAAATATGGATTTACAAATACGATATTGTAGGTATATATTGTACATAAGTAGTTACATCAAATGATCTATAAAAAAGCAACGTAGATTGTATATAAAACAAAATTTATAAATAACTCCAAAACTAGTGAAAGTTGCAGGTACAGGGTTTTCATTGTAATACATTCTTTAAAACACAAGGAGCAAAATAATATTTCAAATATTTTCTGCGTGAGGCACAACCAAAAATCACTTGCTATCCAGTACTATGTGTTATATTAAAATAGATAATGATAAAATATCGGAATTAAACAATTTCTAAGAAGCTCCTTAGTATTTGTAATATTCTCGATTTTAAATTCATTAAATTTCAAAAATTCTTGAAATAAGTCATAAGTACCTAACATATATGAAATTTATTTATATCAAAGATCTATTTTTTACTTAATAAGCTCCACAATATCTGATGAAATATACATAGATACTAAACTGTTAGATTTCAAACATAACAATCATTTTTCCTACATAGAACCACTTTTCAACATAAAAATAACATATTTTATAAGGTACATGGTATAAAAAGGGAAATTATAAGGTGCCGGCAAGTATAAAAAATATGGACTCATGTAACCATCATTATCTTGCTCCTTAGATAACCAACAGTAAATCTCCAAATGTATTGAAAACAAAAGTAAGAAATTCCTATTAATTTGTAATTACATAATTTTTAACTCTTTTTTAATTAATGTATTTTTAATATGTCTTGCGTCCATTAAATGAACTGTTTGAGATACATGCAAGTGAGTTAATTATCCCGCAATCAGTCTTAGACTTTGCGGGTTATTCAGTTTAGTCGAGCTTACTTTTGAAATATTTAAGACATTTAAAAATGTTTTAGAATACTATAACATAATTTTACTGAATGTGAATGTTTCTTATGCAAATATACTGGTATTATTATTATTAATAACGTAAAGAATAATTCAGCCGACCGAGTAGAAATATGTGAATTAATTAGATAAAATTAAAATTGGTACATTTTATACTGTAAATATTTTATGCGTATTTAAATATTTATCTAAATTATATCTAGTAATTTACACATACTCACATGTAGCAAATAAAATACCCAGTATATCAATGATAGAAACACTTTTTAATTATTAAAATTCCACAAAATGTTTTGAAATTAGCAAAATCAGATGATGTATAATCTGAAAACGACAGTATACTAAACCCTTGCAGCTGATTGCATCATCTTTATGTAGAGAGTTAGATTGTCTTATTTTAACGACATGTAATGACAAGTCTGTGAGAGAAGTAGGTCAATGAGGAGATTTTATTATAAAGATCGATAATATTATATAGAGGTGTTTTAAAACCTCATGAGCCGTGACCTTCATATGCGCAGAGACATAATCCGTCCTGTTGACTCGGTTACACTTCTTAAAAGTATTATATTTATTGTTTACCATTTATCCCGAGCTCTTGTTTATGTATACAGCAAGGCAGCCTCCAGTGTCTTCAAAAACATACTTATAACTCAGATTAAAGTTTGCCTTTTGCGCATTTCGCGGCTCATGAGATTCTGAAACACCTCTACTTTATTATGAACATTGCGTAATATGGTTACTTTCCATTTCATAATAATGGTTAAAAAGAAAAAGATTAAATATTAAATCTTTAGCTTTATTTAATGCCAAATAATTGATTGCAACGAAATTAAATTTATGAAGAAATGTTCTGGATTTTTACGTTGAACCGAATACCTAATAAATAGTACTATCAAGCAACTAAAATTATATAAGAATTTGGCATAAAATGAAACTAAAAATTAATACATTTTCCTAGAAGTAATTAAGAAGTGTGGAAGATTATATACTATATTTTAAGTTAAATTAATATAAAGTACTCACTCAGAGTACCTGTAATGAAATTAAATTCAAGAAAGTACTCTAGTTTTTAACCGATATCTCACCATACAGTACTTCTTGATAATCTCAAATCCGTATTATACCATCATCAAACATACTAACACCATCACGTCGTATGTCGTGGTTATCTGTCAAGTCGCACTCGGCGAATATTGCGGTTGTCGTGTATATGATGAAAGTCATGATTGTCTGTTAAGTTATGTATCACGTTGCTTACAATAGTTGTCCGTTAAGTTGCACATGGCGATCATCTGAACTTATATAAATATGGATCGAGGAATTATTCCTATAATTTGACTCCCCTAAGAAGTTCACCACTCATTTTTAAAAATAAAATCAAATAGCAACTTTGATATAGAAAATCATAAAGATACTGCTTAAACGATAGATGGGTCACGCTCAGGTAAAATATAATAAAAATGTATAAATTAATAAACAAATTTTGTAAAACGCATGCACATTATGAGTTATGTCGACTTTCTTCATAAATTTTAATCCGATCTATTTAGTAATAGGTACTTATTTCTTCAAATGTATTCTCTACAAAGAACAAAACAAAACGAAAAATGTTCACTTGAAGAGTTTTGTGAAACGCCCTTTAGTGTACCTAACAACTAGTCATACAGATGATGTTATAGTACATGTGTAAGGCTAATGTAAGAGACTCGTGTAAACCACTGTTTTTGAACCATGGAATTATGACGCTCTCGTGTATATTCATTTTTGAGACTGCATGCCTCATGCATAAAAAGTTTGGACGTGATATAAACGGAGATTCGGTTCGCTACACACGGCTCACTCATAACATCACACTTCCTATTCCATCATCGGCTCAGATAAAAAACTCTATAATAGCAGAAAAACATTTAATCATCTTCCTGAAAATTTGAGGCAAATTATAAGCAATAATAAATTTAGAAGAGAACTTAAGAAATTATTGGTTAGCAAGGCTTATTATTCACTGAATTAATTCTTTCAAGACACATTTTATTGACCCATTTTTATCACCGTTTTATACATATAATAAATGTAATCCTGTTTGTTGTTTTTTGTTCTTCTTTGCTCTTAATGTCTGTAACTTTTATTAGTATTTAAGTTTGGCTTTGTCAACAAAAATTTTTTGTTTTTTTTTCTGACAATAAAGCATATTCTGATTCTGATATATTTTTGTATCTCTATGCTCAAAATTTATCTTATTAAAAATAACGAACCCATAGCTCTTTACTACAAATGAAAAATTAAATGCATTTCCTCGAATTAAATTTAACGCGAAGTGGATTCATTATAACTTATATATGCGAATGGTTTTATATGTATACCTAAGTGGTTTTAAAATATATTTTTAGACGTAAAAATGTTTTCTTCTTAAATGTGTTTCTGGGCGACGTTAAATGTTGTATATTATATGCAATCCGAGTATCCTTTTATAAATATGTGTAGTCAGAATTGCCTTTCGCATAAGGTTGATTAACTTTAAATAATAAAAGTGTTGTAACTTAGGTAGCAATAAACTATATTGTAGAACATTATAAGATGCAGTTTTAATATTCATATATTGCATTTATTAATGTGGAAATAGCCAAATAGGATTTGTTAGCTGTTAATATATTTTCCACACTCAATGCATCCAAGGTAGGTGTGTATCAAACTCCCACTCCCCTGCTTTTGTTTTAAGAAAAATATTGAAACTACAATGCCTTCTAAAGTGTTTTGTAGCATTTAAATTTAAAAATCATTAAAATTTCGTTCGAAAAGCGATTAATTTGAAACAATAGATTCACAGCAGTCAAGAATAGATAAACTATAATCATAGTGTCTTATTGAGTAATCTACTAGAAGTAATAAACTGTTAATATACAATTTAGATTAGCACTTCACGGACATTTCTAAATTTAATAAGCTTCCCCTATAACATTTAAACAATTACTTAAGTCGTCTTTACAGGAAAATGTATGATTAATTAGTTAAAGTAAAAATGTATATTGTTTATTTACTTACTCACATCTATCATAGAAAACAGTCAACTAGTGAACTGCGAACACTGAGATTAAAATTAAAATATATTGAATTCTCTAAAATTAACAAAGTTGCTCCGTACGACTAGAAAGAAATTCGTAGACTAATAGGGTTGATGGCTTGTTTCTAGTATATGTTATTTTGTCGCCTGTGGTGGGGGGAGCATCTAGCTCCGGCAAAAATAATATGACGTAATACAAGCTGCATCGCTCACTACATTACATTATTTCATTGTCTGCAGTGAGGGATGTCCAGTTCCACCGAGATACTAGTTTCCCTTACCGCAGTCAATGAAATAATGTGATGTAGTTAGCGATGCGGCTTGTATTATTTGTTAAATTTTAATGATTTTTAAATTTAAATGCTACAAAACACTTTAGAAGGCATTGTAGTTTCAATATTTTTCTTAAAACAAAAGCAGGGGAGTGGGAGTTTGATACACACCTACCTTGGATGCATTGAGTGTGGAAAATATATTAACAGCTAACAAATCCTATTTGGCTATTTCCACATTAATAAATGCAATATATGAATATTAAAACTGCATCTTATAATGTTCTACAATATAGTTTATTGCTACCTAAGTTACAACACTTTTATTATTTAAAGTTAATCAACCTTATGCGAAAGGCAATTCAGACTACACATATTTATAAAAGGATACTCGGATTGCATATAATATACATTTAACGTCGCCCAGAAACACATTTAAGAAGAAAACATTTTTACGTCTAAAAATATATTTTAAAACCACTTAGGTATACATATAAAACCATTCGCATATATAAGTTATAATGAATCCACTTCGCGTTAAATTTAATTCGAGGAAATGAATTTAATTTTTCATTTGTAGTAAAGAGCTATGGGTTCGTTATTTTTAATAAGATAAATTTTGAGCATAGGGATAAAAAAATATAACATCATCTGTATGCCTAGTTATTAGGTACACTAAAGGGCGTTTCACAAAACTCGGTTTTAAATTCATTAAATTTCAAAAACTCTTGAAATAAGTCATAAGTACCTAACATATATGAAATTTATTTGTATCAAAGATCTATTTTTTGCTTAATAAGCTCCACGATATCTGATGAAATATACATAGATACGAAACTGTTAGATTTGAAACAATCATTTTTCCTACATAGAACCACTTTTCAACATAAAAATAACATATTTTATAAGGTACATGGTATAAAAAGGAAAATTATAAGGTACTGGCAAGTATAAAAATTATGGACTCACGTAACCATCATTATCTTGCTCTGAGGTTATATCATTATCTGCCACCTTAGATAACCAACAGTAAATCTCCAAATGTATTGAAAACAAAAGTAAGAAATTCCTATTAATTTGTAATTACATAATTTTTAACTCTTTTTTAATTAATGTATTTTTAATGTCTTGCGTCCATTAAATGAACTGTTTGAGATACATGCAAGTGGGTTAATTATCCCACAACCAGTCTTAGACTTTGCGGGTTATTCAGTTTAGTTGAGCTTACTTTCGAAATATTTAAGTCATTTAAAAATGTTTTAGAATACTATACCATAATTTTACTGAATGTGAATGTTTCTTATGCAAATATGCTAGTATTATTATTATCAATAACGTAAAGAATAATTCAGCCGACCGAGTAGAAATATGTGAATTAATTAGATAAAATTAAAATTGGTACATTTTATGCTGTAAATATTTTATGCGTATTTAAATATTTATCTAAACTATAACTAGTAATTTACACATACTCACATGTAGCAAATAAAATACTCAGTATGTGAATGACTGAAACACTTTTTAATTATTAAAATTCCACTAAATGTTTTGAAATTAGCAAAATCAGATGATGTATAATCTGAAAACGACAGTATACTAAACCCTTGCAGCTGATTGCAGGGGGGTGGGAGTTTGATACACACCTACTTTGGATGTATTGAGTGTGGAAAATGTATTAACAGCTAACAAATCCTATTGGGCTTTTTGCACATTAATAAATGCATTATATGAATATTTAAACTGCATCTTATAATGTTCTACAATATAGTTTATTGCTACCTAAGTTACAACACTTTTATTATTTAAAGTTAATCAACCTTAAGCGAAAGGCAATTCAGACTACACATATTTATAAAATGATACTCGGATTGCATATAATATACAACATTTAACGTCGCCCAGAAACATATTTAAGAAGAAAACATTTTTACGTCTAAAAAATATATTTTAAAACCACTTAGGTATACATACAAAAGCATTCGGATATATAAGTTATAATGAATCCACTTCGCGTTAAATTTAATTCGAGGAAATGCATTTAATTTTTCATTTGTAGTAAAGAGCTATGCGTTCGTTATTTTTAATAAGATAAATTTTGAGCATAGGGATATACAAATATAACATCATCTGTATGCCTAGTTGTTAGGTACATTAAAGGGCGTTTCACAAAACTCTTCAAGTGAACATTTTTCGTTTCGTTTTGTCCTTTGTAGCGAGTACATTTGAAGAAATAAGTACCTATTACTAAATAGATCGGATTAAAATTTATGAAGAAAGTCAACATAACTCATAATTCAATTCAATTCAATTCAATTTATTCAAATTAGTATATACACTACATTTAATACAATGGTAATAAACAATAGATTTATAGATTATTTTAAATTGGAGATAGGCACCTAAATGACTTAACATTTGCATGTGCCTTGATTTTTTAATTTGAATACATCTTACACTAGATACTAAATAATAATAATAATGTGCATGCATTTTACAACATTTATTTATTAATTTATACATTTTTATTATATTTTACCTGAGCGAGACCCGTCTATCGTTTAAGCAGTATCTTTATGATTTTCTATATCAAAGTTGCTATTTGATTTTATTTTTAAAAATAAGTGATGAACCTCTTAGAGGAGTCAAATTATAGGAATAATTCCTCGATCCATATTTATATAAGTTCAGATGATCGCCATGTGCAACTTAACGGACAACTATTGTAAGCAACGTGATACATAACTTAACAGACAATCATGACTTCCATCATATACACGACAACCGCGGTATTCGCCAAGTGCGACTTAACAGATAACCACGACATACGACGTGATGCTGTTAGTATGTTTGATGATGGTATAATACGGATTTGAGAGTACTGTATGGCGAGATATCGGTTAAAAACTAGAGTACTTTCTTGAATTTAATTTCATTACAGGTACTCTGCCTGAGTGAGTACTTTATATTAATTTAACTTAAAATATAGTATATAATCTTCCACACTTCTTAATTACTTCTAGAAAAATGTATTAATTTTCAACAACGCTCATTAGTGTTGAATACTTCACTCTATATGTATTATTTTAGTCTCATTTTATGCCAAATTATTAAATAATTTTAGTTGTTTGATAGTACTATTTATTGGGTATTCGGTTCAACGTAAAAATCCAGAACATTTCTTCATAAATTTAATTTCGTTGCAATCAATTATTTGGCATTAAATATAGCTAAAGATTTAATATTTAATTTTTTTCTTTTTAACCATTATTCTGAAAATAAATATCTATATTTTTAACAAGATATAAATGTGAAGCTAGGATTTATGAAATGTACAATAACCATTGTACGCAATGTTCATAATAAAGTATATAATATTATCGATCTTTATAATAAAATCTCCTCGTTGACCTACTTCTCTTACAGACTTGTCGTTACATGTCGTTAAATAAGACGATCTAACTCTCTACATAAAGATGATGCAATCAGCTGTAGAGATGTGAAAAGCGGTTCCACTTATGTAGCGTTGCAAGCGTGACCGCTCCAGAAAAATACCGCGACAAAAAAACGCTATTTTGGAGCGACAGAAACTACATGATCCGACTAGCTCTGCAAACGGAACGAGAGTAAAAGCGATCGCGTTTGTCGCGTAGCGCTGTCCGATCTCAGGTATTTCAGAGGATAATGTAACGTAATCTAGTCAGTTCTTTAGTCGCGTTGGCAATTTGTTAGTTCTACTAGTTCTAGTTATACATAGGTTAATTAGGTTCTTATATTTCTTCAATAAATAGACACCAATAAGAATAACATACATACCTATATTAATTTATGAAACCGCATACTTCTTTAAATACGGTGTGATATAAGGTGTGCTAACTTTTGTTTTATATAAATATGAAGAATTATTTTGTTATTTTTCTACTGTAGGTACTTATAAATTATGAAATAGGGCTCCAAATAAAACATTAAAAACATCTACCATTTATAATTATTTTTCTGAAAAACAAAAGTTGTAAAAGTAGATATTATAGAAACTACTGAAAGTTGTAAAAGATCCGTTGCGTTGCAGCGACGAGGCAGATCCGTTGCACGCGCAGTCGTTGCTCAAAGCGAGTGATGGTGCTCGTTGCAGGTAACCGGTTATTTTAGCATTTTGTAGCGCGACGGTACGTTACATAAAAATACCGCGACAAAACAACGTTACACAAATAAAGACCCATCTCTAATTAGCTGCAAGGGTTTAGTATACTGTCGTTTTCAGATTATACATCATCTGATTTTGCTAATTTCAAAACAGTTAGTGGAATTTTAATAATTAAAAAGTGTTTCTATCATTCACATACTGAGTATTTTATTTGCTACATGTGAGTATGTGTAAATTACTAGATATAGTTTAGATAAATATTTAAATATGCATAAAATATTTACAGTATAAAATGTACTAATAATAATACTAGTATATTTGTATAAGAAACATTCACATTCAGTAAAATTATGTTATAGTATTCTAAAACATTTTTAAATGACTTAAATATTTCGAAAGTAAGCTCAACTAAACTGAATAACCCCCAAAGTCTAAGACTGGTTGCGGGATAATAAATCCACTTGCATGTATCTCAAACAGTTCATTTAATGGACGCAAGACATATTAAAAATACATTAATTAAAAAAGAGTTAAAAATTATGTAATTACAAATTAATAGGAATTTTTTACTTTTGTTTTCAATACATTTGGAGATTTACTGTTGGTTATCTAAGGTGGCAGATAATGATATAACCTCAGAGCAAGATAATGATGGTTACGTGAGTCCATATCTTTTATACTTGCCGGCACCTTATAATTTCCCTTTTTATACCATGTACCTTATAAAATATGTTATTTTTATGTTGAAAAGTGGTTCTATGTAGGAAAAATAATTGTTTCAAATCCAACAGTTTAGTATCTATGTATATTTCATCAGATATTGTGGAGCTTATTAAGTAAAAATAGATCTTTGATATAAATAAATTTCATATATGTTAGGTACTTATGACTTATTTCAAGAGTTTTTCAAATGTAATGAATTTAAAACCGAGAATATGACAAATACTAAGGAGCTTCTTAGAAACTGTTTAATTCCGATATTTTATCATTATCTATTTTAATATAATACATAGTACTGGATAGCAAGTGATTTTTGTTTGTGCCTCACGCAGAAAATATTTGAAAAATTATTTTGCTCCTAGTATTTTAAAGAATGCATTACAATGAAAACTCTGTACCTGCAACTTTCACTAGTTTTGAAGTTATTTATAAATTTTGTTTTATATACAATCTATGTTGCTTTTTTATAGAACATTTGATGTAACTACTTATATACAACATAGGTGGTATACCTACAATATCATATTTGTAAATACATATTTTTTACTCGATCGACTTGTACACGCCTTCTGAGTGTCCTTTTCTATCAGAAAGTGACGCTTGAGGGCACCAGAGCTGAAAATTACTGCCACCTCAAAGAGTCCTGGTATATAAGCTTGATCATCCTAATTATTGTCTATTCGATTACTATTATATAAATTGTTATTTCACTATGAAAACTATATTTAGATATCTTTTTTCTTCTGATTATCGATGTCCATTAGATATTAATAAGCAAATTCTTTTGAACAGGAACTGCTGGGGTGAAGTCCTAGAGGAAGTCAAGGCTCATAATAGGCTGTAGCGTTAGAAATGCAGAAGAAACAACTTGTTTTGAACAGAGCTGGCCGGGGGTGAAGTCCTAGAAGTTGATAAGATCCATCATAGGTTGTAACACCAGCGAGTAGACGAAGTAATTGATATTATATACTTTAAATATAGGTTTAAAATACCGACTTAAAAAGACCAACGAATACTTATTAATCACGTGACTTTAGTTTAATTGTATATAATATCTGTGGTTGTATTTGATTTTCGTTACTTGTATTTCAACGCCTAGCTTGTGCACATCAAGATTATCATCATGTCTACTAGTGTCTCGGTAGTTGTAATTAATAACATTACCACAATGCTTGCAAAATCTGAGCCTGACTTTTAAATTCATTGCTCAAATCTGCTAAAACTTTAGGAGAAAGGCAACATTTAACCAACTGTATTAATCAAATTAAAAGTTTCCGTGAAATGTTTAAGTCATTATAAATTTCTGGAGAAGGTTATTAGGATAATAAAAGAAGACAAACGGCTAGTTGCCGTATAAAATGGTGTGATGTGGATTTTGCATTTGATGGACGTATTAGGACGGGAATTATTGCAAATTTAAAACATAAAGATCCTAAATTATTCTTAGAGGATTGTAAAGCTATTTTTCAGACGTGTCTCAAACGCATTCAAAGAGGATGATTTTATCGATCTTATTAAGGGAGACCGAAGTACGAGTTATGCAACTCAAAGAAAAATCTTTGAAGTTTAAATGTGATCTATGTGAATTTAACATACCGAATAGTTTTAAACAATTGGAACAAAATGTTATAAAAATAATGGCCGATGTTCAAAATAACTTTACAGGTCTCTTAAATTCCCTCAAAAATGAACTTAATGAGGGCATATCTCAAACTAAGTCTGAGGTTACAATACTCAGAGAAAGCAACATCGAACTGGTTAATCTTATGACAAATATTCAGAAACCGCAGATCCCTTCTTCATATCCACATGCAATAGGCTCTGTGCCATCAGCACCAGAAAAGGGTAAAAAACTAACGACCAATAAACCTATTAATAGAGATAGATTAACACCCAATACCATTAAAAATATGGAAAATAAGAATATCGATAAGCGCGACAACGTAGACAACATCAAACTAGTGCAAAAACACACCTCAGATGCCAGTACACCACCCAGAAAAATCATGGAGACGGTGGATATAAATGAAGCATCTACGAGTAAAGAACAAGTAATCGTAGAATCAGGGGCGGAGTCACGCGAAGAGGAATTCATGGAACCTAAAAGTCGGCGTCGACAGAACAGAGCGAAAGTAAATGTTAAAGTAGGCACCGCATCCGTAGACCTTTCAAATGGTTTATTGGTTGGCGACGCAAAACCAAAACAAGTATGGCTATATATAGGCAAAATTAAAAATAAAGATGCAACCACTGAGGACATGCGCGCTTACTTGAAGTTAAAAGATAAAGAAATAGATTTTACTGTTGAAAAGTTAAATACGTTAGGTAAATTTGCAGCGTTTAAGATAGGTGCCCCCTTCCATATGCTGAACAGATTGGATGATGAGGATTATTGGCCACCGAAAGTGGAAATTAGACGTTTTAATTACTGGCCACAAAGAAAGCGGAACACAGACACTGGCAACGGAGCACCACAAGTTAATACAACTAATGATAATTTTTTAGCCTAAAAAAGAAGACAAATGTTAAAAAAAGTATAAACATTTTCTACCAAAATGTACGAGGTCTGCGGACAAAAGTCAAAGAGTTTTATAATAATGTCCATCAAAACAACTGGGATATACTCTGCATAACCGAAACATGGTTAAATGACTCATTTTTTGACAACGAGATATGTGATTCGCGTTATATAGTGTTTAGGAATGACAAAAACTATAAAGAAGCCGAAGTCAGCCGTGGTGGCGGCGTCTTGTGTTGTGCGAAAAGAAAATATAAGCCTGTTTTAGTTTCGAAAAGTGTAAATACTAACTTTCAGTGGATTATTATTAGAACTACTATAAGAAACCTTGAAACATTTATTTGCTGTGTATATATAACGTCAGGATCACCATTATATGTTTATGAAAGCTTTCTGGAATCCTTAGAAACTTGCGAGGATTTCAACTTTGCTGAGAAGTTATATATAATAGGAGATTTTAATATTGTGGAAATTACTGGGGCGGCATATGACGTCAGAAATGGTACCTCTAAAGCAATTAATAAGTGAATACGATCTGTACTCTATCAATAATATTAATAATGGAACAAGCACTCTAGACTTGGTCTTAACAAATATTACAGAAGCAAGAGTAAATGAATGTGAGACGCCTATGGTAAATATTGATACCTTTCATCCATGCTTAGATATTACCTATAGCTTAAACGGTGCAATACCCGAAAATAAAACAAACAGTGTAAACGGTAATAATCCCTTCGATTTTAGAAAAGGTGATTTTATTCGGCTTTACCGGATGCTTTCACAGTGTAATTGGTCCGAAGAATTACTTACAAACAGCGGCGACAGTTGTGTAGATAGTTTTTATGATACACTAAATAAAATTTTTGAGCAATGTCTACCTAAAGAGAAAACTTTTGCCAAAAACAGATTTCCGGTATGGTTTAACAAAGAACTTATCTTTAAAATAAAAGAAAAAGAGCACTACTTCAGAATGTCTAAAAAAAGATCACAGTTACGCGAGCACTACGCACAGAGGTTTTATTGTTTAAGAACAGAAGTAAAACGTCTTTATAAAATTTGTTATAATAATTATGTAAAAAATATTGAGTATAACATACGTGATAACCCCACTAATTTTTGGTCATATATAAAACAACAAAGACAAAATTGTAACATAGCTTACCGATTTAATTATAACGATGTTGATCTTGATAATGATGAAGCAATAGCGAATGGCTACGCAGACTTTTTCAAATCTGTACATAGTCCAAGTAATTTGCCTAACAACGCTGATACGAATTTTCCTAGTTATAATCTAAATAACTGCGATGTAAATAATGTAACTGAAAACGAAGTATTAATAGCAATTAAGTCACTAAAGCCTAAGGCAGCCATTGGGGTAGATGGTATACCCGCTTATTTTTTTAAAGCATACGGTGGACTGCTCGCAAAACCACTTGCCATCTTATTTAATTTGTGCCTCAAAGAGGAAATATTTCCCAATAAATTTAAGGTAGGACGTATAACTCCTATTCACAAGAGAGGAAATACTAGTATTATAAAAAATTATAGACCAATAACAGTCCTACCATGCCCTTCAAAAATATTTGAGAGGGTGATATATAACAGAATGTACTCACATGTTAGCCCAGTCATAATTAACCAACAGCACGGTTTTGTACATAGTAAATCAACAGTTAGCAATTTGTGTATATTTAGTGACTCAGTTGCCAACGAGATTAAACATGGATCACAGCTTGATGTCATTTATACAGACCTGGCGAAAGCATTTGATAGGGTCAATCACCGAGTACTTATCCTAAAATTGGAATCTTTTTCCTTTAGCAGAAACACTTTGAACTTTCTTCACTCATATCTAACAGGGAGAACGCAGTTTGTAAAATTTAATAGTAGTAAATCCTATAACTTTAATCCCACATCAGGAGTCCCTCAGGGGTCCATTCTGGGACCCCTGCTTTTTGTTTTATTTATCAATGACATAAACCTTTATATCAAGCACTCTAAATTTTTATTGTATGCAGACGATCTAAAATTGTTTCTAAGAATAGAAGCCTTGGAAGACTGTAATCTATTACAGAATGACCTGGATGCTCTCCTCGTGTACTGCAACCTTACTCTCAATGAGTCCAAATGTAAAACAGTCAGCTTCACGCGGAAAAAAAATCCTATTATAAATGACTACATAATCAATAACACGATGTTAGAACGTGTCTTTGAAATAAAAGACTTGGGTGTGAATAATTTTAGCTTCAACAACCATGTATTAGATATAGTCTCCGAGGGTTACAGAAAGCTTAGTTTTATTACTAGATCTAGTAAAGAGTTTAACTATGATACCTGTATATTATTATTGAATTCATATGTTCGTTCTAAACTAGAATACGGGGCTATAATATGGAACCCAAAAACTATCTTATACTCTGATTTGCTAGAAAAAATTCAAAAAAGACTACTGAGGACTTTATTCTTTAGGAAATATAATTTCTGGCCATTGTTTATATCGTATACAACGCAACTTTTAGATTTTAATATTAATTCACTCCAGAAAAGAAGAAATAACTCTGAAGTATTGTTTATATTTAACGTTTTTAATCAAATTAATGACCCCGACATTTTAGCTGAAATTGCTATTAATGTTCCCGATATTAGATTAAGAAAAAGGAATAATATTTTTAAAATAACAAACACTATCTCGCCTGTTGGCCAATGTCTCATTACCACAAATGAATTTATAAAAAATCTAGATATAGATTTTTTTAATATCAACAGAAGTAAACTGTTAAATTATATGTAATACTAGTTGTAGCTTTATATTTTTAACATATTTTTATATTTATATTTTTAACGTATGTTTCTCCTCCACAGTACTGTTTCTTAATTCTTAGCTTGTAGTAAAAACCCTGTACACCATGTAAGTGGAATATTGTATTCTGTATGATGTGCAGTATAAATAAAGTTCTATTATTATTATTTTATCAAGGTTAATACAGCATTCTGTGGAGAATTTATGATTACTAAAGTCGAAGAATTAATATGTGAGCGCAAGTAAATGAATACTAAGAACCTACCTATATACAATGATACCAACTTGGACAAATGGTTTTTAGAAAATATACAACAGCCGATTTTAGCAGTGCTTAGTGAGTTCCAGCAATCACATAGGTGGATGGTCATTGTCAAAAATTATTAATCTAGCTCTTCATATAAACAAATTTACGCCTCAACTTGGATCATCTTTTATAGATCTACCCAAGGAGATTAAATTTGCATGTATAAATGTTCGAAATCAGGATGATGCATGCTTCGCATGGAGTGTGGTTTCAGTCTTACACCCGACTGATTGTCACTCTGATAGAATATCTTCGTATCCACACTATTCCGATGTTTTAAATTTAACTGGAATACAACTCCCGATGATTTTCAAACAAATACCAAGATTTGAAAAACAAAACAATATATCAATTAATGTCTACACATTAAACAAAACGAAGAAGCAATTCAAAGTTTTACCCACTTATCTGACTAATGAGAAGAAAAATAAACATGTTAATTTACTCATGATTCAGAATATATATTATGAAGAAGATGAAAGTGATGGCGATGAGCAAATTGATAAAGTGAAGTATCATTTTGTGTGGATAAAAAACTTATCTCGCCTTCTATCGACGCAACTGTCCAAATTCAAAGTTCGATAATATTTTTGTGATAGATGTCTACATTATTTTTATACTGAGACAAGATTAGAAAAACATATTGAAGGCTAAAAACCAAAATGATTGCAAAATAAGGTTACCCAGTGACGATAAAAAAATTGCTTGTTTTAAAAATTATAAGTGTAAGGAAACCACCCCATTTGTGGTTTATGCTGACTTAGAATGTATGCTACAACCTGTTACTGATGGAACTAGAAAATCAAAGGAAAAAAGTATCAAAAACATGTTCCTTATAGTATCGGTTATTTTGTAAAATGTTCATACGATGACTTTTTATCATTCTATAAATCATATCGAGGCAAGGACTGTGAGCAATGTTTTGCTGATGAACTCTATCCATTGGTTGAGGATTTAGAAACTATGTTTTTGTGTCCTCTGCCTATGGATAAATTAAGTACGTCTCAAAATTATTCATTTAGTAAAGCTAATCATTGTCATATTTGTGAATCACCCTTCAAACCTGGAGAGAAGGTTGTGCTCGACCATTGCACACTTAAATTTTCAAGATAGTCACGTGGTACCCGTAGTTTTCCATAATTTAAGCAATTATGATGTTTTTTTTTATAATAGAAAAGATAGCCACCACGATTGAGGGGCGAATGGAATTACTACCTATAAACAAGGAAAAGTATATATCGTTTACTAAGCATACATCTGAAAGGCTTATTAAATTTAGATTTATAGACTCTTTCAGATTTATGTCTTCTTCATTAAACGTTTTGGCTTCTTATTTAGAAACTTTTCAAATATTAAAACGTGAATTTCATGATTTAACATGCGAACAACTTACTTTGCTAACACGAAAAGGGGCATTTCCATATGATTTTATTGATTCATTTGAAAAGTTAAACTATCCTGAATTACCTGGAAAATCATATTTTTATAATAAGTTGGAGGATAGAAATATCGATGATGCAGATTATGAGCATGCACAGAATGTGTGGAATATGTTTCGATGCAAAAATCTTGGGATCTATAGCGACTTATATCTGAAAACAGATATTTTATTACTAGCTGAAATTTTTGAGCAATTCAGGCAAAGCTGTCATAAAACGTATTATCTTGATCCAGCAAACTTTTATACATTACCCGGGTATGCTTGGGAATGTATGCTTAAATATACTAAAGTGGAACTAGAACTTCTCACATGTCTTGTCTATGTCTTGTACAGTTAGTTAGTTAGTCCAATAATGTGACAATTTATAGTGGAAATATTCTGTTAATTTAGTTGTATTTTACACTAATATACAGATAAAGAAGCATAGAATAATTAAATGTGATAAGTTTGTTCATTAAGTGAACCACTGCATCATAAATTGCATCTTTAAAGTGGATATATTTGTGTTATCAATCAGTTTTTATAGTGGCTGAAATATAAAAACAACAACAAAAAAATCATAGCTTTTTGTTATGGTACTAACTTTTATCAGTTTAATCTAGTAAACACTAAATATACAGGGTGACCTAGCTAAATTTGAGAAGAGTAATATGGAAATAAATTAAAAAAGAATGGAATGTGCAAAATGTAAAATAGAACTATCCACCGATGAACTGGGAAAAAAAATAAATAAATAAGTGCGATCAGTGTAATGCCCGACTATGTCAAGCATGTTCTGGTCTTAGAGAGACTGAAATACGAGTCATGCAACTCAACAAAAGATCATTAAAGTTTAAATGTGATGTATGCGAATTTAGCATGCCTAATAGCTTAAAGCATTTAGAAGAAAATTTTAACAATAGGCTTGCCAAAATCCAAGAGGATTTTACAATTCTATTAAATTCACTAAAAAATGACCTTAATGAGGGCATATCACATACCAAGGCCGAGATTGTAACCCTTAGAGAAAGCAATATTGAACTAATTCATCTTCTGACCAATTCTGATAAATCTCAAATCCCATCATCATGTTCGCATGCTAAAGCCTCCCTACACCAGCATTAGAGAGGGGATATGAATTGAGAGTTGATAAACCTGTTAGTGCAGGTGGAGTCTCCAATACTCTCAGACGGGACGACTTGTATTCGTCACGTAGAACACCTAAATCATATGCAGAAACCATTAGGAAGCACGCAGAGTTTAATAAAAGTAATAAAAATATCCCCAAATTATCAACACAACCAATTAATCAGTCAGATTATCACACAAATAAAAACGGCACTCGAAACACCTATAACTCACAGAATGCCATGTCAGACACAAAAAGCCAAGATCTAATTGACGATAGTGCTCAACTAAATCCTACCCAGATGGAAGGTGAATATAAAGTTGTCCAAAGAAGAAGAAGAAAAAGAAAAATTTATATAGGTAGTGGCGATGTAGATCAAAAATTTCATGGAAACATCGAGAAAAACAGAAAAATTTGGTTGTTTGTAACTAGAGTGCCGGATGATGTAGGAGCTGAGGATATTAGGAATTATATAAAAACACACACGAAACCTGTAAATTCCCCAGAACATACCCATATTGAACGCGATATTGAAGTTAAATTATTGAACACGAATAATACTAGACCCAATAATCAGTCTTTTATGGTTGGAGTTGAGCCCGAGTTCCAGGATGAGATCTACAATCCAAGTTTTTGGCCGCGAAAAATTGGCTATGAAAGGTTTAACTTTAGAAAAGGACAACGTTTTCTAAGGAATAAACCAGAATCGCCTGACCCTAAACAACCATCGTCTTTTTTAGACAAAGCCATATAGAAATAACAACACCCAACTTCTCACCGAGTTTACACTCTAATGTCCAAAAATTAGCTGAATTAGATGCAAAAACCATTAAATTTCATAATGCTGCACCACCATGTAATATTGATATAAATAGTATTAAAATAAGTAAATATAAGGTCTCTGAATAATTGTTTTGCTAGCTTTAAAGAAATTGTTCTACAAAATAACTATTCTATAGTAGGTGTTTCAGAAACCTGGTTAATGCCAGACTATCCTGATAAATTTGTGGCTATCCCGAACTACAGCGTATTAAGAACTGATCACCATGGAAGAGGAGGTGGTGTTGCAATTTATTTGAAGGCTTCCTATCGGTTCACGAAACTTTTCAGTTCTACCTCGCAAAATGTCTTGGAACAACTATGGTTAATAATGACGTGTAGATGACTAAAAGTAGCTATAGGTGTAATTTATCGACCGCCAAATACAAATGTAGACATTTGTTTAAATGAACTTAGCATTGCCATGGAGAAAGCATATTTAGAGTCCAATACAGTAATACTTATGGGTGATATAAATATTAATCTCCTACAGTTAAATTCTATAGATACAATTAGATTTAATATATTTCTGAATAACTTTGATTTATGTCAAATAATAAAAGATCCTACTAGAATTACTGGTAATACGGAGACACTGATAGATATTATTTGTATAAGTAACGGCATTGTAGTAACTAATTGGGTACTATGGATTTATTAAATATTACAGATCATATGATGACTTTTTGTGAAATAGATATTGAGAATGAAAAGGTATGTTCAGAAATCATTTATTATCGAATTTATAAAAATTTTGACCCCAATAGTTTTGCTATTAATGATACATATAATACTCCCTGGGAGAACGTTTATACCGTTCAGGACCTTAATCATAAAGTAGAGTTACTTAATACCTATATAACAACACTCTTTGATAACCATGCCCCTGTATGCTCCTTTACAAAGAAATATCACTACCATCCTTATATTACATATAATATCAGACAAATGATTAAAATAAAAAATAAAGCTCATTCAAAATACTTTAAAACGAAAACTAGGGCAGCACTTGAATATTATGTAAGTTTGAGAAATACAGTAAATGAAGCAATAAAACAAGAAAAGAAGGCATATATGCAATTTGTTTTGAATAAAAATAAAGGTAATAATAAATTGATATGGAAAAAATTGACTAATTGGGGAGTTCGTACGCAATCTGGTGCAGTAAAGAATAGTATTCCGAACGAGTTATTAAAGCCTCAAGAAATTAATGATTATTTTTTTAACGTGGCAGGTCCTTCCATGGTAGATGACAATTTACTCTCTTTTTACAACAATAATCGGCTAAATCCTAATCTTAGTTTTACTTTTAGACAAATTGATAATGACGATATACTCTATGCATTAAAAACTATAAAGAGCCAGGCTCTAGGTGTTGATATGAACAATATAAAGATGTTGCTGATTATTATACCTTACTGTGTAGATATATTGAAACACATTTTTAATGAATGAATAACACAAGATGTCTTTCCAGATATTTGGAAAATTGCAAATGTTTTACCTATTCCAAAAATATCTATACCGTTAAGCTATAATGATTTACGACCCATATGCATATTACCGACATTATCAACACTATTTGAAAAAATAATATCTTTTCAAATAAAAGACTATTTAGTAATGAATAATATATTACCCGAAACTCAATCAGGCTTTCGTGAAAAGCATGGAACAAACACAGCATTATTAAAGGTTGTTAATGATGCAGCTACAGCACTAGACAAGTCTTGTTGTACCATTTTAGTGTTACTGGATCAGAGTAAGGCTTTCGATCTAGTTAACTTTAATTTACTTGCAGCAAAATTAAAATATATAGGTTTTGAAAATGCAACACTTGAATGGTTATGTAATTATATTAAAGGTAGATATCAAAGGGTTTTTCTTAATACACATACATGATCTTCAACAAAAGAAACCTTATCGGGAGTACCACAAGGAAGTGTTCTGGGCCCTATCCCTTTTTCTATATACATATTTGATTTAGCTGCCGCTCTATCAAAATGTCAAAGTCATCTCTATGCAGATGATATCGAAATGTACTTATCTTTCCCATATAAGGAAATACAAATATCTATTGACTATGAAAACAGGGATTTACAGAACATCTTTACTTTTTCAGAACGGCACGGATTGCGTGTAAACCCCAATAAGATATAGGACCAGAAGGCCAATAAGATATAGGGCCAGAACGGCAAAAACTTGAAATCAAAACAAAATATAACTTGAATATCAACAATGCAAATGTTGAGTGGGTTGCCTCAGCAAAAAATCTTGGTGTAGTTATGGATGGAAATTTATCATTTAAGGACCATATTGAACATATCTTTAAAACATCTATGTATAAATAAAAACATTATATTCATTTAAAAACCAATTAAATCAGAATATAAAGCTAAAACTGGTCAAAACATTAATATATCCTCAATTAGATTATTGTTCATCAGTTTATTATAATTTTCTTCCGCAATATAATAAAAATAAGCTGCAAAGAGTACAGAATGCATGCATATGTTTTGTCTATTGCATTCCATATATGGCTCATGTGACTCCCTATATCAGAGAATTAAATGAATTAAATGTTGAAAAGCGTATGCAATATCTAATCACTATATTTTTGTATAAATTAATTAAGAATAAAACACCCCAGTATCTATTTAATTTGATTCAAAGAAGATTGAATACACATGATGTAAATATAAGATTAGATACATTTACAATTCCTCAACATCATACCAATAAATTTGAAGGATGTTTTTCTTATATAGCACCAATGTACTTAAATAAAATTATATCCAACTTAGATTTGTCCGTACCTCAGTTCAAAAGTAAATTAAAGATAATGTTAAATAATTAGGACACCCTCTCGGAACTGTTATTTGTAGACTGATTTGTAGCTAGCATGTAGGCGTTTATATTTATACGTATTTTATATATTTTAATGTGTATGTTTATATCAATTCATTTACAATATAACATTTTAAAAAAATTTGATTTTTATACTTATGATAATTTAATAGAATATTTAGTTTTTAAATCTTTTAGGAGAGGTGGAAAAAAGCTTCGCTAACCTCATCCTTTTGTGTAAAATATGTATTTTCTTTTGCACAATAAACAGTATTATTATTATTATTATTATATTAATATGATTATGTTCATAGAACGAGATATTCGCGGCGGGTTAAGTCAATGCTCTAAGTGATATGCTAAAGCCAATAATAAATACATGCCTGATTATAATCCCTCAAAATCCAGTACATATTTGATGTATTACGACATAAATAACCAATATGGCTGGTCAATGGAACAGTGGCTTCCTTATGGGGGGTTTGAACGGGTGGAAAATTCTGAAAATTTTAATGTACTGTCTATTGTTGATGAATCACCAGAAGGTTTTTATTCTTGAAGTTGATCTGGAATATCCTAAGATTTTACATAATCCTCACAGGGATCTACCTCTGTGTGTCGAACATCTTACGCCACCAGAATCAAAAGAGCGAAAATTAATGGCCACGTTAAATAATAAATCACGCTATATAATTCATTAGAGAAATTTGAAGCAGGCCTTGGCGTTAGATTTGAAACTCACAAAGATTCATACAATTTTAAAATTCAAACAGTCGCCTTGGTTAAAGGATATATAGATTTGACTACGCAATTACGTGCAAATGCGCGAAACGAGTTTGAAAAAAATGTATTTAAACTTATGAATAATGCTAGAGGAGCGAATTCAAGACTCTACCGTGCCGTTTTTTTTTTTCTGGCGTAGAACCAGTCAAACATGGTAGGTTTTGTTAAGCATGTCACTGGGCATATGAAATCGTATTTCACGACATTTTATCGTGGTCTGGACCTATTTAAATTAAAAAAAAAGGGAAAATATTGTTATGAATTACACCCCCTTGGAATTGGAGATGTACGCCTATGCCTACTAATTGTCACTGGGAGCTGTCAAGAATAAAATGGACTTTTCTGGAATATTGTTGGAGAAGATTCCTGAATGTTTCTAGATGGATCTAGAGAGTCAAATTCGGAGTATATAAGGCGCGATTACCAGCGCGGAAGAGGAAGTTTTATTAAGAAGACAGTTTATAAAAGTGAACAAGTGGAAAAGTGAAAAGTGAGGTTAGATAATATTAAGTAAACAAGTATTGTACAGTCAGTAAATTGTTAAATAAAGTGTTAGTAGTGTTTAATCTCTTGTTGAAATTATTTAGAACCCACGGATTCATACAGGGTGTTCCCAAAAAGGTGGAAATCCGTAACATTTTGGTGTCGGAAGCGGAATTTTGACAAGAGGATTTTTCGGAAGTGTTCGAGAAGGTTTGGCAGTGTATTCTCGGAGTTAGTGCTAACACAGGAAGGACTAATTTACTGGACATTGTTCGAGGATTATTTTCGAACAGGAAAATAGTGTTAAGTGCGTTTTTAGACATTGTAGAACATTTTTGTTAGGACATTAGTGATAGTGATTAAATCCTTTGAACTAAGAAGAGATAAAGACTCTGAACAAGACTTTCGTGTAGTTGTTAAGTGCATTTTCGTGAACTTTCTAGAACTTTTCTATTTGGACAGTAGTTAAATAAAAGACTTTCTCGTGCTGTTTTGCGATTTCTCTGGACAATTCCATTACCGATATTGACGTGATTAATAAATTTTGTTGATTTTATCGTAATTATATGCCGGTAACAACCAGAAGCATGGCATCCGAACAACAAATGCAGGACTTTATGGCCCAAATGCAAAAGATGATGATGGATCAGGAAAGGAAACGCCAGGAAGAGAAAGAAGAACAAGAAAGAAAGCGCTATGAAGAGAAAGAGGAACGGGAAAAAAGACGCCAAGAACAAGAACAAAAACGTCAAGAAGAATTAAGAAAAATTTTTGAGGATCAAGAGAAACGCCGTCAAAAGGAAAATGACGACTTAAGGAAAGTTATAGAGACGCAACAGAATGCCTTGTTTACAGTCGTTGAAGAAATAAAAAATGAGATTAAGGAAGATATGGGTAGCGTAAAGACGAAAGTTAATGAGGTCGAAGTAAAAATGGACAAAGTCGAGGAAAAAGTAGACAAGGTTGAAGAGAAAATGCATCAGGTAGAAGGAGAAATAGACCAACTTAAACAACAGTTGAGGGATAGAGGAAACCAGCAAGTGGTATCATCAGGCCAGCGATTAAAAATTCCCTCCTTTGATGGTCAAAATTCCTGGATGACTTACAAGACACAGTTTGAGGCAGCAGCGAGTGCAAACAACTGGAATGACGAAGAGAAGGCTAAGGCATTAATCGTGGCTTTAAGAGGCCAAGCGTTGGAGTTGCTCCAGACAATTCCGGCAGACCAACAATGGAATTTTAGAGTTTTAGAAGCTGCCTTAGATCTACGATATGGAGATCAACACCTTGCTCAAGTATACCAGACCCAGCTGAAAGTGCGCGTTCAGAAAGCTGGAGAGAGTCTGCAAGAATTTGAAGCTGCGGTGGAAAGACTGGCACACTTAGCATATCCTAATGCGCCAAAAGAATTTAAAGAGCAATTGGCAGTGGGAGCATTCCTAGACGGGATAAGGGATGAGGAGATCAGGCGAGTCCTCAGGCTATCCCGACATAAAAGTAGTAGTGAAGCCTTGGTGCATGCACTAGAGATAGAAGCCGTCTATAGGGATACCCCAAAGTCAAGAGTGCGGGCTATGACGCTTGAAGAATCGCAGCCAGAAGAGAGAGACCAAAACCCTATCTTGAATGCGATTCTCAAAACGAATAAAATGATCGGTCAATTACTGGCTCAATCGAATCCTCCAAGAAGACAGGAAAACCAACAAAACAGAGAAAGGCCAAGTGGAGGTATTAAATGCTACAACTGCGGCAGGATGGGACATATGAAACGAGACTGTCGACAGCAGAACTCGGACAGACGAGTAAATGCTGTAAATGTAGAAGAGCAGCAGGAAAACTAAAGATAGCCAGCACCAAGGGGGCTGTGCTGGCTAGGGAACACGGTGCCCCCAGAGAAATAAAGATTTCCCAGCTGCGAAGAATTCCAAGTAGTCTGCTGTTGCAAGGATATGTGAATGGAAGAAAGTGTGTGTTTACTGTTGACACAGGCGCTACGTAATCAATAGGGCGGCCAGGGTTTATATCAGGCTTGCAGAATAAGAAGAAGCAAAATGATGTAATTATTCGGACAGCCACGGGAGACAGGGCTGCGGTCCATGGAGAGGTCAATTTGGAACTGCAGGTTGGACGATTGAGATTCAATTACAAGGTCATTGTGGCTGACATTACAGATGATTTCATTTTGGGACTGGACATCATGGAAGAGAAGAGGTTTATTGTTGACGTAGGGGAGCGAGTCTTGAAAATTGGAAATGAGGAATTTATCTTGGCAACCGCGGATGACCAATTCCGTAAAGCAAGGCTATTGACAACAAAGACGATTAAGATTCCTGCTCGCTCGGAACAGATCATTGATGCTGCCTTGGAAGGAAATGATGGAGGTTACCGTGTTGGCCTGGTGGAAGGTGACGAATCGATTAAGTTCCTAACCAATATTGTTGTGGCAAGAACTTTAACCCGGACTAAAGATAAAATCCCAATTAGAGTCGTCAATTTAAATTCCCATGCAGTAACAATTAAAGAAGGCAAACCGATTGGCTCCTATGAACCGGTTATGTGGGTAGCAAGGTGCGAAGAACAAACAGAGGGAAATTCATCTACAAATATAGACCAGGAAGTTTTGACCTTGCTGAGTTCCCAGTTGAAACATTTATCTAAGGACGAACGAGAGGAGGCGATCAAGTTCCTGGAAAAGGAAAGTTCAGTGTTTGCCAAAAGTACGGAGGCCCTTACAAAAACAGATATAGTCCAGCATCGGATAAATACTGGTGACTCACCTGCTATTCGACAACAACCTAGGAGGCTTCCTCTAGCAAAACAAGAAGAAGCCTCAGCAATGACAGATAAGATGCTACAAGATGGAGTCATTGAGGAGTCAACAAGTCCCTGGTCATCGCCAGTAGTTTTGGTTGCCAAAAAGGACGGAACGTTAAGATTTTGTGTCGATTATCGGAAATTGAACGATGTGACGAAGAAAGACAGTTACCCATTACCCCGGATTGACGACACGTTAAGTACATTGGCAGGCTCACGATGGTTTTCGACGTTAGACCTTAGGAGCGGTTATTGGCAAGTTGGGCTTAATAATAATAATAATAATAATACTTTATTTTCCCAGTAGGCCAAAAAAATTTTGAGCATTGGATGTGTCAATACAAAATACAGAAAGTTTATAAAAGAACATAATACAATCACAATAACAATAATCCTAAAAAATTACTTATCCACAAACTACAAAAAAAACAAAGATGTACGTACGTCAAATTCAATTAAAAAATTAGACAAAAACATCAGGAAAACACACTAAAAACAATTATCGTAAAAACACCTAGCGAGCAGTAATTCCAGAAATTCAGACCCAGGGAGATTTAGTCATTAAGATATTCGTTAAGTGAATAAAAAGTTTTATCTATAAGGTAAGTTTTTAGCCTTTTTTTAAAACAGTTTACGGAAGGGGCCTCTTTAACATGATCACCTAACTTGTTGTAGAGTAATGCACCTTGATAGTAAGGGCTCATTTTATATAATTCCAAACGGTGGGATTCATATTGCAAGTTGTTATTACCTCTAGTAGCGTAATTATGATTACAGTTATGTTGCGTGAAGCTATTAAAATTCTTTTTAACAAAGCATAACACATGGTATAAATACAAAGATGGAGTGGTAAGTATATTATGTTCTTTAAAAACTGTACGGCAACTATCTCGTGAGTTTAATCCTAACATTGCTCGTAGGGTACGTTTTTGTAATATAAAAATTCTATTAGCTGATGGTGATTTTCCCCATAATATAATTCCATACGCCATAACAGACTCAAAGTTGGCATGATAATAAGTTTTCAGTACTTGGAAGTCACAAATCTGCTTCAGTTGCCTCAGCGCAAAACATATACCAGCTAGTTTGGAGCTAAGTAAGTCAATATGTGAGCTCCATTTTAGATGTTCATCCAGCGTAACCCCTAGTAGGTTGACGGATTCAGCTTGGGTTATAACTTTGTTATTTACTTTTATTAAAGCACTTCGTTTGCATTTGTTGGTTGAGGAGTAAAATGCCATACTAACGGTTTTCTTTTCATTCATAATTAGCTTGCTGTTGGAGAGGTATGAATAAACATTTTTTAATTTATTGTTTGCCTCGTGCACTAAATCGGTATAACTGTTTGAACTAGAAGTAAGAGAGATATCATCGGCATATTTGGTTATGGTTCCAGATGAGATGATTTTATCAATATCATTTATAAAAATAATGAATAGTGCTGGTCCCAGTATCGATCCCTGTGGAACACCGTATTTGTTAATCTTTACTTCCGATTCTTTGTTGTTACATCTCACATATTGACTTCTATTTGACAGATAAGATACAAACCACTGAAGACATGACCCCCTGATACCTAGTAGTAACAGTTTATTTAAAAGTAATTCATGACTGACACAGTCGAACGCTTTGGATAGGTCAATAAAAGTAGCAAGAACATCACAGCCTTTATCCAGATTCTTATATATTTCTTGTACGAAAGCTATTAGTGCAGTTATTGTTGATTTATTTTTGGTGAAGCCATGTTGACTGTTTGTTAATAATTCATATTTATTTAAGAAATTTAAAAGCCGGGTTAGCATAGCTTTTTCAAAAATTTTTGCAAATATTGATAATAAAGCAATGGGACGATAGTTATCTAGTTTGTCTTTGTCCCCTTTTTTATAGACTGGTATAATTTTACTTAGTTTTAGGAGATTAGGGAATATCCCATATCTAAAGCTATTATTGAGAATATATGCGAGGACATTAGCTATGAGTTCTTTGGATTCCTTTACAAGTTTTGTTACTATGTCATCGGGACCGGTAGAGTGAGAATTTTTTAGGGAAGTAATAATATCAATTATTTCTGACGCGGTTGCAGGACTTAAAAATATAGAGTTGTTGTTGGAAGATGTAAAAGTAGGTGTTGATTTTGCATTGTATTGTATGCTATTTATTAACTCTTCTGGGGTATTTGTAAAGAAATCTATGAAGGCATCAGCAATGTGTTTCGAGTCAGTTATGACAGTATTGTCAACTTTCAGTTGTCTTAGCTCAGCGTTTTTGTTCTGTGCTTGTTTCGAGTTATTTTTTATTATGTTCCACATGGTTCTCGATTTATTTGGAGTATTCATAAGTATATTATCATAATGCATTTTTTTAGCTAAGCGTATTACTCTTTTGTACATTCTCTTGTAGTTATCATAATAGTCTTTATCAACTAGATTTTGTTTATATAGATAAAATAAATTTTTTATGTTGGCGGCCGATTTTTTTATACCGGTGGTTATCCAGGCTTTAGATTTTCCGTTGCATTTTTTGCTCTGATAGGTCACTGAAGGAAAAGAAACATCCAAGTAATATTTTAGAATATTATGAAACACTTCATATTGTTTATTCACATCAGCAGCCGCAAGGTTGTATACAGCCTCCCAGTTCTCGGCTGCTAAAGATTGCTTAAAATTAACAGTATTTTTCACTGAGAAGAACCTACGTTTATGAGATATATTCATAGGTTTCGAATCGTTTTTAATTTTTAAAACCAGCCCATAATGGTCAGACCACCCACTGACAAGTAGGGATGATAGAAACCGATCAGATTTTAAGTCTGTACATATATAATCAATACAAGTTGCCGAGGTAGAAGATACTCTTGTTGGTTCTTTAATTGTGACTGCTAAGTTAAAAGAATTAAGAATGTCAACTAATTCATCCCGATATTTGCAGTTTTGTAGGTAATCAATGTTAAAGTCGCCCGTAATAATGAAATATTTAGATTTATATTTGCTATAGAAATAAGTAAGGCAGTGATTTAATTGATCTAAGAACTCCCTGGGATCAGAATCCGGAGTTCTATAGATACATAATATAATATAATCTTGTTCTGCTATATTTACTCTTACACCACAACATTCAAATACCTTAATAATACTAAATTTGTCTACTTCCGGGAGTTCATTATAGGTTATATGAGATTTGATATAAATTGCACTACCACCATAGCCGTTAGGCCTACAAAAGTTACACACATTTATATAATCCTCGAGAGTAGTTTCTTTCAGTTCATTGACCTGAAGCCAGTGTTCTGTCAAACATAGAATGGATATATTTTCCTCCTTGCATATAATTTCAAGTTCCGTGAGTTTGTTTCTAAGGCTTTGAATATTCTGTTGTAGGATATTAATATTGTTGGTGGTTGGTTTGTCTTCGAAATCTACGAAAATTATATCGTTGCACTATTATACCGTCAGGCCAAGTGTCTGGGTTGTAAAGGTCATCCATCAAGGCCATATCAGCTCCCACCTTGTAGGCACAACTCATTGCGGTTTCACTTTTTGGCAGTGGTTCCACAATGAAGGAATGTCCATTAAATTTATTTTCAAGGTACGCCTCAATTTCTTCTCTGGTTGTGTCTCCTACTTTTCCAAGTGATAACCACACCCGACGTGTGGCAGCAATGAAAGAGCCCGCGTTCTCTATTTTAGCACTTCCCCTTATTATCCTTGGTCTAGGAGCTGCTGTTTGATTGTTCCTAGGATATTGAGAGAATTGATCAGCCATATTTTGTGTTCGGGATTTATTGGGTGTTCGTGGTTTCTCCTTAGTGTTTCTTTTATAACTAACTTGAGTCCAATTATAATTTTGCAGTACATGAGTGTTATTTTGGTTAGGTAAATTCCTTACTTCAATATCTGCGTCTTCATTATTTATTGTTTTTCCGACTGGATTGGGTTCTTTTATGTCAGCTTCCAACACAGCTGCAGAAGTGCTTCCTTTGTTTAATTCACTAGGTGAAAGTGAACTCTGCACTGCTGCCTTGGATGTGGTCAATGTTTCAGGAATATTAACACTATTCTTCTTGTATTGATGTTTTGCATTTCTATGTTGAGGAGTGTGTTTTCCATTTAGATAATCCACTTTTTCTTCCAAATTTGCAATAATGTATTCCTTATCCGTTATAATTATGTCCTTGTCTATTATTATATCTTTTAATAGTTTTATTTGCTTTTTTAAATATTCGATTTCTACGACATTTGAGGTTATGTCAGAAACTTTATTTTCACAGCATTTTACAAAACTCTTGGAGATATATGGCACCTTAATAACTTTAGCACAACTATTGTGGAAGATTTCGCCACAGTTTATACACGCTATTACCGCTGTTTGTTTTGTTTTACAGCACTTAAACAGTCTTTTTTCGGACTTTGCGTCCTCGCTACCGTTTTCGCCATCCGCCATTTTCTCTGGACTGGCTTCATCCTGATGATAAGGAAAAGACAGCGTTTTCAGCAGGCAGTGGTCTTTACCAATTTACGGTGATGCCTTTTGGACTTTGCAATGCTCCAGCCACATTTGAACGATTGATGGAATTTGTACTACGAGGGCTAACCTGGAAGACGTGCCTGGTTTACCTTGACGACGTGCTGGTTATGGGACGAGACTTTACAGAACATTTGAAAAATCTTCAAGAAGTATTTGGACGAGTCAGAAATGCACACCTGAAATTGAACCCGAAGAAGTGCCTTTTATTTCAGAAAGAAGTTAAATTCCTTGGTCACGTAGTGTCTTCGGAGGGAATACAAACGGATCCCGACAAAATTTCTGCTGTACGAGATTGGCCAAGGCCATCTAACGTTCATGAAGTACGAAGCTTCCTTGGCCTTTGCACTTATTATAGACGCTTTGTGGAAGGGTTTGCAGACATTGCGAAGCCATTACACCGGCTAACAGAGGAGAAAGTTCAGTACCAGTGGACACCGGAGTGTGAAACGGCATGGAGAAAATTGAAGGCAGCTCTATGCACTGGTCCTGTACTAGCATACCCACAACAGAATGGACTTTTTATTTTAGATACAGATGCCAGTAATTCTTCGATTGGTTGTGTGCTGTCCCAAATTCAGAACGGAGAGGAAAGAGTGATCGAGTACTTCAGCAAGGTGCTCTCCAAACCAGAACGAAACTATTGTGTAACCAGGAAAGAGTTATTGGCCATCGTCAAATCAGTGGACCATTTTCATAAGTATCTCTACGGGCGACATTTCAAAATCAGGACCGACCATGCTGCGTTGAAATGGCTGTTGCAGTTGAAAACCCCGGAAGGTCAACTGGCTCGTTGGATAGAACGGCTGCAACACTACGACTTTAAAATCGAGCATCGACCAGGAAGATCTCATAAGAACGCAGACGCTTTATCTAGAAGACCATGCAAGGACGACTGCAAGCACTGCCGCCATGTGGAGAAACAGCAGGGCACGGGAGTAGTCAACACTATTAAAATAGACGTTCCAGATGATTGGACAACTGAAGCCCTGAGACAAGAACAACTGAACGATGCAGAGATTGGGGCTATATTTATTTATTTATTTATTTATTTTTATTTATACTGCATACAAACAGACAAGGTCCAATTATATGTACACAGTTAGGTATTGTAATATAAAAATACAAGAAAATAAATATATATAAATACATAAAAGTACACACAAAAGAGGGAGACAAAAAAACATAATTTTCAAAAAGTACAAAATCAGTATATAGTAGTATCACAGGTGGGAAAGCAGGCTGTTTTTATTGATATTGAAAATATCTATATTACAGGTTCTTAAGAAATTATTAATGGTAAGCAAACATTTTTGAATGGGAGAAATTAGATTAGATATTTTAAATAGATTATCCCTGAGTCTTAGTCTTATATCGGGTATGTTAATATTTATTGCTGAAAGTATGTCAGGTACAACTATCTGGCTATCTAATATGTTAAAGATGAACAAAATTTGGGCATTTTCGCGACGCTTGCTTAGGAGAGTAACATTAAATTCAGCTCTCTGGTGCTCATACGATATTAAAAAGGGATATATCCCATGTCTTTTTAGGTACAGGGATCTTAAAAATTTTTTCTGTATTTTTTCTAACATGTCGGTGTATGTGAGAGTTCTAGGATTCCAGATAACACAACCATATTCCAATTTAGATCGCACGTATGCATTAAACAGGACTATGGATGTATCATAATTAAGATCTTGACTAGCTCTAAGAATGAAACCAAGTTTTCTGTAACACTCGGCCGTTAACTTTATAATATGGTTATTGAATGAAAAGTTTTTGGTAAATACTATACCCAGATCTTTGATTTCATCTAATGTTTCGATTTGGACATCGTTTACAGTATATATTCCCATCAAGGGGTTCTTCTTTCTTGTATATGTTACTGCTTTACATTTGGATTCATTTAGAGCCAGGTCATTATCCTCACAAAATTCAGAAATTGCTTTGATATCACTTTTGAGCTTGTCAATGTCTTCATTGGAACTTATCGTAAGATAAATTTTTAAGTCATCCGCGTACAGGAGAAATTTGGCATATTTAATATAATCCGAAATGTTGTTAATGAATATTACAAAAAGCAATGGTCCCAATATGGAGCCCTGAGGCACGCCTGAGGTAGAAATAAAGCTATCTGAGTTGCTATTGACAAATCTCACAAAATTAGTACGGTTGGTTAGATATGACTCTAAGAATTTCAATAAATCATTATTAAAAGAAAAGGACTTTAGTTTTTCTAACAAGACATTATGATTAACTCGATCGAATGCCTTTGCTAGATCAGTATAGATGGTATCAACTTGCGAGTCATTTATATTGTTTGCAACGTAGTCGCTGAATACTGACAAATTTGTGACGGTGGACTTTTTGCTAACAAAACCGTGTTGCTCTTCTAGAAGTATTGGTGACACATGAGAGTATATTCTGTTATAGATAACACGTTCGAAGATTTTAGATGGTGATGGCAGTACCGTGATTGGTCGATAGTTTGTTATTAAGTTAGTAATTCCAGATTTATGTATAGGAGTTATTCGGCCAATTTTGAAATTATCAGGAAATATATTGGTTTCTAATGCTTTATTAAAAACAATTTGTAGAGGTAACACGAGTATGTCGGCATAGGCCTTAAAGAAGTACGTGGGCAGTCCATCCACGCCTATAGCGGCTTGGTGTTTTAATGATTTTATTGCATTTAAGATTTCGCTTGCACTGATATTGTGTATGTTAAAACTATCTAGGTTATAGTCTTTACATTTAGAGTCTTGTTGTGATGGAGTACTACCGCTGTAAATAGATTTAAAATAATGCGCAAATGCATTAGAAATATCCTTTCCGTTCTCAAGGGATTCGCCATTATAAGAAAATCTAGGTGCAACAATTGAGGTCCTTTTTTTGTTTTTAATATAATCCCAAAATTTCTTTGGGTTATTATTTATATCACTTTCGATGTTTCGAATGTAATTTGCATGGGAGATTGTGATTAAATATTTAGTTTCCTGCCTTAACTGGCGAAATTTATGTATGTACTCAGGATTTTTTTTTGATTTCTTAAAATAATGTTCTTTGGTTTTTATCTTTTGGATGAGCTCCGAAGTGAACCAACTGGGATATTTTTTTGATTTTGAGGTTTTTTTTTGAGGAACAGATTGGTCTAGTATGCTATATAACATGTTGTAAAATTGCTCAGTACATTCGTTCGAATTATCTGATTTGATAATTTCCTCCCAGTTGCACTGGCTCAATAGCTGATATAATCTGATGTAGTCACCGTTTTTGAAATTGTAATTGTGGAAGTTGTTGTCACAAATCTCATTATTAAAGTTTTTGCCAACAATAAGGCCTAAATTGATCTCTAGTGGAGGATGATACTGATCAATACTTACTAAAGGGGTTTCAGAAAGCGATACTTCTGCCTCGGTCATATTCGTTAGGACTAAGTCAAGTGTGTTATTAATATGATTTAAAACATTGTTTATTGTATATAGATCATACTTGCATAAAATATTTTATATTGAGCAGCAAAGGAAAAAGGAATTCGACCAGAGTGGAAGGATGTTTCAGACAAAGCAGTTGGATTGAAGGCTTTGTGGGCACAGTGGGACTCACTTAGAGTTATGAACGGGCTGTTAAAAAGAGCATGGGAGAGCCCGGATGGAAAGCAAGTTGTTATGCGTCTAGTGATTCCCAGGTGTCGAGTACCGAAAGTACTTCAAGAAGTGCATAATGGAGCATCCGGTGGACACTTCGGCGTTAACAAGACCCTGAATAAAGTACGTGAACGATTTTACGGGGTAAATAGTCGTCAAGATGTTGAAGCTTGGTGTCGTAATTGTAAAATTTGTGCAGCCAGTAAAGGACCACAGACTAGAAGTAGGGGTGCAATGAAGCAATATAACGTCGGGGCTCCTTTTGAGAGGATTGCGATCTATATAGCCGGACCATTCCCAGTAACCAAGGACGGTAACAAGTACATACTGGTTGCCATGGACTATTTTAGTAAATGGCCTGAAGCCTACGCAATTCCGAACCAGGAAGCGGTTACTGTCGCCAAAGTCTTGGTAGATAACCTGATATGTCGGTTTGGTGTACCCCTGGAGCTGCATTCAGATCAAGGGAGAAATTTTGAGTCAGGGGTATTTCAGCAAATCTGCAAGTTATTGGGAATACACAAAAGGCAGACGACAGCTCTTCACCCGCAATCAGATGGAATGGTGGAGCGACATAATAAGACTATGAAAGAACATCTCTCTAAAGTCGTTCATAAAAATCAACGTGACTGGGACCTCCACATACCGTTTTTCCTCATGGCGTATAGAGCTGCTATCCACGAGACTACAAAACAGACTCCGGCTCGTGTAGTATTTGGACATGAGATCAGACTGCTGTGTGATTTGATGTTTCGAACACCAGGTGGAGAACGGCTTCCTGTGAACAGCTATGTAGATGAAGTGAGTGAACGGCTAAGGAATGTCCATGAGTTGGTTAGAGACCAAATCACCATAGCTAGTGACAGAATGAAGGCTCGATATGACCGTAAGGGTAGTTCAGAAGGGTTCAAGGCAGGAGACCTGGTTTGGCTGTACAACCCACAGTGGAAGAAAGGAAGGTCACCGAAACTTCAACCGCCTTGGGATGGACCGTATACTGTTATTACCCGAATTAATGACGTCGTCTATCGGATTCAACGGAGCAAAAAGTCCAAGATGAAGATCGTGCATTTGGACAGACTGGCAAAATACATCGATGATTCTGAGTTGCCTGATCGGGACGATCAGGCTTAAGGAGGGGGCAGTGTTATGAATTACACCCCCTTGGAATTGGAGATGTACGCCTATGCCTACTAATTGTCACTGGGAGCTGTCAGAATAAAATGGACTTTTCTGGAATATTGTTGGAGAAGATTCCTGAATGTTTCTAGATGAATCTAGAGATTCAAATTCGGAGTATATAAGGCGCGATTACCAGCGCGGAAGAGGAAGTTTTATTAAGAAGACAGTTTATAAAAGTGAACAAGTGGAAAAGTGAAAAGTGAGGTTAGATAATATTAAGTAAACAAGTATTGTACAGTCAGTAAATTGTTAAATAAAGTGTTAGTAGTGTTTAATCTCTTGTTAGAATTATTTAGAACCCACGGATTCATACAGGGTGTTTCCTAAAAGGTGGAAATCCGTAACAATATTGTATTTTAAATAAAATGTGTTTTTTTTTGTTTCCACCGTCATATCTTCAAAACTGATGTTGCTATCGACGTTGTTTTTTTTTTTCAATTAAAGTACACAGAATAGCGCTTTTAACTGTACTAATGGTTTTTACACAGTTCTCATTTTCATTTCCTTAAAAATTAGGAAAACTAGATATTTGAATTTTACGTATTACAATTTTCACCAATCGATAAACTTTTTTATTTTTGAAAATTTTTATACACATACAGTGAAGCAAATGTAGCCCAAACATTAGAAAAGTTTTTGATATAATTTTTTTTTTCCCAATGTGTATCGTTTGGCAACAGCGATTTTTTTTAAAGCGCGCTAAATTAGTCATATGTATTATTGCGGCTCACAATCTAGGTACGTACACTGCGTATGGAAGGTAGGATAAGATGCGTCTAACTAATATACTATTCAAATGTATTGACACCTCACCTTAACCGCGAATATCTCAAAAACGGAGGAACGGAAAAATTTGAAAAAATCATGTCTATTGTAAATAATTCACTGAAATTTGAATAATGTACATTGGACAGTTTTGAAGTGCTGCTAAGTTATATTGAAAAATGTCCTACTTTTTAAGGAAATTTTGACAATACCAGTTTTAAATCCATTATATATTTGAAAATATGCCTACTATATAAATAATATTTTAGATGCCGATAAGGCATGGTATTTTTTGTACGAGGAAATTTTGTCATAATTTTTTATTCTAAAATTTTGCAGTTAATCTAAAAAACGTGACATCATGTTTATTCGGTTATTTATCAAGGTATTTACAAAAATTTTGATAAAATGGTTAATTATATAAAATGTAAGCATTTTCAGAAAAAAGAATTGGTACCTATATATCAAATATTAATTTAGTTATCAAGTGCAATAGATAATATTATTGCCCGCGTTCTGCATTATTATCTATTGCACTTGATAACTAAATAAATATTTGATATATACCAATTCTTTTTTCTGAAAATCCTTACATTTTATATGATTAACTATTTTATTAAAAATCTTTTAAATACCTTGATAAATAGCCGAATAAACATGAGGTCACGTTTTTGACAATAACTGCCAAATTTTAGAATAAAAAATGATGAAAGAATTTCTTCGCACAAAAAAAATGCCGTGCTTTATCTAAAATATTATTCATATAGTAGGCATATTTTTCAAGATATAATGAATTTAAAACTGGTATGGTCAAAATTTCCTTAAAAAGTAGGGCATTTCTCAATATAACTTAGCAGAACCTCAAAACCGTCCAATGTACATTATTCAAACTTCAGTGAATAATTTACAATAGACACATAATGAACGCATAGTTTCTCAAATTTTCTCTGGTCCGCCATTTTTGAGATTTCGCGGTTAAAATGAGGGGTCAATACATTTGAATCGTATATTAATAGTTTGCGGGATTTGGAGTATATGTATAAACAGTTTTAAATAAATGCGATGCTGTAGAATATTCGCAATTTAGTTTTCTAAAATAATGGAGTGCATTATTTGTCAGAAAATTTGGCGAGATGATGACAAATCTGTGGTACCAAGACCTAGGATATAAGGTTTGTTGTCACTAATATCTAGTGCTGAAAAAAGACGACATCGCGGAAATATTGTGTGAGAAAAGATAATATTTTAAATGACGAAATTTAATTAAAATATCATATAGACTGTCGTATAGGTAGACAAGTTTCGAAAACATGAACGTTTTTTGCAATCATACAGTGCCGCCGCGCCGCGCCGATTTGCAACAGATGCTGCACAGTACTTAATCGAATACGAAATATTAATAATAGATGGAGGATTTAAATTAACAGAAAAAGTAGTTTCACTACATAAACGTCATTCAAAAATGATCAAAAATCTATTTAGCAAACAGGAAGATACCAGGATGATTTTGCATGCAATGTACGAAACTAAATTTAGCAAACAAACATTGGTGAAATCGGTTGATATAGATGTATTAATTTTACTTACTCTCCTTTTTTCGGACGGACTCTGAATGGACCTAATTATGCAACTTGGACACGGCACTAGCAGACAATTTTTGTCAATATAGAAGGTAGTGCAAAGTTTATGAACTACAGTTTGTTCTTGTCTTCATTGTTTTACTGGTTGCGACACCACTAATGGTTTTTTTAAAATATTTAAAAAATCTGAGTTTGATGTTCTTAAAGAATATTGTTATTTTTCAAAAATCATCGGAACTGTCATTGCTGTCTAAAAACGAAGCTTTAAAAATCATTACAAAATTGATTCTAGTACTGTACAAAAACAAAAATAAACAAATTCAGATATTAAACGACCTAAGGATCAAATTAGCAACAACAACAAACGGAGCTTCGTTCAACTGAAGGCACCTTTTACCACCCATTCTTAAGGTAAACATATATATTTAAATAATAGAATTTCCTATCTAATATATTTAGTTAACTATTGCAGGTTTATGTATCAACTTAGAATATCGTACAGAAGCAATATGCCAACTACACTTATAAATGGCCCATGGTTCAGGACGGAATTTAAGTGACGATGTTTGGACAATATTTTCATTAAGTATTTATTGTTCAGATAAAAATTGTGAAAATCGAAAACATGACTGTGTTAAAGAAGGCCTAAAATGTTGTAACGAGTGTAAATGTCGTACTTGAAATACTGTTATTTAAAGGTTTCGATGAATGTACAGACGAACTAGAATGCTTTTAATGCAGGGCCTACGTAACTAAATACTCATTTGTCAATAGAAAAATAGTTGCAAAACAATAAAGTTGTTTTATTCCTGTGTCTTGGTTTAATTCAATCAAAAATGTGTAATAACCTACTTATTAGGTAGCTACTTACTTTATAACAATGATTTATATTTACCTGCTTTTAAATATTTTTTACCTTAAAACAACCAAAGGTAGGTTATACCTTAGGTTCATACCTATTTTGGAGCTGTCAATAAAAGCCCGATTAGTACATATGAATCCAACAACCGTAGTCCGCAGGCGGTAAGCAGCATAATGAGAGCCGGGCGTGCAAGAATATGTTTTAGCCCGTTTTAAGAAAATCACTGACTACATGCTATAACCTGCACATCAAAAATTATGATTCTAAAAACTTTTTTCATATACTGGCTTCAATTTGTTCACAGCATGTATATACATATTTTCATAAATAAAAATTTTTCTCGATTGCTGAAAAATACATTCACGAAAATAACAACTTTAAGTTTGCTATTATTTTAACAATTAAAAAAAATATATTTTACAATCACATTGTACATAGTTAGAAGCGTTGTTGTGTCTACTTCACTTTAAAAAAAAAAATCAGTTCCATATCACAATTATTTTTAAAGATATAATGGTGGGGACGTTAAAAAACATGTTTCATGGAAAAATCATTTTTTTACAGTTTTTTCGAAATAAAAAAGTTCCTGACCACCAGAAAATGTCGTGAAAAGTGGTTTCATGTACACGATCACCTAATTAAAGAATCGCACCAAGTCTGGTTTGGTTTTACGCCAGTTTTTTTTTTCTCGGAAACTAAGCGACTTTGCTTCCCAATTTTACTCGTCTATGCTGTTCTTGGGAAAATAATGGAGAATGTACGAAAGCATAGTAATGTTAAACTAGTTACTAAATGGGATGGTGCTGAAGCATTAACTTCTAATCCAGAATTTAAATCAGCATATATTTTTAATGAGAATCTTGTGGCAATCGAATTGAATAAAACAGAAATTTATTTTAATAAAGCTATATATGTTTGTATGAGTATATTAGATTTGGCAAAAACTACAATATATAGTTTTCATTATGATTATATGAAAAGAGAATTTGGCGAAAACTGTAGCGTCCTATACACTGATACAGATTCGCTAATATATGAAGTTAATGCCAATGATATATATATATACCTTAATCAAACGCGATGCGATTAAATACTTTGATACCAGTGACTAACCTGAGGATAACGTTTATGATATCCCTCGAGTGAATAGGAAGGTAATTGGTTTGATGAATGATGAACAAAATGGCTCGATAATGACTGAATTCGTGGGACTTAGGTCTAAAATGTATGCAGTTAGAGTTCAAGGAGCAGACAAAACTAAAAAAATAAAAGGCATAAAAAAATCTATAGTTAAAAACAAAATTACTTTTGACGATTATACAGACTGTTTAAATAATTCAGCTGAAAAAACAGTTAAGTAATCAAAATTTGACTAAATCTAAAAAGTATTCTGTTAATACTGTTACACAAACCAAAATTGCTCCAAGTTCTTACGATGATAAAAGATATTTAATTAAGAATTCATATGAAACTTTACCATGGGATCATCATGCTATAATGGACATGTAATAAAAATAGTTTATGTCACATAATATCCTTATTCTAAATGTATAAGTTGTATACCCTTAAAATTAAATTATTATATAATAAACAGGTAATCAGATTTTAATATTTAACTGAATCTACATGTATTTATGATCTTGTATTATTGTATCGTAGGTGTAACAATTATAACAAATATAAATCTAGTCTTAAACAACTTTTGCTTGAGAAATGTATATATACGTACAATGAATTTTAATCTGTATTTGTGTTATATTTATTATTTTTGTGTTTTATATTTACTACGTATTGTCCTGTATTGTATACTGAATTATGTATTTTTTCTTATTGACGTTCACATCTGTTATTATAACAGCCAAAGTAATTATATATAAATAAATAAATAAATAAATAAATAAATAAATAAATAAATAAATATAAAATAAAATTGTAATGAACATATAGTGTTTTATTTAAATAACCCATCTTTATTAAAGTTATATAGCATATTTGTAATAGCATGCTTTTGTATTTGAAATAAATGAAGTATTACGAGCAATTTGAATTCGTAAACTTCAAGTTATGATATACACCATTACTATAAGTATGTCTGTCATTAATTGGTTGTCATCTTGCTAAGGTGGTGTAAAAAGTTGACGATACGGCTTATGCGACGCGTCTCTACATGGGACCAGTATCGACCCTAGTGTCTATTAGACTTCCCTACAAAAGAAGCTGTCACTACAAGGGGTCAGATATATCAGCATCAGCATCCCAATTGTCGACCATCCGATTAGACAAACAGAATAATATTTTCGCTTTAAAAATTAATATATGTAGACGCCGTGCCGCTTCCCACTATCTCGAATCTCAATCATTAAATTATGTATTAGCATACAGTAATTTTTACAAGTCCACATATGCTGTTGTCTAGGTTGAGAACGGTTGAGTGATTTCCCAAAAGTTCAAATTCTCTAAAGTCTGAATCGATACCATTGCCATTGTCTGGAATAAGAAAATACATGGGATTTTGGTCCAGAAGCCCTGTAGCTTTTCTACTGATTCTCTATCTTCAGCATTGTTATCCTGGATATAAGATGGTGCTAATCTTATTTGGAAAGTACCGTGAGTGATATCTAGCAAATCCATTATATTCAACCATATAAAATGTGGTACATCATTCTCCCCCAAAGTTACCCATTCACCCTTCTAAAACGCAAGCCTTCTTGTTGTACTAGAGCTTGTATAATTTCATAGAATTTTATTAATTAGTTTAGGGTGAAAGAAGCGTTTTAGAGAAAAATGCCAAGAGCCAATAGTTACTTATTTTTGTTCAAAGAACATGCCTGCCGGTTTTCAGAATTTCTTAGACGAAAATAATTTTGACTAAGAATTTCCTTACATTTTTATTTTTTTTTCTACTTCAAAAAGATCGCAAAATATCCAGGCATATTCTTTATGTAAAAATAATCAACTTATGCCACCCTCAACTTCTTCTTCAAAGTGCTTCCTTTTCCCGTAAACGAATTACAAAAAAATATTTATTTTTTTTTGTTTGTTATTTCTTTTTCGGGAGAAGGAAGCATTTTGAAAAAAACACCAAGAGGCACAACCAAAAAATTAGCCTGAATATTTTCAGAATTTTTATGGACCATTTAAGCAGACCTTCGCAGATATTCAATTTCAATCGCCTCTAGATCAAAAAATCAAATTCGGTCGGACTGGTGGTCAAAGAGAATTTTAATTAGGGGGCCCAGGAGAACATTTTCTCCAAGAGTCAGAACAATCGACTTAAAAAACTGCGGGGTTCTTTGCAGAGTGAGAGCTGCATATTGGGTACTGCATATGAATGGACATTTTAAAATCTAATTAGACTAGATTAATGGCCGTGCTCTCTGGGTGGGTTAACCATGTGATGACACTACTCAACTTGGGTAAGTAAGGGTATTTGAGCACACTGCACTGTGGTTCCCAAGACGGTCAAATCCAAAAATATTGACATCAACAACGCGAATAATTTTCCCTGCTACTTCTTTAATGCCCATATTTGAAGCAGGTATAAAGACTGTCATCGGCGTCGGCATCGAGAACAAATTATGACTCATGTTTTAGTCTTCTGCCGAAACAGAAGTCGTTTGAGCGCAAGAAAATAGTCTTCTGCCGAAGCAGAAGTCATTTGAGCACGAGAAAGTCTATATAAGAGGACACTTTTTCTCAGCGAGCAAGTAGTGATCGATCCTTCAAGTAGTAATGTTCCAGCCTTCAGCAACTAATAGTCTTCTGCCGAAATTGAAGTCATTTGAGCACCGACGCCAACGCCGACGCTGATGAGGTTATCCCTTCCTCTTGTGTTGTAACCAGACAGTGTGTTTTACTTGAGTTTTATTGTGTTGAGTGTCAAGTGGCAATGCATACCCGGAGTGGCAAGGCAGTAGGCACCGGGGTCGCGAGCGACGTCTCCACGTCGGCCCCCCCTCACTGCACGACGCCCCTCACAGCATCTGACCACGAAGTGCTCCGCCAACACGACGCCCTGACAAGGGGTACGGGGGTCACGCCCGACGTCTCCACGACGGTGGCCCCCACACACTGCACGACAAGCAACACAGCAACCCGGCTCGGCGAGGTAAGCATGTCCTCTGATTTCTCCACAGGCACAAGTGCTCCGCATGGCGTCGCGACGACGGCGCCCCAATACTGTGCGTCGCCGGGCTCAGCACCCAGGCATAGCGAGGCAGGACTCGCCACCAACATAGGACACGACACTGGGGTCACGCATGACGTCATCACGACGATGCCCCCTCGCTGCATGGCACGCAGCGCAGCCACCTGGCATGAAGCCCAGGCAACAAATATGGAATGGAGTAGCAACGATTCTCAGGCGATGCCCCCCTACTGCATGGAGCGCAACGCAGCATCGTGGCATGGAAACTCGGCAACGGAACAGAGATTGGGTGGTGATGATGATATGGTGATGCCCCCTCGCTGTATGGTGGACCCAACAGCATCCCGGGCCAACGACGATTCCTTGGCGCTGGAAGATCGCCGCTTCGCTGGATTCGCTTCCACACATGGGGAAGCCTCCATCTCTGACTCAGGGCTGCCCAGCGGTCAGTACACCATTGCTGCCACACCCGACTGGCCCCAACTCTTCAGCGACGCCTCGCTGACACCTCGCCGCCAGCTGGCCACCCCTCGCTGCATGGTACCACCAACAGCAACCAGCCCAAGTCCAAGCACGCCGCCCAACGCACAGTACTTCGTCACGCCTACCTCGTCGGCCGGCGCCTACCACGTCACCCCACCGTACCAGACGGCAAGACCTAGTGCTACGCCACAAAGACAAATAGTGCTCCAAACCCAAACGACTGGAACGATCCCAGTCCCCTCTGCCGCTGTGACGGCTTATCCCCAACCGAGCTTGGGACTACCCTCTTACGAACAATTAACACAACTCCTGGCTCTGACGACTTCAAATTTAGCCTCCATTACCCGGCAACAAGAAAATAGCCGGCCACCCATCACTGCACGGAACGCATCACAGCCGTACGCACCGGAAAGGGCTTATATCCGTGGACATGGCGACCAACAGCGTGAGGCCAGATCTTTCCGGAGGGAAGAGGATCCACGACAACCCGAACACACAAACCCTGGGGAAATGGACCCCCAGTGGCGCCCAACACAAAACCTAGCAGAGAGCATGACAAGACTAATGGAGGGAAGCGTTCAAGCCGCAATACACGCAATACAAGGTCATCACAGGATGCCCACAAGAAGAACGAGAGCGCTACCCACTTACTCAGGCCTGGAATGGGAGGATCCAGTCAACTTCCTGGATGAGCTCGAGGAGGCGATGCTCCATGAAGACATCCACGGCAGGGATAAAGTGAGAGTGGCCATTGAACAGCTCGAGGGTCAAGCCAGACGCACCCTGGAGATGTGGAAGTCCCACAACATAACATACGAATTTTTAAAGGAAAAGCTCCTGCGGCAGTTCAACGACACTGCCACCCTGGGGAAGCTACGCTCCAGGTTACACGGGGAGGGACAAAAAGACGACGAACCCGCCGCCGTTTTTATACAACGTAAAATTGGACTCTGGCTGAGGGTAGATAGGTATACGCCGGAAGAAGAGATGGTTATGGAGGTGCGCGAGCTCCTGCGACCGGAACTAAGATTCGCAACTAGAAATGTTCCAGTGGCCACGATGGAAAGCTTGAGCCGAGTGGCTGAAAACGCCGAGGGTGACTACAGGGAATTTCAGAGGCAACTCCGACCGCTGCCGAGGCCAGCCACCATCCCGCCTGCAAGTAATAATACCAATAGTCTACCAAAGTGCCGCAAGTGCCCGGGATTTCACTATCACCGAGACTGCCCCACCAACCAAACTCAGTCAGAGCCCCAGCAAGGCAACTCCAATTTCCGCGGACACGACTCCAACCAGCGAGCCAACCCCAATTTCCGTGGACACGACCCCAACCAACAGGGAAACCCTAACTTCCGCCAACAAAATGTCCAGACAGGGGGTAGTAACTTCCGAGGGCATAGCACCAACTCAAACAACCCTGGCCAACAAGCAGGTCCAACCAATAACCCAGGCCCAGGACAGACATCCACGGCACCACCACAGCAGAGAAGCCAGTCAACCACACGGCAAGAACACCGCAATGCACCGCCATCGGGAAACTCCCAATGGGTCGGGCAGAACTAGGGCGCCCGGCCCCACCGCTGGAAATTAACAGCCTAGAATTACGAACCAAGACAGAGGACGCAGTGCTGCAACTACAAGCCCAGCAACAAGCCACAACCTTGGTGTCTCCACCACCGACCAAGAAGAATGAGATCGACGAAGCTACAGCCAAGCAGGAACAGGACACGTATCAACCACGCCCGTTGACACCACGGCAACAAAGCAACAGAGCAGCCGCCTTTGCTTTCCTTTGCCCGGGCCGCCTGGACAGGCGGTCACCAGTCAACACCGTGACGCAAGATGCTACCTCCCTCGGCTCAGACCAGTCAACCACGCTCATTCCTCAGCCTCAGCCAGGTGAACAGGAACCCAAGGAAGTGGCGAGTATGGACGCCTTCCCGGACCAGCAGGACGCTGGACTTTCCCGGAAGGATAAAAGGTCAGTATTGCCAACCACTGCCCCACTAATAGCCTCTGTATTCTTCGACAAGGTATTCCCGCCAACTCATACCCGAGATGCCAGCACGAAGCCATCTCCCCCGAGGTCACCTCCACTCGGCCTGCCAGGCCCCGAGCCGCCTCCCAGGATTCAGTCCAGCCAGACTGACCTACTCAGACAATCTCTGCAACAGACCACCGACATCGATGATGACGATACCGATGATGACGATACCGAAGATGACGATCCCGAAGATGACGATACCGAAGATGACGATCCCGAAGATGACGATACCGGAGATGACGATACCGACGATGATGACAGCAACGACGAGGATGACGATCCCGAGGATCCAGGTCATCCAGCCCCGCCAGAACCAGCAGCACCTGCTGTCACAGGACACCAGCCCGCTGCCCCAGAGCCAGCAGCACCCGCTGCCCAACAGCCAACCACGCCTACTGTCACAGGACCAGTAGCGCCCGTTGCCCAGAAGCCAGTCACGCCTACTATCACAGGATCAGTAGTGCCCGCTGCCCAACAGCCAACCACGCCTACTGTCACAGGACCAGTAGCGCCCGTTGCCCCGAAGCCAGTCACGCCTACTATCACAGGATCAGTAGTGCCCGCTGCCCCAAAGCCAGATGCCAACGCACAAGTCTACATCCGTGGACCTGGTACCTACTTCCGTGGACATGGCGACTATCTACGTGGACATAGCACCACAGCCGCCGCTAAACCAAAATTTCCAGCCCGCCGACTGCCCCCAGTCGTGCCTGGTCCATCCACTTCAGCCAAGAGGAGACAAACAAACAAGAATGAGAAGTCCCCGGCGCTGTCAGCCGCACCGCCGCCGCCAGCAGACCCTGGGCCTTCTACGTCAAGACAAGAGCAGCCGCTCGACACGACGCCGATACTGTTCCCGATGCCGTTCTGGGCGAAGGCCGTGACCACGCCTGGCCACGACCGACAGCAGCCATCCGCCAGCCAGATGCCTGTCCCAGTCCGGACACGAGTATTCGTCAACTCGAACGCCAGCCCGAGCTCAGCCGGCTCCGGCGCACCGCTCCAGGATCCCGCTACCTTAGCACGTAGCACAGCAGGACCTAGCAGCCCCCACGAGGCGCTCCAGTATCCCACTGCCTTAGCCCGCAGTACAGCAGGACGTTGCAGCCTCAATAAATCGCTCCAGTCTCCCGTTGCCTTAGCAAGCAACACAGCAGGACGTTGCAGCCTCACAGGTTCGCTCCAGAATCCCGTTGCCTTAGCGAGCGACACAGCAGGACTTAGCAGGACTTAGCAGCCCCCAATTCGCAACAGGATCAGGCAGCCCCGGGCGTCGCGGAGACGACGTCCAGAAGAGCGAAACTTGCGATAACATACCATTGTAAATAATTCAACGCCACAGGGCGAAAACTTTGTTCAAACTAGAATACATTTATGATTTGTCACATAAAATACTTTAATTTTAAATATCTTGTTTTACCTAAAATATCTTAATGGACCTATTATTAGTTACTTATATAAAATATCTTACCACACTTAATCTTAGTCTATATATGTTAAAATATCTTAGTTGTTGAAATATCTTAACACTTACTCTTAGTTTATAGTTTTGAAAATATTGTATCCACTCACTCTTACATTATATAATTGAAATTATTGAACTGAAACATAACCTGTATGCCTTTATTAATGTTCAATAAAGTCACAAAAAAGGGGGGTGGTGTCATCGGCGTCGGCATCGAGAACAAATTATGACTCATGTTTTAGTCTTCTGCCGAAACAGAAGTCGTTTGAGCGCAAGAAAATAGTCTTCTGCCGAAGCAGAAGTCATTTGAGCACGAGAAAGTCTATATAAGAGGACACTTTTTCTCAGCGAGCAAGTAGTGATCGATCCTTCAAGTAGTAATGTTCCAGCCTTCAGCAACTAATAGTCTTCTGCCGAAATTGAAGTCATTTGAGCACCGACGCCAACGCCGACGCTGATGAGGTTATCCCTTCCTCTTGTGTTGTAACCAGACAGTGTGTTTTACTTGAGTTTTATTGTGTTGAGTGTCAAGTGGCAATGCATACCCGGAGTGGCAAGGCAGTAGGCACCGGGGTCGCGAGCGACGTCTCCACGTCGGCCCCCCCTCACTGCACGACGCCCCTCACAGCATCTGACCACGAAGTGCTCCGCCAACACGACGCCCTGACAAGGGGTACGGGGGTCACGCCCGACGTCTCCACGACGGTGGCCCCCACACACTGCACGACAAGCAACACAGCAACCCGGCTCGGCGAGGTAAGCATGTCCTCTGATTTCTCCACAGGCACAAGTGCTCCGCATGGCGTCGCGACGACGGCGCCCCAATACTGTGCGTCGCCGGGCTCAGCACCCAGGCATAGCGAGGCAGGACTCGCCACCAACATAGGACACGACACTGGGGTCACGCATGACGTCATCACGACGATGCCCCCTCGCTGCATGGCACGCAGCGCAGCCACCTGGCATGAAGCCCAGGCAACAAATATGGAATGGAGTAGCAACGATTCTCAGGCGATGCCCCCCTACTGCATGGAGCGCAACGCAGCATCGTGGCATGGAAACTCGGCAACGGAACAGAGATTGGGTGGTGATGATGATATGGTGATGCCCCCTCGCTGTATGGTGGACCCAACAGCATCCCGGGCCAACGACGATTCCTTGGCGCTGGAAGATCGCCGCTTCGCTGGATTCGCTTCCACACATGGGGAAGCCTCCATCTCTGACTCAGGGCTGCCCAGCGGTCAGTACACCATTGCTGCCACACCCGACTGGCCCCAACTCTTCAGCGACGCCTCGCTGACACCTCGCCGCCAGCTGGCCACCCCTCGCTGCATGGTACCACCAACAGCAACCAGCCCAAGTCCAAGCACGCCGCCCAACGCACAGTACTTCGTCACGCCTACCTCGTCGGCCGGCGCCTACCACGTCACCCCACCGTACCAGACGGCAAGACCTAGTGCTACGCCACAAAGACAAATAGTGCTCCAAACCCAAACGACTGGAACGATCCCAGTCCCCTCTGCCGCTGTGACGGCTTATCCCCAACCGAGCTTGGGACTACCCTCTTACGAACAATTAACACAACTCCTGGCTCTGACGACTTCAAATTTAGCCTCCATTACCCGGCAACAAGAAAATAGCCGGCCACCCATCACTGCACGGAACGCATCACAGCCGTACGCACCGGAAAGGGCTAATATCCGTGGACAAGACAAATCCCGATAAGAAAGTAAAACCGTTGAATTTCGGTTTCCGAAGTGACCACACATCGTTAAAGCTTACTTGTGTTAGAAATAGCATCTGCCAAATACTTGTTTGACGTCTGGCAGTGTAAAACTGGGAGTGACGTGGAAAGAGCTTGCATAATGACAGAGCCCTTGCCCGACATCGAAAATGTGAATACTAACAATTTACAAAACCGAATAAGTTACATTTACAAAAAACTAGTGGACTATTGGAAGAAGTGTAACCGTACACAGTCGCGGTTCATGGAAAAGCATTCAGCACGGTTGAATGTCGTTATAGCATGTAATCTTTCAAGAATTATTATTGTTATGCATCCAATAGACGTCGAGAATAAGAGAAATGGTTCGAAGAAAGTCAGTGATAAGTAATTATTTATAATCATTAAACTATTCAACAGACCATTATGAAATTCAGTAGTTGTCTATCGAGGGGTAAACCACCGTCGTCACTCGTTCTCCGAATTTTAGGCAGGCTGTCAGCATCAGCCATGGCAGTGGCGGTAATATAATTGAAAGCCTTGCAAGTGCGTCTGGTTGGAGTTACGCAGGTGCCGCAAGGAGGCAGTCTCGGCAGTTTGTGTAATTTCTACAAGTGGTTGACCTCGCATGTACTGTTTTGATAGTATATAGTATAAAATAAGAATTTCTTTACAATCCTAAACGGAAATTTGCAGACGTAAATGTAGCAAGCAAATGCCAATTTTTCGAAGTCAGTAACAAGTAAGTATATCGACTTAACATAAAAAACAAACTAATCAGTTTCAACAGAACAACACTGTACATAACTACAACACCCGCACATGTAATCAAATACACACTCCCTTTTCAAGATTGTCGGTGAGCCAAAATTCACATGTCGATCTTGGTATCACCTGCTACAATAAGCTTAGCCAAATACTAGATGGTGTAGATTAACTAAGCTACAAGATGTTTAAAAATGTATGTTATATATGTATCTACTAAGCAAGGCTTTCTATTCTGTCGAGGAGTTTTTAACTTGTAATATTTAGTTTGATTTTAACTTGTAATGTCTAGTTTGATTTTCAGTGTATATTGTTTGTGTGTTTTTAGTAATTTTGAATAATGTTAGTATTATAGTGATTAGTGTTTTACTTTCTGTCGACAACTCTGATAATTTGTATTGTACAATATTTAAAGATGAATTAATGTATATTAATATTACTATTATTATTATTAGAATAAATAAAGATCAAGGATAGAAGCAACCTTTTATTTGAAACTTTACTTTTCTAGGAGTAGTAGTTCTCGACAAAATCACATATCAAGGGATTTGACCAATGAACTTAGTGTTATATGCTTAGCACATATCACGTATTAATACATATTATATAAAATAACTTGTCTGTTGTCACTTTTAGTTTTACCAATTATTATTCATATTTTCTTAAAAAATATATGGATGGATGAGAACTTATAAATTTGCTTTTATAGTAGGCAAAAGTTTAATGGATGTTTTAAACTAAACCCCACATCATATCATTAATAACTATAGACATAATAGATTATTTCTCAAAAATATGGATATCTCTGATTTCACTGGTCAGATTTTAAAAATCCAAAGCCTCAATCATTTGTTTCAATGAAATTTAATAGTGCATTTTTTAAAAACACGAATGTCAGAGCGATTCTAAAAATTTTTATTTAAAAATGTTTTCTCTACAAATTTTGAAAGCAGAGATAAAAACCTGCAACTTGAGTCTTAGAACGACTACATTGGGGCACAAAAAGAAAATATTTTCAAAATCGGTCCAGATCACCTTCTGGACAATATTTTTAGCTAAATTTCATTATTTTGACAGATCGATAGATAACTTTACTGCCCACAGTTTTTATCCCAAACATTTCTTTCTATTTTTCCAAGAAATAAAAGCTATTACGAAAAATCCTGTTTTTTTTAAATTCTCTTGGTTATATAGGTACTTATTCAGAATCATGGTATCTAGCGGCCGTCTACCTCAATTTGACGCAATTAGGTCTGTTTTCGTCTCTGGCGCTTGGTCTATTAATGCAACAAACTGATGCATGTGACTTGATGAGAAAATGGGAAAAATGTGCGCTTTACTTTTGTGTTTCTAACTCCTTTCATTGCAAATCGCATTTCCCTTTATAATTCTATATTGACGTGTTTACGACAAGAAGACATCTTTAAAAATTAATATCAATTGTATTGCCCAGTAAATGTTTTCAAATATACCAGCATACCACCATTTTAAAAAGAAGAATTGAAATACAATTAAACATTATTGTTAGTGCATAGGTGACTACATATAACTAGTTACAATATTGTTATAATTCGGTACTTGTAGTATAATCAAAGAGTAGAGTACCTGTTAAGTATAATAGTAAATTAATGGAATTTGGTATTTTATTGGGCGTCCCGTCCCGTGTTATTAGAAATGATTTGGTTTAATTTCTTATTTCGTTTCCTCTTTTCTCATTCACAAAATAATTCTCGGTGAAGGGCGGATCTTAAACTATAATAAATGCAGAGGGAGCTCGTATCAGTGTAGCATTTGTTGCAAAATGTACGTTTGCACGGTTCCGTGCTATACATGTTTTTGCAAAAGTATTATGTTTTTTGGAAAAACAAAAATAGTGCGATACACAGAAAACATGAATGAAGTTTAGCATCGAGTCCTTTTTCTCATATTTTGATTCTAAATGTTTTTTAAAAAATCATAAAATCTCGCAATTTACTGCTAACTAAAACAAATGTTATTAATTAATACCAAGTTTTTTCAAAATATTAAAACGTTACGAACCTAGATTGATATGTTTTCTTCCATTTTTCGCTTGTACAAATTTCGTAATTGCAATGGTCCAATTATAATTTGTCGGGGACGGTGCGGCGTTTTAGACTAATTTATTTCTGATTTTTAGACGGCATACCCACTCTTAAGTGTGACCACACATATTTTTTGTCGCAATGCGCAATGTTTTTATATTTATATTACAATAGGATTTTGCAAAATAAATAAACTGTGTTATAATACTATCAATTGTATATAACGTTAACATTAGAATTATCCACAAGTATATTATTTGACTTGGTTAAATAATTATCGTTTTGTTTCGTACTTACTTTATTTTCTTCTAATAAAGTGTATATAAACCTTTGAAAAATAATGTTTTGGTGTCAAATTGTGTCTCTTATGTCCTAAACACCAGTACTTATCTTAAAAATAAATGTTTAAAAGTCGTGTCATCAAACTAACTAATTATGACCGCCTTTATATTGGTGCGGAACCACTGTGCACCTGCTTTAATAATTTTTCTGTATGTGAAAGCAGTGCCAGTAAAGTCTAATTTTTGGAAAAGATACTATACTCGCCAAGTTCTCTCAGAATAAGTAACAATAATAAATAATGAATGTTAAACGGGCCTATCTTACCAACGGGGTAATTTACTCAAACTTCATATTGCATTTTTTTTTTAAATACGTTTATACAAGGTAATCGTCGAATAATTACAACACTGAAAATTCGAGATCAATCAAGTAGTTTCAGAAATATACTGCTTTAAGTATGAACCGATGCACAGGAAGCTCTGACGTCACCTACTCCCGAAATTCGTCTTGAAGATAAAAATATCTGATCAATAATAACAAGCAATATAAAAAATACTAAAACATGAATAAAGAGAAAAGTAAATTTCATAAGAAAAGAACATTCTAACATTATTAAATCATATGTATAGCAGTTAATATTATTCACACAATTCATGTTACTTTATATTATATTTATATCAGCTATTAGCAAAAGCACATTTCATTTATTTATTTATTTATTTATTAAATGGGGTTGCCCCCAATTGTACAAATAAACTGAAATAAACATACAAAAATGTGTAAAACAATTAAATATAACAGCAATAATACAAATATAATATTACATTACATTAACTTTTACACAAATATTTTTTAACAACATTAAGACTGATATGAAAAAAATCCAAATTAATTTCGTTACAGTTAGACATCATTCTATTAATAGGATTATTCATCCCATATAGAGTTCTGTGATCTTCCAGAGCAAAGCTGTAGACCATGCGAAGTTATCTTTGTGGAGTATGAAAGTTTATTAATGCTAACAAATCAGGACAGACAATGTAATTATTACACAATTTATAGAATAGAATGACATCGGTATTGTATCTGTGTTTCTCAAGACTTTGGATGTTTAACCTTGTCAATATAAAGTCATATGCCATTGAAGTTTTGTCGTTGACGAGAGCACATGTGTAATTTATAAGAGCTCCACAACCCTCTCAAGTGGTTACGGTTAAAACAAGTGAAATATTAAGTTTGGATATAGTCAAGTGTATAGGTGGGTCATATGTGTCTGTTAAGTAATACTTCAAAATATATATAGAGACACGACCAGTAAGATAAGGCAAAGTGAGTAAATTTAAAATATCGTGTTGATACCTGACATTGCCCTGAACTTTCTTGTTAAGATTTAGGTATCTAAACAAGTAAATAATTATAGCACTTTGACACTGCTCGAGGGCATTTAGGTCCAAATTAACGTGAAGAATAAAAACTTTAGTCATTTTCTGTGAATTCTATTGTGAGAATTAGACGACTACAATTGACATTTACCAGTGGTGTCGACACTCCTAGCTAAATGGGTGCAAATAAAGAATTATCAACTAACGACTTATACCAACTTTTAGTTAAGGCCAATGAAGAACAAACGAAAGATATAAAGGATCAAATAAAATTTAGCATAGAATTACAAAATGAAAATAAAAAAATTACCAACGAAAAATTAGAAAAAATAACTAATAGATGTATATACTTGGAGCGAAAAATTCGTAAAAATAATATTATAATATTTGGTTTAAAAATTAACGACCATCTAATACAAGAAACAATTGCTTCACTTAACAGTCTACTGGCACTAAATTACTCTGTAAGTGATATCAACAATATCTACAAAATTGGAAAAACCAAAAACCCTCCAATTATAGTAGAATTTGTATCTTTCCTTAGGAAAGCAGAAGTATTTAAAGACTCAGAAAGACTAAAAAAACTAAAGGAAAAAAACATCGCAATATCAAACGATCTATGTGAAGAGGATAGGAGGGAACAGAAACTACTTAGAAAACATCTGAAAGAAGCTCGCGAAAAAAATTTAAACGCGACAATCAGAGGAAATAAATTGGAAATAAATAATATAGTATATACGGTAGAGCAGTTAGAAAAAGGAGAGCTGGATACAGAAAATAGTCTCAGTGAGAGTAGGATAAGTGAAGAGGAAGAACAAGGCAATACGATAATAGAAGAAAACCAAAGTGGTACAGTTATAACACATAATAAAATTAAAAAGAGTAACGGAGAGGAAGAGGGCCAAATAATAAAGACAAGTGAAAAGGGGAAACATAAAACTCAAAGTCCAACGATAACAAGATATCGGACAGTGAGAAAAACCAAACAATAAATAATTCATTTAATAATAATAGTTAATACATAGTTTGGTAAGTGGGAGTCCTTATAATAAAATTTACTGTTATTTTAAAACTTATGTAATTTGTAATTAATTCAATATATTTAAGGAAAAATGGATACGTATATAAGAGATTTTAAAATACCTTACATTGAAACCAAAATAGCAGAAAACATATTAGATTGCAAAGAAATTATAAAAAATAGATCAAAGACAAATTTTACAATAATGCACAACAATATAAGAAGTATTGCAAAAAATTTCGAGGAACTAAATGTCCTAATCGACAGTTTTAATTATTGTTTTGATTGCTTGATACTAACAGAAACCTTTAAATTGTACAATTTAGATATCTTTAATATACCAGGTTACGATTTGTTATACAATCAGGGAGATATTAATAAGAATGATGGTGTCATTATATATATCAAAAATGATTTAAATTACACATATGAAATAATTAGTATTGGAGATATTAAAGCCATTAAATTAAAATTGATAATTGACAGCAAAATAATACAAATGGTTGCACTATATAGATCGCCTTCCTCATGTCCTCTGGTATTCAATCACCATCTTGAACAATTTCTAAAAAATACAAAAGAAAAATGTGATATTAGCTTGTTAGTCGGAGATATAAATATAAACATTTTTGATAATAATAATGACTATTGTCAACAATATATAAACCTGCTGAGTGAATATGGGTATGTATCGGCCATAAATAAATTTACTAGGGTTCAAGGAGATACAAAATCATGTATTGATCACATATTTATAAAAACGGATAATTCTCTAGATCTCTTTACTCCTGTCATTTTAGAAACGCAGATAACTGACCACTATCCAGTATTATTAAAATATTCTCCAGTGGCATCTAACACAAAACATAATAATAATGGTAATAATCATAAAACAGAGTTTAAAAATTACATCAACTACAACAAACTAAAAAATGTACTAAACTCTGAAAAATACTGTGATGTATACGATGCAGAGAATATAAATAATGCAGTTGACCTGTTTATTGATAAAATAAAATTACACATAAGTAACTGTACAAATAAAATAAGAATGAAAAGAAACGAAATTAAACGAAATAACTGGATTACTGATGGCTTAATAAAGTCGATAAATAAGAAAAATGAAATGCATAAAAAATTAAAAAATAATCCTGAAAATAATATTCTTTTAAATCAATACAGAATTTACAGAAATAAATTAAATGACTTAATAAAAAGAACTAAAACAAACTATTATAAGAACTTAATCACCGAAAGTAATAACTGCCCCTCGAAAATGTGGCAATGCCTGAAAGATATACAGGGTCAAAAGAATAATGTAAATATCAAAAGCATAAAAAACTTAAATGGAGAAATTATTTTAAATAAAAATGAAATTACAAATCATTATAACACATTTTTCAGTGAAATAGGTAAAAAGTTGGCAAAGAAAATTAAACAAAAAAAATGCCAAGATCCACCTAAATTCCGTCTGGCTAATTCATTTGTAGTCACATATACCGATGTGCAAGAAGTAAAAAAAATTATTAGTGAACTTAAACTAAAGAAAGCTCCAGGAGTTGATACGCTCAAGGCTGAAACCTTGAAAGAAATTTCTGACTACATTGTGGAACCTCTGACATACTTAATAAATAAATCACTAGAATGCGGTATATTACCAGATGCCTTCAAAGTAGCTATGATTAAACCCATCTATAAATCAGGGAATAAACAAGATATAACAAATTATAGACCAATCTCTCTTATATCTAACCTCGGTAAAATATACGAGAAAATACTTAAAATTAGAATATGCTCCTTTTTGAAAAAATATAAAATTATGTCGGACAAACAATACGGATTTATGGAGGGTAGATCAACGAATGATGCAATAGCAGATTTAACTAGTAAAATATATAACGCTCTGGACTCTGCCGAGCCGTCACTATGTGTTTTCGTTGATCTAGCCAAAGCCTTCGACACAGTTAGTCATCCGGATTTACTAGATACTCTGGAAAACATTGGATTTAGAGGAATGTTCCATAATTTGTTAAAGAGCTACCTAACAAATCGAAAACAGTTTGTCAACCTAGATAACTTTAATAGCGACATAAAAGATATATGTTATGGAGTTCCACAAGGTACAGTGCTGGGACCAATTTTATTTTGTATCTATGTCAACGACTTATTTCAAATTCCAATTGATGCTGAAATAATAAGCTATGCTGATGATACGGCTATTTTCTTTAAAGATAGTTCATGGGAATTGTTAAAACTTAAAGTTGAGAGGGATTTCAAAACGATAGTAAATTTCCTTAATAGTAAAATATTAACAATAAATTTTGATAAGACGCATTACTTACCGTTTTCGAGTTATACCAATGGGCTTCCAAAGTACAATTTAATTAGTATAGAGCAAGGAGACTCTAAAATAGCAATAGCATCGGTCAAATCAATAAAATATCTAGGCATCACCATTGACTGTCACCTAAAGTGGGATATACATGTAAATAACATAGTAAAAAAATTAAGAAGTCTACTACCAAAATTCAAATATTATTAATTTGTTTAAAACAAATTTTTGATGAAAAACATCTAAAAATAATGTATCACGCATTGGCGGAATCGCATATTACTTACGGAATTATAGGGTGGGGGGGTGTAACAAATTGTTATCTGAAAAACTTAGAGACCGTACAAAAGTGGCTATTAAAAGTTATGTACGACAAGGAATATGACTATCCATCCAACGATCTGTACTTAGACAGTCGCGTTCTTGATCCCAGGCAACTTTACTGTGAAAAGATTTTAATGGAAATTCACAAAACTAAAAATGATATGAGAAAAAAGGATCATAAATATGAAATAAGAAATAAAGAAAAATTAATATATGTGCCAAAAATGTACAAAACCATCGGTCAAAGATGTTACCGATACATTGGAGCAAAAACATATAATTTATTACCTGATTGTATAACAAATATCAATTCACTTACTTCATTCAAAAAAAAAGTCAAAGAGTGGATAAAACACCAACCGAGATTTATGATTAACCAGTTAGTTGACTTCAAAAACAACTAACAATAGTTAAAATCGCAATAGAACTTGAAATACTCATCAGAAGTCGTATTTATTCATCTCAGATTACATTTAGATTCTATCTATATCTTAGAAGATACCATTCTTAGAAAATTGCTCATTCATTAATTAAAATATATAATTAAATATTAACATAAATATTAATATACGGATTATTAAAATCTCTTAAATAATAACTTAGTTAATACTATTAATTATCTTTACTTACCTTTAGTCTTGGAAAAAATATGTATATGTATATATGTGTATATATATATATGTATGTATATGTATATATAAATTGCTATGTAATGTCGTAATATGCACATATTATATTGTTATTATCGATTAATAATTATTAGTTATACCCACGAAAAAGGTTTTACCTTCTGTGGGTCCTTCTAATGTTTATTTCAATCAATAAGTTTTAATTGTAAAATCACTTGTTCTGTATTATTTATTCAAATAAACATTATATTATTATTATTATTATTATTATTAATTCACTTGGTATACCCATTTTGAAAGATATAAATCGTAAAAAACGTTTTTGGACCCTTTCTACTTTATTCACCTGCGTTTGAAAATAAGGTGCCCATACACTGCTGCAATTTTCCACACATGATCTAACGTAACTAATATATAAGGTTTTAATTGCACTTATATTTGTGAAATCTTTAGTACTTATTTTAATAAAACCGAGAGTCTTCAGGGCCTTGTTGCATATGTAATCTATATGGTATTGGAAATTTAGTTTAGTAGTAGTTTAGTTTAGTTTAGTATCGAAATATATTCCTAAGTCTCTTATTAAGTTAACGTTTTCATTTCTAATAAAGTATAAATTGGGTAAGTTACTGTTACCTTTATAAAATTGTATGTATTTACATTTTTAAGTATTCAACACCATATTTTTCTGAGAACACCAGACGTCAAACCGATCAAGGTCTTCCTGTAGTTCTAGGGATGATAAACTATCCTTTATTTTATATACTATCTTTAAGTCATCGGCATATAGAATTACCATACTATGCACAAAACAGTTCTCAACATCGTTTATGAAAAGGTTAAACAGCAATGGAGCTAAATGTGCCCCTTGCGGTACTCCAGAGGTGACTTTTATTATAGTGGAGTAAAAACTTTTTATTTTTACTGTTTGTGTACGATTATTAAGATATGATTGCAGCCACGATAATAACTTACCACTGATATAATAAGAAAGCACATCTATTTAGAGCGAATGATCTACTTTGTCAAATGCCTTGGAGAAATCTGTATAGATTGCATCTACACAGTTTCCTCTCTCCAGGGCACTGACAATATAGTTTTCATGTAGTAATATATTAGTACTGATCGAATGTCCTTGAGAAAAACGGTGTTGGCTGATAACGTTTTTCAATTGGATTTTTAAATAGTCATTAACTAAGGACTCTAAGATTTTTGGAATGTGGGAGATTTTCGTTATTAATCTATAATTCAGAACCGAGTCTTTATCGCCTGCTTTTTTATATATGGGAACCTCATAGGATTTTTTCCAAACTTCTGGAAATATTCCAGAGAACACTGATTTATTAAACAGAATCCACAATGGCCTAGGCAAAGCAAACGCACAATTTTTTTGAAAATGAGCTGGTATATCATCAGGTCCAGGGCACTTTTTAATATCGATTTTGTTTAATTTCTCTAAAACCTCTATAATTCCTATATACAATCCACTAATATTAATAGATGTGAGACTGTGGTCTAAAAACTTTACTGGGCTACTATCAACAGGGTCATTATAAACTGAAGAAAAATGTTTTGCAAATAAATTTGCAATTGATTCTCCATCAGAGGCCACTTCATCATAATAGTTCAAAGATTTAGGAATATCATCTTCTTTCTGTTAAATACGTATATAATCCCAAAAACATCTCGGGTCAGACATAATACTATTATCAACTTTATTGATATAATTATAACATATTTCCGATTGCTCTTTACACAAAGCTCTTAGTTGACTAAACGTGTTGTAGTCATCTTGAGATTTTGTTCTTTTGTATTTTTTATGTGCACTTCGCTTTGCTTTTATTTTTTGCTTTAAGTTTGCATCAAACCATATGGGAAATTTAAAATTACTTTTTAATTTGATTTGGGGAACAAAAATGTCAATACACCGGTACAGATATCCATAAAATAAATCAACAGCACTCTCAATGATAACATGGAGGATGTCATCCCAGTCTAGGTTTAAAAGAAAGTTATTAATAGCATTGTAATCACAGTTCTTGATGTCATAAACAAACTCCTCATAATCCAAACTCTGGACTGGCACATCACATTGAACATTAATATTTATTGCTGGGTGATGTCTGTCACATTTAAGTAGAGCTTCGTTTGCACATGTAATATTAAACTTAGAGCTGGTAGAAAAAACTAGATCTAATATAACATTATTAGTGTTAGCAATATTATTATGTTGATACAAATTCAGATAAGAAAAAGATTCTAATAGACTTTCGGCAGCCAGGTTGTGACTTGAAGTAGAAAAACCAAAATGGTCATTGCACCAGGTTATACCAGGTAGATTATAATCACCTACTGTGAGTATTAGCGAATCACTAAATTCAGTGGCCATGTGTTCGGTAGCATCACAATGTAACTGATAACTTTCTTGACTAGATTGCGGCGGTATGTACACTGCACACAACGTTAATTTTTGTTTCCCCAGGTTAATCGATAACCATAATTCTTCAAATTTTCTTTGAGCAATACCATAATTGTAGGTGATAGTGTGAGCACTAAATTTCTTATGGGCAGCCACTAAGACACCTCCACCATGCATTTTCCCTGTGGCTTCCAGGTCACGGTCTCTTCTTAGAACATTGTAGTTAATGAACCCCAGTTCAGAATTGTGAATGTCTGTAGATAAGGATGTTTCCGTAATAATTAATATGTCATTATTAATAATAGGTATATTCTCAATAAGTTCAGGTATTTTTGTATGCACCCCATTAACATTTTGGTAATAGATAGTTATTCCTTCTATTTTATAAACTGATTGTTGACAATTTTCCGAAAATTTCTATCAGTGGCATTAACCTGCCCATTATCTATGTCTTGACTTTCTGATTTTTCTGTACCTTGCTACCAATTTTGCTGTACTGCTGGAATTGCTGCTAGTTTCCTTTTGAAATTAAATCTCCTGAAGAGTGTTCCATCTGGCCAAAAATCGGTAGAGTTTATCAGACCAAAGTATTGATAATTGACTCCAACCTTAAAGGAGTTTAAGGGCCCCACTGTATTTAATTGTTCAACTATCAGCTGGTCCTCATTTTATATATTTTCTAACAATTTCAGTATTTACCTCCTTCTTAACTTTACCTATAACCTATATATAACCACATTTTACTTGGTGAACTCTTAAATAATTCTTCATCGGGTAAAATTGCAGTACCTCTGTTAACTCTAGATATGTTCTGCCTTTTGTAACAGAGACTGTTTTGAACTTTCCTTCTGATTCTGATGACGCAAGAGCATTATTTACAGCAGTTCTTACCTGGGAGGCAGAACTCTGAGCATAAGTTGTTATCCCTACTTTTGTCCCATTTTCATCAGTGAGGGGTTGGTTGCCTACTTTATTGTCTTGGATAAGTAAATTTATGTTCATCTTATCTCCTCTTTGTTGTACTGAAGAGTTTTTGTTTAAAGTATAATGCATTTTCTCATTCTTTTTATCTTTTAACATATCTATCAGTTGTTCCTGATATTTTATAATACTTCTTAATTCACAAATTACTGTATTTCTCTCTTCTAATAATTGTTTTAAATAAATTACTTCTAACTGACAATCTTTAGGAGAATCAGTCAGTGTTATATCATCCTCTTGTTTTTTCTACAGCAATCAACAATCCCTCTACCAGTTATTTCTAATCCAACAACTCTAGTTGCACAAGAGTTGTGGTACATTTTATTACAAGCACTACATTTGACACCACTAGCTGCAACACTTTTACAGAAAGCACACTGATTTTTGCTATTTTCTTCACTTTTCTTGTCAAAGAGCTCTGAGCAAACCACCTGCCCAGTAGCAATATTGAAACTGAGATATATTAAATTACCATTACCATTTAACATAAGCTGTATGCTATAAGCGTATGCCATAACACAAATAAACATACCCAAATCCATATAAGCATTCATAGCATTTTTTTTTTGTGGGGGAGGGGAAATCTTCAAAAAGACACCCCGTCAATAACAGTGGGGTAGAGCCGGATTTTTGCCGAATAGCCCTTCCCTTTTCGGTGTTTCCTACTGATTTGGTACTACTTTCTTTTGCATCAAATCAGCGGGTCATTCTAATAAGAGAGCTGTTGTTATCATCTTAAGGGTTCCAACCCACTTCCCTTTCATCCTCCTCTTTCCGTTTCAGGATGTTGCTGATACCGGCTTCGATCTTCTGCCAGTTCTTCTCAGACTGCAGCATAACCCCAATTATGTTTTTGGGGATAGCTGTACTCCCGCTACTTCCCTCCTTTCCTAAGCATTCATAGTTTACATAAGACGTATAGTCTAAGAAACGGTTCATTTTTATTTCCTTATTTCTTATACTTATTTCTTATATAATCGGGTAAAAACATATGCAGTTTTGTTAAAATATCATATGTAAGTTCGTTCTATGTTCAGCTCATATTCATTATATGTATTATATGTAGTATAGAAAATTAAAAAATGTGTGTGAACATAGCGCTGCGATTGCACGTTGTCTTGGTCATGTTAAAGTTAAAACAGTCAAATTATTATATAAATAATAAAAGATTATGGGCCCAGTGGACTCTGTAATAATAAATAAACAAATAACCAAACACGTAAAGCAGTAACTAAGTATAAGAATTATAAAGTGAAAGGGTAACCTAAAAAAAAAAAAATGGCATCATCAAATGAGAATGTTACTGTATAACCTCAACTGAAAGATGGAATGAATTTTGCAAACTGGAAATTTAGAATTAAATTATTACTGGAAGAAAAAGGTATAGCAAACATTTTGGACACTGCAATTACAGATGAAAATAGAAAATTATATGCAAAAGCCAGATCAATCATTGTGCAATGTTTATCAGATAAATATTTGGAGTATATAAAAAAGGGAAAACTGTCAAAGAAATGATAAGTAAGTAGCTTAGAAAGTGTATTTGAAAGAAAAAGCACATTTAATAAATTGCATTTATGACGACAGTTATTAACACTGAAATGTACAGATAATGAAAAATTACAGGATCATTTTTTAAAGTTCGACACAATAATAAACAATATAGAATCAAATGGATATAAAATGGGTATAAAAATGGAGGAAACTGATAAAGTTTGTCATCTTTTACTTACAATGCCACAATGTTATGAAAATGTTGTCACAGCCATAGAGACGATGAGTGTGGAGAAAGATATTAATTTGGAATTTGTGAAATCTCGTCTTCTCGATGCAGAAATTAAGCAGGAAGATAAAAGTAATAAATCCACAAAAGATGAAGTTGCATTTAATGCACCAAAACAAATTGAATGTTATAAATGTCACAAAAAGGGCCACAAAGCATCAGAATGTCAAACAAGAATACCAAATTATCGAGGAAGAGGCAGAGAATATCAGGGAGGAGAAGAGCGAAGCAGTCAAAATAATTATCAACAGTCACACTTAACTCAAGATGACGCATACAATTTTATTGCAATGAGCGAAGAGGATAAAATGTGTACTAATGCTGAAATAAGTAAGTTTTATAGAATGTATTATAGATTCGGGTGCAACAGAAAATTTAATAAAAGCAGACATGGAAAAATACATGAACAAAATAGGAAAGTTAGAAAATCACATCAATATTAAAATTGCAAACGGAGAGGCATTACGAGCAAATAAAAGAGGTATAATCACAATATTTAGCGGAGGAAGAAAAATAAATATAGAAGCATTAACAGTCCCTGGAGTATTTCATAATATATTATCGGCGAAGAGTTTAATAAACAAAGATTTTAAAGTAATATTTAACATGTATTGAGTTAAAATAATAAAAGGTATGCAAGTATGGAAATGTAAGCAGAGAAATGGATTGTTGATATTACAAGGAACTATATTAAATAATGAAGCAGTACATACAAACATTTGTAATAATAGTAAAATATGGCACCAACGATTAGGACATTTAAATAGAAATGGATTGAAAATAATGAATCTACCTACGTCAAATGAAACTTGTGAATCATGCATGAAAAGCAAACTAACAAAATTACCATTTAAGTCACAAATAAAACCTAGAAGTCATGGAATTGGGGAACTAATATACACCGATTTAGCAGGACCTATTACACCTATTTCAGAAAAAGGATATAAATATTTTCAAACTATTACTGACGAATATTCAGATTTTACGAAAGTATATTTATTAAGATAAAAGTCAGAAGCGGCAGAGAATTTAATGAATTATATTAAAGAAATTAATACAAAAAAAGGAATAGAAGTAAAAAGAATAAGATGTGATAACGGGGGTGAGTTTTCATCCAATATTTTTAAACAGTATTGTCAAAAGAAAGGCATAAGTACACTCAACCATATTCTCCACAACAAAATGGTGTATCCGAGAGACTTAATCGCACACTATACAATAAAGTGAGAACAATGATGATTGAAACAGAATTGCCAAAACATTTATGGTGTGAAGCCATAATGTGCGCAGCATATCAACTCAATCGATGTCCATCTACAGCCATTAACAATAGAATACCTGTTGAAATATTTAAAGGAAAATTGAATCTAAACGAATTGAAAGTATTCGAAGCAAAAGCTTGGACTGTAATTTTGCCAAGAAACCATAAATTGGGAGAAAGAGCGCAAGAAACTAGAATGGAATACAAAAAATTGATACAAACTATGGAATTCGATAACTAATCAAATTATAATATCACGAGATGTAAAATTTGATGAATCACAAATAAAATATAAGGAAAATAAAACAGTAACCAATTTACCAACAGGAAAAAGAGCAATCGATGCAAAGTGGATATTCAAAGGAAGGCGGAGTTAAGAAAGCACGTATAGTTGCTAGAGGATTTCAAGAATATAACAATTTTGACAATTATTCACCTGTAGCCAGACTAACAACACTAAGATTATTACTAGCACAAGCAGTACAACAAGGTTGGAATATAAAACAATTGGACATACCGACTGCATTTCTAAATAGTGAAATTGATAGCGAAGTATATGTGAAAATACCACAAGGATTAAAACAAAAAGAATGGAAAGTTCTAAAGATGAATAGAGGTATGTATGGATTAAGAGTAAGCTCAAAATGTTGGAATGTGAGATTTAATCAATTTGCTAATGAAAATGGATTAACAAGATCTAACAGCGATTTTTGTTTATACATTGGAAATCAAGTTTGGTTAGTAATATTTATGGATGACATATGAATTACGGAAGAAGAAATAAATAAACGCATAGAAAATCTAAAAAACGAATGTAATGCTAAATATTTAGGAGAAGTGAGTAAATTTCTTGGAATCGAAATAGAAAGAAATGAAAATAAAGTGAAAATAACGCAGAAAAGACAAAGACAAAAAATGATACAAAAATTCAATATGATAAATTGCAAAGGAGCAAAAACACCCATGGTCAAAGGATTTCATGTAGATATTAATGAAGAAGTAAAAGTACCTTATAGAGAATTAATCGGAAGCTTGATGTTTGTGAGTACGGGTTCAAGACCTGATATCACATCATATGCTACTAGTTATTTAAGTCAATTCCTGGATAAACCAAAGAAAAGTGCGTGGATTGAAGCGAAACGAGTTTCCAAGATATTTAAAAGAAACAATAAATTTGGGATTAACATATACAAAAAGTGATGAAAAGGTATTAGACATATTCAGATGCTGATTGGGCGAATAACAAACAAGAGGAGGAGTACGAGTGAATCTGTAAGTCTGTATGGTGGAAATACAATATTATGGTTATCAAGAAACCAAACATGTGTATCGCTATCGACCGCTGAAGCAGAATATATTGCTGCAGCTACCAGCATATGTGATTTGATAAATATTGAAAGATTGTGTGACGAGTTCCGAGACCCTATAAAAGGAATTCTTTGTGTTGTTAACAGAGGAGCCATAGATATGACAATCATTTGAAAATAGTCGAAGAACAAAACACATAGACATTCGATATCATTTTATTAAAGATTTAGTAACAAACGGACAAGTGATAATACAATATGTTGAATCGAAAAAGAATTTAGCATATATGTTTACTAAAAGTTCAACTAATGAACATTTTAATGAGCTTAGACAACAATTAAATATTTTGTAGGTAAATTAATAGTTTAAAATATGCAAAGTTAATAAGAACGATTTTTTGTTTGCAAAAAGAAACTCAAATCGAGGACTGTTAAAAAATTATATGTAAGTTCGTTCTATGTTCATTATATGTAGGTATATTACATGTAGCATAGAAAATAAAAAATGTGTGTGAATAGAGCTGCGATTGCACGTTGTCATGTTAAACTTAAATAATAAAGTATTTTGTTTAGTTAAAACAGTCAAATTATTATATAAATAATAAAAAGTTTTACCACAGATCTGACATTTCAGGATAGAAAATATCGATTTTGAATGCAGAAAAATTATTGGTGATAATCCTTCGTATTTCATTGGATGAAAATAATACTAATTTTGAATTCAGCAACCAGAATAAGTATGAAAATGTACTGCAAAGGTTAAGATTATAGATAAAATGTTAAATAGAATAAATCACCCATCTTTTTCTACACTATGAAGGCACCTTCCTAAAAATAAGTCGTATGTCTTACTCTTATAGCTTAAGGCTTAATGTTATGTGCACTATGAGGGTACCTTAACTGGCTTAATTTGCAAAATTTTCAACTATCTGACCACTCTCAAATTTACAGTAATATTTAGAATTACCTGCTATGACGAGATCATCAGAGTACCGAAACGATGATTTAAGTAAACTCTCTGCCGTTATAGGAATAGGATCTATGGTTGAGCCATCAAATTTATACAACGTCCCAGTTAACGAAGGTATGATTCGTATCCACTCTCCATTGTTTGTCAACTAAAACAAATTGTTTACTTGTAAACTACCTAAATTAAAAAAAAATTAAATAATTACCTCTAATTTGTGTAAATTAGAAAGAAGTAGAGGGCCTGGTCCGGTGTTTATTTGCCAAATTAATGATCCACTTGAATTAATTGCAGATAAATTTCCATCTAAAGTACTTACTAACGCCAACCTAAACAACACAATTTATGAATAATAAAAAACATAAACATGCTAACCTCTTACCCTGATCCGTTTTTGTCTGGACAGTAGGGTAACGATGGAAAATCATTTATTATGTCCGCTTTAATAGACAGGAAAGTAGTTTGTAAGAAAAACGCCACTATTATTAATTTATACATTTTGTCCATTACACCAATACAACATTTTTAAATTTGCAGGCCGAAAGATCTTAACCACCACAGTAAAACATTCGACTCAAAATAACCAATAGACGTCAGATAAGCATGCGCTATCCTCAGGTTCCAACCTGTTTAAAGATACGTGTCCGTAAATCATTTATTGAAGGATACTTTCAATAATCGCATTTATTATTCGTGTTACTACAAGAAGCTCGAGATATATAATTTGAGACAATATCGGAAATTTTGGGGGTAAATAAATAAATAAACAATAAATATGTAATTTAAGTTAGTTTGTCATATTCATAAATGCAACCACATAATCAACCAACTGTATAGAAAGTTGCATATGCTCAAACCAATTATATTTTTTAACTAAATATACAGTTTTGCCGTTTTCAATAGATTGCCTACTGAATTAGTAGATTTTCAAAAGAAAGGAGTGCAGTAGAATTTTAGTAGAGTTAATAATTTTAGTAGATTTCAGAGTCCCAATTTTAATCCTATATTTTATCGTCATCTATAATAATTTAAGGGAGTAACCTAAGTGGCACCTACTGGAATAGCAACGAACTCAATCAAATAACCATAAAGACAACTGCTACAGTCATTTAGGTAAGTTCAGTCCTTGTCCGATAGATGTCGAAACATATAGGTCGAGAGCATGGTAGAAACCATGGTAGAAACATATTTCTACCATGGTCGAGAGCCGACTGTATAAATTTCCTATGAATAAGATTCGCGAAAATCAGCCACCAATAGGTGGCGCTGTCAATTTCGAAATATCAGAGTTAAGAGGGAACAACGCATGTGGATCAGTTACAAATTCTGCGCGGGTGTGACAAATGATTACCGCAGCCGGCTCTAGTTTGCCTGTCCCTACTAAGTCCGTACTTTCTTTGCGATTGAAGAATACGTAGGTACACATATTATGAAAGGTCAAGCATAATCGAGACCCGAGAGATGGGTGCAATCCGATTGATGCCTATGATAACTGATTTTCATTGCATATGTGTACTTTTAAAAATTTCTAAGGATTTTACTATTTTATGTGCTTATATTCTATTTTTTATATTATCTTTAAATGTCTATTATACTTGTATTATTTGCATTTTGTATGTATTTATATTGCCTAAATACCTACCTACATAATTACTCCTTTAGATTCTCGTATATACCTAATTACTTTATTATAACAGTGAGTAGAATTTGAAAAACAAAAAAATAAATCATGTACTTACTCTGTGTAAAAAAAAGAAACATTCTGTATTTGATATCAAAATAATCCGAATTTATTTCTGATCCGAAAAATGTGCACAGCCTTCAAAAAAAGTCCGAAAATCGGACAAAAGTCCGCCTATTGGCAACACTGCAAATATAACAATTTTCACATGATTTTTCCATGAAGGACCCTTAAAATATGAAAGAATATATTATATTTTTCCTACTCTAAGGAAGGATCAAACTGAAACACTTATGTGAGTAAAATTGGTGTACAGACACAGAGCAGTATTTTAGAAAATGGTCCGCCGCCTAATGTTCCATGCAAATAAAAAAATATATACAGACTGTTTTGAATTTGTTTTTGAATTACTGTATGCGGTTTGGATGAAATAAACACATTATTTAAGTTTAAGATATTGACTTGAAATTTTATACACATGTATCCCACACAGCACATTCGGGATATGGGATGTCAAATTGAAGTACCTGGATATCCCAGTACGTAAAGTAGATAGTGAAATGGACGTCCCATTTAGGATATCCCAGGATATCCTTCAAAAGGAGGCCAAGAGGATATCCTGAACTGGTTTCATTTTGGCATTAACTGTGAATTGACATCGGGATTAAAAAAGGACGTCCAGTGAAGGGCCCTGAATCTCCTTAAACTGTAACCCAATATTCATCTTTAATATGTTCAAATAAGGCGCCATTACGATTTCCGGCGGCCATATCTAATTTCACAAACCTGTACTTTCTATCACTTTCTATTGTATCTTGTATTCTTTATTATTTCTTTAGTGTAAACTCAAAACAAGCTTGGAATATCAGTTAATTTCTCTACATCAAATAATATAGATTATTAGTGGTTGTAGGAAACATTTTTAACACTTTTGATTGTGTTTTACCTGTTTAATTCAGTTTTATTTGAAACTTTTTTGTTCGACACTATAGAAAGTAAGTACAAGCCATGTAAAAATAACATAACCTATAAAACTTCCCAAATTTAATACAATTTTTTAAACTTTCAGGATGCCAAGGGAAACTAAAAATAGGAAACTTTATAGAAAACTTACAGTATTAAACAAAAATTATGGCTCCCTTATTTTCAATGACCAACAAACCTACAAAATGAAGCTTATTTGGCCCAAGAATTGAATGTTACGAAGCCAGGTTGGAAAGAGATTGTGAACCAGGTCGTACTTAGAGTGTTGTGAAGTTTGACGATGAACAGTGTATGAAAATAGGTAAGTAAAAATAATTTTGCTTCAAGATAATTGTTTGAAACTTTCATTACACTCTTAAAGGGAAATATGTATCAGACAGGACATGCGTGTATAAATTTCAGTTCATTTGCAAATCTGTCCTGATCCTGATATATTGTTTCCTTTTGAGTAAATTGCACAAAACAGTTATTGGTTTATGAATAGTGTTATGTAAATGGCTTCGCAGCCACGGCCATTTGTGACTTGTATGGAAGACAGATATGATGCATTAAAATGAAGTCGTAATACAGGATTGCATTTTATAATGCGACAAATTATTCTTATTAGTGCTTCAATTTAAACCTTTATCCCTCGATGTTCTCTATATTATCTTTATCTTACCCAGTTTTCATATAGACTAAATTTTTGTTGATAATGCTGATTCAAATAATAAGTAAATGTTTATTTTAGATGCAACCATGAATGGGTACCTATAATATTATGAAATAGGTACAAAGCAGGGAAGTGTTTAAAAGAATCCGAGCAGGGCAAAAAGAAGAGCGAGGCAGTGAAGAGAGTAGAGAAGTAGGAACGCATTACTTGATAAAAAAATATGTTTTCATATAATTCAGTTTGAAAATTGTTATTTTATGTTCTTTTAAGAAGTTTGCTTTTTGGTGTTACCATAAATGAGTTTTGTCTTTAAATATTGAATATATTTAGCTTCTTATAACCCCTAGGTGTTTTTAATTTCTTGACTGATAATTCAAATAGCGTCATGTGTAATTTTTTTATTAACCTTCGACAGAAATAAAATTTTACAAAAAACAAAATATTTATGGAGTTATGTGCAACATACTTATTTTGTTATTCTATGTTTTTTCGAAGTAGTTTTTTTTTTTTAAGTAGTTTGACATTACAAGTGTGAGTTTGTTTTTAATGTCTGTCTTATATCTGATTTTATTTTCTTGACCGTTTATATGAAATAACTAGATGAGTAATTCCTTGGGTTTTTCGGTCAGTTCAAATGTGAAATATAATATTTTCTATTGTTTCGGTGTATTAACCATCATCAGAGAAATTACAATTTTACAAAAAACAAAAAATATATATGTGGATTTATGCGCTACCTACTTATATATAATTATCAGTAGGTAGCACTTCGGTCCATACATTGAAAATATTTTTAGTTTTTTTTTTTTTGTAAAAATGTGGTTTCTTTGGCGGTGGTTAATATATTGAAATATAAGAAAATATAATATTAGGATGTTCTGGGACGTTTCAGTATGTACTTTGTACATCCTCTAATGTCCCTGTGGATGCCCATTCGTAGTACTTACGACGTCCCGAAATATCCCGGGATATCCTAGTATGTCCCTAGTTATGAGCTTCAGACATCCTTCAGGACGTCCGTCGTATTGCCTTTACCTGAAACCAAGTTGTGACATTGGGATGACCAAAAGAGTGCCGAAAAGCATACATATTAGGATATTGGGACGTCCATAGGCAAGCCCAAATCCTAAATGGTCTTTGCCATAGTACGTCCCTCGGACAGCCCTGTGCTGTGTGGGATTAGTTATAACGAGATTTTTAACTGGATTGGTTTTTAATTTATCCGGTGAAGAGTTGGGGGGTAAATAGGGGAAAATAATGAAAACAAGATGGTAAGAGTAACAAAATTTGAGATTTGGTGTATACAGGGTGTTCCTTAATGACGTGCTAATATTTCAGGGTGTCATTCATTAGGCCATATTTATGAAGAAAAGTTCATATAACATATGTCCGCAACGGCTTAAATTTACTTCTACAGGATGCTGAAAATTTTTTTTCTAATCGCTATTTTTTAATATCTCAAAAAGTATTTTAGACATTATTTTCAATTTTGGTATGTGTTAATAGGACATAGAACCACATATTTCAATTAGAAAAATTATTTTATCGCTCCACCAGTGGCGTCCCTGCGAGCATGTCCTCTGATATATTTTACCAAAAAAGTGGTACGCCATTGACGTTTTTTCATATGGATATTTTTCCTGATTAGCCTGATCAGTTCTACATGAAAATGGTTTTTTTGTGTTTTTCTCGTCAAATGCACAGTTCTTGATTAAAACAATTGAATTCATATTTAAACTAATTACACAGGCACACACACACACACACACACACACAAATTGTTAGTATATCAAGGCCTTAGATTTTTTTTATATAATATTTTCCATCCCGCCATCACCCCCACTCTATTATTAGAGGGGTTCTTAAAATAATATTGAGATATTCGCTTGAAATGTGGTACACATGATATATATTATAACGACATCTGGAACTAGATTATTTTTTGAAATTATTACTCCACCCCTTCAACGGAACTATCTCAGTCAAACGTCATGTGTCATTACAATATATGTACGTGTACTTTTCAAGCGAATATCTCACTTCTATTTTATCAACTCTTTTATTAAGTGAGTGGAGGATTGAAAAATAAAATAAAGAAATCTGAGGCCTGGCTTCTAGTATGTTCACCGAATATCCAGTTTCTGTACTCTTACTTGCTTTACTCATTTTCCCCTATTTACCCCCCACCTCTTCAACGGAAAAATTTCAAAATATAATCTAATTACAGATGTCGGTATAATACATAAATGTAACAAATTTGAAGTGGAAATCTCAATTTTATCCTATCTACCCTTTTAATAATAGAGTGGGGGTGGTGGGTGGGTTGAAAAATTTTATTAAAAAATCTGCATGAGGGCTTCGCAACTAGTATAAACACCAAATCTCAAGTTTCTGTACTCCAGCTTGCTTTATTATTTTCCCCTATTCATACCTATTTAACCCCCAACTCTTCAGCGGGATCATCTCAAAATATCATTTAATTACAGATGTCGTTACAATACATACATGTACCAAATTTCAAGTGAAAATCTCAATTTTATTTTATCGATCCTTTTAATAATGTAGTTGGGTGGTGCAGAGAGGATGAAAAATGTTATAAAAAAATTTGAGGCCTTACTCTTTACCAACTTGCTTTATTTATTTTCCCCTATTTAACCCCCAACCCTTCAACGGAATCATCTCAAAATATAATCTAGTTCCAGGTGTCGTTATAATATATATGTGTACCAAATTTCAAGTGAATATATCAATTTTTTTTCATCAACCCCTTTAATAATGGAGTGGGGGTGGTGGTGGGGGGATGGAAAATATTATAAAAAAATCTGAGGCCTTGGCTTCTAGTATATAGACCAAGTCCTAATTTTTTGTACTTTTACCAGCTTGCTTTACTTATTTCCCCCCATTTCCCCCTAACCCTTCACCGGAGAAGTTCGGAAATCAATCCAGTTACAGACCTCGTTATAAAAGACACGTGTAGAAAGTTTCAAGTCAATATCTCAAACCGTTCCAGAGAAAACGTGCGCACAAAAGAAGTTACAGACAGACAAATCGACAGACAGACCGACAGACAGAATTTTTTTCTCAAATTTAGAATCTCGACGCTTCATGACATTATAAACCTATTTCAACAAGAAAAAAATTAATTACCTACTATATTCCACTCCACTACGTGGATGTGGAAGTAATATATAAATACAATCCAGGCGATATTGTGACATTCAAAATTACCTGAATGCCACTTGTTAATTTTTATTTAAATAGCAATAAGACTTGTGTACCACCAACTTCTGCCCCCAGCAGGTTAGGAAGTTGAGGTTGCCCGGTTCTCGTTTTGTTTGTGGAGACTGGGTCGTGGTTCGGAAATTATTCAAGAAAAAATTTTATTTTTAGGTTAGGCGCCAGTAGTCATATAAAAAAGCATCTACAACGTACTTGTCTAACTGTACGACTGTGACTACTCAGAGATAATTAATATGTCATAGATACTCATAAAATTCTCAACACTATATGTTAAATATATCTGGTTTATTGACTATTTTACAAATTTTGAAATGGTTTAATTTTGATTTTACACTTTATGGATCGGATGTAGCTACTCCCTTACAGAAAGTTTATATATTTAATAAATAAGTATGATAAGGTTGAAGACCAAAAAAAAATACAAAATATGACAATTTATCGTTAAGCTGTGATTAAATAATTAAATGGAAAAAAATTAATAAATAGCTGAAGGCAATATATAACATAAAACAATGGTAAAAATTTAGAACTGTTTGAAAGTTTATCGAAAGTTAAATAATGTAGTTGAATGTTGAAAGTTGTATGTTGAAAAGAAATTCAGTTGATACTATATTACCACCGGCTGCGTTCTGCAGTAACCAACACTGGTCCTCGTCTCACTGAATCTTCACTGTGTTCCCCACTATTTAATTATTGACTTCTAGCAGATATCCTAAGACTTTTCAGAATTTAGACGTTTGTGAACGGTTACCAAACACAACAACTTGGTGCTCTCATCCAGCGGGGACTATTCCCCACATAACAAAATGGTATGCAATGTACATACACTGTATCTTCAATCTATGGATATGTATATCCACAAGATGGAGAAAGTATATCTAATGTACATCTAATGGATGTGGAATTAACATTCCCAGCAGATACGTTTGTCGCCGACTTCCATATCTATTTTATATCCAGTGAATGTACATAAACATATGCAATGTACATTCACTGGATATGAAACACACATCATATACACAATCGTATATTTTATGAATATACATTACATATCTCTGAAGTAGTTTCCACGGACATCAAAACACTTATTGAATACTGGACCCGACGCGTGTTGACCCAGTCATGTTGGCATCATCGGGAGATGATTAAAACGAACAGTTTTAATCATCTCGATGATACCAACACGATTGGAGCAGCACGCATCGAATGAAAGTGTTCGAGTGTTTTGATGTTCGTGGGAACTACTTCAGAGGTATCCAATAGTATCCATATAAGAGGTAATAAAACACAGATAGCTTAATAAGAAATATATTTTATATAACTATTTTAAACATACACAAACTTTACAAAATAATTGTAAACATATGTATAATACCTACTATAGTTACTCATGTCCTACATATATGTTTAAAACATTCTCAACCACCGGTAAGTTATATAATATGAACATATGCAATTTTTATTCACTATGTTTATAAAATACATACCCAATATGACATTAACAGCAAATGTTTAGGCCTCTGTCACTTTCCGCCATCTTAACTAAACACACACTTGCCACAATCAGTTAAATATGAAACTTGCAAATTTTCTAACCCTAAAAGAGTATGTATTTACAAATCTAAAGAATTGCATTATAATAAATATACTCTTACATCATGGGAGCTTCATGCAAATGTAACAGCATAAAATAGCAATAAGCAAATATAAAATCCAGAGAATGAGAAAGAGTTAACTTCCATCACACATAAACACTATGCACACAACACTACAGGGCCTAATCGCTTAATGGCTGCTTGCGCCGGCTGTTGCGAACTACAATCCGTAAACAAATGATGCCTGGTCGCTGACGTAGAGTGCCATGAATTAGTAGCGCATGCGCATCAGCTAATGAGATAAAATTCGTGTACGCGTATAATTTAATTATACCTTAATGGACATGTTATGTATAAATCATTATGTATATACCTCCAGCAATATACACTGTATATGACGCTGATGGATATCAGTAGCTGAATATACATTTCATATCATATGTATATTTAACAATACATATTCAAATTCCAACACCTAATGCATATGCTATGGATGTACATATCCATGAGATGTTATGTGGGATCTATACCAAGACACTCCAAACTTGGATTTCAAAGACTCCTTCTTGGCAAATAATCTGGTTCTCCTGGATTACAAGGTAAAATCAAAATTAAACCATTTCAAAATTTGTAAAATAGTCAATAAACCAAATATATTTAACATAGAGAATTTTATTAGTATCTATGACATATTAATTATCTCTGAGTAGTCACAGTCGTAGTTGGACAAGTACGTTGTAGATGCTTTTTTATATGACTACTGGCGCCTAACCTAAAAATAAAATTTTTAGTCTCCACAAACAAAACGAGAACCGGGCAACCTCAACTTCCTAACCTGCTGGGGGCAGAAGTTGGTGGTACAATATGTTATAAGAATAATAGAGGAGACATTTACAGTTGGGAACAAAGAATTGTGCCTAGGTAGGTATAATTCTTACATCTTTTCAAACTATTCTTCCATTTTCTTCTTTACTTGACGCTAAACAATGGTCGTTATCAGTAAATTATTTATTACTCGTCTTCAGGAACTGTACAAGGTAACTAACTATTTATTCCTAATAACAACAATGAACATAATGTCCAAAAAACAAAATGTCGAACTGGTCATAATATATATAAATACAGAATTATTTCGATATTTATTTAATTTTAAATTATTGTAATTATTCTTATTACTTGTCTTTGACAAGTATTCAAACGAAAGAAGAAAAAAAAAGTAAAAACATTGTGATTCGAACCACCAGTCTTTACGAATATTTGAACGATATGGCAATGTCAAATTCATGTATAGCTACTGGAACTATGTGAATATGTGATAAATGGCAGCATTTAACTTAGATATTCAATAAGGACAAAAACATCAACTTTTCGAAGCTTGTATTATTTATGGATAACGATAGTACGAATGTATTGAATAAATGAACGCGTCGCGTCGTCAGGGTCATATTAAATTCTATCGCAGTGGTTCCATCTACTAACACAGCACTGTACTAAAAAATATTATTTAACAATAGGTAAGCTGTTTTTGGCAAATTAGGCGATGTTATTAAACTGAAAATAGGTGTAAGTTGTACATAAATATATCCTACAGGATTGTTGAAGAATATTTTTTGTTAAAATTGGCTTATTAGGGAGATCTCCCTTCACTTGGTGTGTTACCCCCTGTTCCCCACTAACTTTAGATCGCCTTGTTCCCTCTTAAGTGTGAACAACAAAGTTTTGACATATAAGCAGACCCCGGCTCCGAGATAGTTATGACGTAAAAGCCAGAATCGGCTTTGTGCATGTAATATGAACTATATAAACATTTTCATGCACAATAATACAAAATTGTACTTCACAGCTCTGTCTGAAATTATTTCAACTATGTAGTAGTGTCCTTCTGTCCCAAATTTGTACAATGTTTAAAGAAAATAAAAGTCCGGTCCTGTGTCCCATCCTGTCTCTGCCAGCGCCATCTGGTCCACACTCTGGAGCCGGCCTTCCATTACGTCACAGTGTTTTTTTGTACCAAAGAACGCAAAAATTACTTTTGTTAAAAATGGGAAAATCAAGCAAGAAAAATAAGAAGAGGAACGTTATGAACCCACACAGCACAATCGGGATATGGGATGTCAAATTGAAGTACCTGGATATCCCAGGACGTAAAGTAGATAGTGAAATGGACGTCCCATTTAGGATATTCCAGGATATCCTTCAAAAGGAGGCCAAGAGGATATCCTGAACTGGTTTCATTTTGGCATTAACTGTGAATTGACATCGGGATTGAAAAAGGACGTCCAGTGAAGGGCCCTAAATCTCTGTGACTCAATATATTTCTTCAATATGTTAAAATAAGACGCCATTACGATTTCCGGCGCCCATATTCCAATTTCAATACTTTCTGTTGTATTTGGTATTCTTTAGTGTACCTAAGCTCAAAATAAGCTTGGAATAACAGTTAATTTATCTACATCAAATAATATAAATTATTAGTGGTTGTAGGAAATATTTTTAACACTTTTGATTGTGTTTTATCTGTTTAATTCAGTTTTATTTGAGACTTTTTTGTTCGACACATAGAAAGTAGGTACAAGCCATGTAAAAATAATATAACCTATAAAACTTCCCAAATTTAATACAATTTTGTAAACTTTTAGGATACCAAAGGAAACTAAAAAGAGGAAACTTTATAGAAAACTTACGGTATTAAACAAAAATTCTGACTCCCTTATTTTCAATGACCAACAAACCTACAAAATGAAGCTTATTTGGCCCAAGAATTGAATGTTACGAAGCCAGGTTGGAGAGAGAATGTGAACCAGGTCGTACTTAGTGTTGTAGAGTTTGACGATGTACAGTGTATGAAAATAGGTAAGTAAAAATAATTTTGCTTCAAGATAATTGTTTGAAACTTTCATTACACTCTTAAGGGAAATATGTATCAGACAGAACATGCGTGGATAAATTTTCAGTTAATTTGTAAATCTGTCCTGATCCTGATATATTGTTCTTTTTGAGTAAATTGCACAAAATGGTTATTGGTTTATGAATATTGTTATGTAAATGGCTTCGCAGCCACAGCCATATGTGACGTGTATGGACAGATATAATGCATTAAAATGAAGTAATACAGGGTTATTCTTATTAGTGCTTCAATTTAAACCTGTATACCTCGATGTTATCTTTATTATCTTTATCTTACCCAGTTTTCATATAGACTAAATTTTTGTTGATAATGCTGATTCAAATAATAAGTAAATGTTTGTTTTAGGTGCAACCATGAATGGCTACCTATAATATTACGAAATAGGTACGAAGCAGAGAAGTGTTTAAAAGAATCCGAGCAGGGCAAAAAGAAGAGCGACGCAATGAAGAGAGTAGAGAAGTAATAACACATTACTTGATAAAAAAATATGTTTTTATATAATTCAGTTTGAGAAATGTTATTTTATGTTCTTCTAAGAAGTTTGCCTTTTGATGTTACAAATGAGTTTTGTCTTTAAATATTCAATACATTTATCTTCTTATAACCCCTAGGTGTTTTTAATTTCTTGACTGATAATTCAAATGCCTTCATGTGTAATTTTTTGATATAGTTCGGTCAGTTGTGATATTTTCTAACATTTTCATGTATATTAACCTTCGACAGAAATAAAATTTGACAAAAAGCAAAATATTTATGGAGTTATGTGCAACATGCTTATTTTATTATTCTATATTTTTTCCAAGTAGTTTGACATTACGAATGTGAGTTTGTTTTTAAAGTCTGTCTTACATCTGATTTTATTTTTTTGACCGTTTATATCAAGTAACTAGATGCATGAGTAATTCCTTGGGTTTTTTGGTCGGTTCAAATGAGAAATATAATATTTTTTATTGTTTCAGTGTATTAACCATCGTCAGAGAAGCTACAATTTTATAAAGAACAAAAAATATATATGTGGATTTATGCGCTACCTACTTATGTATAATTATAAGTAGATAGCACTTCGGTCCATACATATAAAATATTTTTAGTTTATCTTTTTGTAAAAATGTAGTTTCTTTGGTGATGGTTAAATATGTCGAAATATAAGAAAATATAATATTAGGATGTTCTGGGACGTTTCAGTGTGTACTTTGTACATCATCTAATGTCCCTGTGGATGCCCTTTCGTAGTACTTACGACGTCCCAAAATATCCCGGGATATCCTGGTATGTCCCTAGTTATGAGCTTCAGACATCCTTCAGGACGTCTGTCGTATTGCCTTTATCTGGTACCAAGTTGTGACATTGGGATGACCAAAAGAGTGCCAAAAAGCATACATATTGGGATATTGGGACGTCCATAGGCAAGCCCAAATCCTAAATGGTCTTTGCCATAGTACGTCCCTCGGACAGCCATGTGCTGTGTGGGAAACTCAAAAAGAAACTAAAGCGATTAATAGAAGAGTACGAAAGCAGCTCAAGTAAGTCAAATAGTCTCTTGCCATAAAATTACATGGTCAGAATTTCAATGATCTTAGAACGGCGTCCAACATGGCGGCCGTAAAATTTGTGTACATTCTAAAAGAACGTTAAATTGAGTTGCCAACTGAGTAATATACAGGCACACACATGTGTTGCCACAGCTTACCCACATAACAAAATGATATGCAATGTACATACACTGTATCTTCAATCTATGGATATGTATATCCACAAGATGGAGATAGTATATCTAATGTACATCTAATGGATGTGGAATTAACATTCCCAGCATATACGTTTGTCGCCGACTTCCAGATCTATTTTATATCCAGTGAATGTACATAAACATATACAATGTACATTCACTGGATATGAAACACACATGATATACAAAATTGCATATTTTATGAATATACATTACATATCTCTGAAATCGTTTCCACGGACATCAAAACACTTATTGAACACTGCACTCACCAGGGCCTTAGAGTCAATCCCTCAAAGGCGCAAATGGTCATCTTTACTAGGAGACGCAGGCTAGACGGTTTCGTCGAACCCGTACTCTACAATACTACTCTAACGATCTCTAGGACAGTGAAGTATCTAGGGGTCATCCTGGACTCTAAGCTGACCTGGAGAGATCATATAGAGAGACAAGTACAAAGGGCCACTACAACCCTATGGGTATGTAGAAGAACCTTTGGCAAAACATGGGGGCTAAACCCAAGGGTGGCTATGTGGTACTATACTGTCATAGTTAGACCAATGATTACGTATGCCTCTCTTGTCTGGTGGCCTGCCACAACCAGGTCAACCATACGACAGAAGCTAACACAACTCCAAAGACTTGCCTGCTTAGGAGTCACGGGAGCAATACGCACGACCCCCACAGCAGCTCTGGAGGTCCTTCTGGACCTTGCGCCCCTTCACCTAGTGATTGTGGCCGAGGCTCGGAAAGCGGCTTACAGACTGGAATGCGGAGGTCAGTGGAAGAAAGGAGGAGAACAATCAGGTCACACAAGGGCCCTAGCTGATGCGATAGGAGCCCACTCACTTCTGGAGGCCAGGAGTGACGACGTGATGCCTTCCTTCTCCTTCGCACAACCCTTCGAGGAAGTCTTCCCGAAAAGGGAAGACTGGAGACAACTCGAGGACATACTCGGGCCTGCAGATATTGTCTGGTTCACAGACGGATCGAGGCTAGAGGAAAGTACGGGAGCGGGTATATTTGGGGAAAGGCCCAGGGCTGAGCTTTCCTATGCCCTGGGCAAATTCGCCACGGTATTCCAGACCGAGATCTTCGCTATTTTGGTCTGCGCACAGGAGAACATCCGAAGGAAATACTCCAATAAACGCATATATATATATATATATATATATATATATATATATATATATATATATATATATATATATATATGTAGCGATAGCCAAGCGGCCCTCAAGGCCCTTGCATCGAATCGGACCAAGTCAAAACTGGTCCAAAACTGTAAACAGGCCCTCTGTGAACTTGGCTCATCAAACTGGGTCAGGCTTCTCTGGGTGCCTGGACACAGCAACATTGAGGGTAACGAGCGGGCCGATGCTCTGGCCAGAAGGGGCTCTCGTGAACCTCTGCTCGGTCCGGAGCCGGCTCTCGGCTACCCTAGATCCCAAGCCAAGAGGTTGATAGATAACTGGACTCGCTCCCAGTTCATTGACCTCTGGGATTCCTATCCAGGACTCCGGCAAGCGAAGCTCCTAATCTCAGGACCCTTGCCGGAGAGAACAAAGCAATTTCTGCGTCTAAGCAGAAAGCAAATTAGAGCCGTAACAGGCCTCCTGACCGGACATGGCTCTTTTAGGAAACACCTACACACAATGGGGGTGGTTGACCACCCCGATTGCAGGTTCTGCGAGGACGAGGAGGAGACTTCCATCCACGTTCTCACTTCTTGCCCAGGACTTGATGAACCTGAGGCACAAGCACTTCGGCGCTGGCTTTCCAGTGCTGGAGGAAATAAGGAGTTCTCTCGTGGGAAGGATTTCAGCCTTTGGGCTGGAATCCGGTCTGTACGGGGGAGTTCCTTAATTTGTTAGCGGTAGCACAATGGGCCACAAGGCCTGAGTGCGGCGACCTCCAGGCGCCCCGCTAAAAGAAGAAGAAGAAGAAGAAGAACACTGCACTCGACGCGTGTTGCCCCAGTCATGTTGGCATCATCGGGAGATGATTAAAACGAACAGTTTTGATCATCTCGATGATACCAACACGATTGGAGCAGCACGCATCGAATGAAAGTGTTCGAGTGTTTTGATGTTCGTGGGAACTACTTCAGAGGTATCCGATAGTATCCATATAAGAGGTAATAAAACACAGATAGCTTAATAAGAAATATATTTTATATAACTATTTTAAACATACACAAACTTTACAAAATAACCTAACATTACACAATATTTAAAATTTTCAATATTAGTTAGTGAGTTATATAATATGAACGTATGTAATTTTTATTCACTATATTTATAAAATACATACCCAATATGACATAACAGCAAATTTTTAAGCCTCTGTCACTTTCCGCCATCTTAACTAAACACACACCTGCCACAATCAGTTAAATATGAAACTTGCAAATTTTCTAACCCTAAAAGAGTATGTATTTACAAATCTAAAGAATTGCATTATAATAAATATACTTTTACATCATGGGAGCTTCATGCAAATGTAACAGCATAATACAGCAATAAGCAATTATAAAATCCAGAGAATGAGAAAGAGTTAACTTCCATCACACATAAACACTATGCACACAACACTACAGGGCTTAATCGCTTAATGGCTGCTGGCGCCGGCTATTACGAACTTCAATCCGTAAACAAATGATGCCTGTGCGCTGATGTAGTATGCCATAAATTAGTAGCGCATGCGCATCAGATAATGAGATAAAATTCGTGTACGCGTATAATTTAATTATACCTTAATGGACATGTTATGCATAAATCATTATGTATATACCTCCAGCAATATACAGTGTATATGACGCTGATGGATATCAGTAGCTGAATTTACATTTCATATCATATGTATATTTAACAATACATATTCAAATTCCATCACCTAATGCATATGTTATGGATGTACATATCCATGAGATGTTATGTGGGTAAATACCATGGTCATGTACTACTCACGCCAAGCTTTTACATATGCATGAAGCATAGGCAAATGAATAGGTGTTCATATGAGTTACCGAGTGATTATACAGGCACACACATGTGTTGCCTCAGTTTAATTACCATGGCTATGTACTCGAGCCAAACTTCTACACATGTATGAAGCATAGGCAAAGAACTGGTGCTCATATGAGTTACCAAAACTGCGGTAACACCCACAATAAGCCTTCATTTTAAATAACGCATTATTTGTTTCATCATAGGTTCGAGTCTTACGAACAGTTCGACTTCAGATATGGAGGAAGACCGTTCTAGGGACCCCTTATGGGTAGAAACCATAGATGTGCGAAATGATCCAGTGGACATCGCAGAGGATCCCCAAAATGGTCCAGTTCCTGTAGAACTGCTTACTCTTCTCGGAACAAATCCTATAGAGACCTTACCGGAGGGACCTGAAATACATTCACAGATATCGGCTCGATGGGAGTTCTTCCTACGAAAAGGTTTTCAAAACAAGGACGAGAGAAAGCTACTTTTAGAGAAATATGCCATAATAAAAAATTGCAGGGCACTCAAACCCCCACAACTTAATAAGGAAATCCAAGCCTGCTTAAATGAGGCGGCTGTTAAACAGGAAAATTTCCTAACAAAGATCCAGGGACAACTAGCAACAGGACTGTGTGCGTTAGCAATTCCAACTAATCAGCTTTTCTCGAACCCAAAAGATGAAACAAATCCTCTGCTGGCAAACCTAGCCGATGCAGCCCAACTGTTTTATGACCTTCATCATTCCATCTCGTTACATAGGAGGTTCTTAATAGGCCCCAGTCTCAACCCGGCAACAACAAAGACCGTGGAAGAATTCCCCATCGATAACTACTTGTTTGGAGAAGAATTTTCAAACAACTTAAAGCTGTCAAATGAATTGAAGAAAACGACAATGGAATTAGGAATAGCAAAAGAACCTTTAAAGAGAAAATTTGAGGGATCAGCAAGTACTTCAAAAAGTTTTTTAAACTCCAAGCGCCAGCTTCAAAACGTCAAAAAGAAAACTCCTTGGAAGAGAGAGAGGAGGGGGGAACAGAAAGAAAACTACGAGCTGAAGCGAGAAAGAATCAGGAAGAAAACTTACCCACGCCAACATTAGAGGTAAGCACAGAATACTCAGGCCGATTAAAACAGTTTATCTCCGAATGGAGAAATATTTCTAGTAATCCTCTAATTTTGAGTTGGGTCCAAGGTTATAAAATTGATTTTACAAGGGTTCCTAACCAACAAACAATATCAAAGCCCCATATAGGACACAGTGAGCTAGCCGAATATCAAAGGGGCATTGATAAACTTCTAAACATTGGCGTCATAGCCGAATGTCGCCATATAACAGGTGAATATATTTCACCTTTTTTCCTACATAGGAAACCTAACGGAGACTTCCGGTTCATATTGAACCTAAAGGGACTTAATAAATACATCACACCACCACACTTTAAATTTGAGGATTCTAGGACAGTTAAGAAGTTAATAATGGAATATTCTTACTTAACAACAATTGATCTAAAAGATGCATTCTTCCTTGTCCCCATTGACGAGGACCACAGGAAGTTTTTAAGGTTTATCTTTAACAATAAGCTGTTCGAATTTAAATGTTTACCGTTCGGTCTGAACACTGCTCCCTACGTGTTTACGAAATTATTGAGGCCAGTGTTGAAACATTTACGGATGCTGGATATAACATGTGTGGCATACCTTGACGATTTTTTAATCATCGGTAGGACCGAAAAGGAATGCCATATCAATACCTCAAAAACAATTAACGTATTGACCACCCTGGGCTTTATAATAAACTGGGAAAAAAGTCAGTTAATTCCGAAACAAAATTGTAAATACTTGGGCTTCATTTATAACACCATAGACATGACAATGACGTTACCACAAGCTAAAGCCCAGGCCATCAGAAATTTTATTGAGAATACATAAAAAAAATCATATTGTACAATTAGAAAGTTTGCCAAGCTTATTGGAATGCTAGTTGCAGCATGCCCTGCAGTCCAATATGGCTGGATGCACATCAAACTTTTTGAAAGTGCAAAAATGTTAGCTTTGGCAAAGGGAAAAAATTATAACCATTCAATGCACTTACCAAACTATCTGAAGGAGGACTTATGCTGGTGGTTAAATAACATAGAAAAATCTAAAACAGCAATAAAACCACCTAGATTCGATATGGTTATTTTTTCCGATTCTAGTAAAACGGAAAAAATAACGGCCTACACAGATGGACAAAAGACTCATGGTTTTTGGAGTCACATAGACTCTAAAGAGCATATAAACTACCTGGAACTTAAGGCAGCTTTTAATGCAATAAAATGCTTCACAAAAGACTTAACGAACAGAGAAATATTGTTAAGGACTGATAACACGACAGCAATGGCCTACATAAACAAGATGGGGGGCGTAAGACTTAAGAAGTTTAACTCATTAGCTAGGGAACTTTGGCAATATTGTGAATTAAAAAATATAAAATTACAAGCGTCATATATAAATTCAAAGTCTAACCTAAATGCGGATATTATGGAATCCAGAGTATTATCGATTGACACCGAATATGCCCATTCACAAAACTCTTTTCAAAAGATTTGCAACAAATTTGGTAATCCTGAAATAGATTTGTTTGCAACAAGCTTAAATACAAAATGTAAACAATATATGGCTTGGAAACCAGACCCAGGCTCAGTATGCACTGATGCTTTTACAGCATCATGGGAAGGCACATACTTTTATGCCTTCCCACATTTCTGCCTAGTAACACAAGTGTTAGAAAAAATAGTAAGAGAAAAGACTCGAGGCATCGTGGTTGTACCAAAGTGGTAGGGTCAGCCCTGGTATCCACTATTCAGTAGATTATTGATTCAATCTCCAATCTATTTCAAGCCAAATAAAAAACTTTTGCTTTCTCCTTTCAGGAACCCTCACCCCCTGTGGAGAAATCTTACATTGATTGCCAGTCTATTATCAGGACGTCATATCGGCGAAGAGGTTTTCCAGAGGTAGGAATTCATGCTATTTTGAGTTCGGTGTCTACAGGTACCTTAAAACAATATAACTGCTGTTACCATAAATGGTACAAGTTTTGTTCAGCTAAGAATGTGGACCCGTTAGAATATAACTTAGAAAGTCTAATACAGTTTTTAAACACAATATATGAAAACGGAAGCTCATATTCTCTTATCAACATCTATAAATCCGCACTAGCACTTATCTTGTCAGTTGATAAAAAAGATGAATACTTCATTAAAAGATACCTAAAGGGCATATATAATAAAAATCCATCGAGACCCAAATACTCCTACACCTGGGATCCCCAGCCAGTTTTAAAGTTTCTAGAAGCTCAATACCCTACAGAAACATTATCTCTTCATAAACTAACGTTAAAAATGGTTACTCTTCTAGCACTAATATCTGCGCACAGAGTGCAAACTCTTACAAAGATAAAAATAAGTAACATCAAATCATTTACGGACAGAATCGAGATAATGATAACTGATAAAATAAAAACCTCAAGCCGAACAAATGTGCAACCCGCTATAATTATTCCTTTCTTCCTGGAAGAACCAAAACTGTGCCTAGCTTCGGTTACACAATATTATATCAAAAAGACCAGACCCTTAAGATGCCATGGGGAGGATAAACTCATTCTAACGCACAAAAGTCCTTGGCGCCCTGCCACTGCGCATATTTTCTTATAGATGGTAGATTATTTATGTCCGTCATTGAACAGTCTACTTCCTTGCCACACACAAAAATACTGAAAAACCGGGGTTGTTTCTTACCATTGTATCCGGTTTGTATTTCACTGTCTCAACAACACCCCCTGCCCTGATAACAATAACAAACGTCCCCAGGACGTTCACTTAGGTCCTCGTTAGATCTGAACGTCCCGGGTTTATATGGTACGTCCCAAGGACGTTCGTTTGCTATCGTCCCTAAAACGTTCTGAACAAAACGTTTTAAGGACATCCTGCTAGAGTCTAGTCAAGACAAACCTAAACACACTTGTGAAATAATCTCTAGGATTGATGTTTTTTTTTGAGCAGATGAGGATATGATTAAAAAAGGAAATTAAAAGCTGTAAAAATGAAATTAAAATCCTTTAAAAGTTTTACTAACAAAATTTCTTTTGATAACAACAAATTTTCATATTTCATGGCCCATTTAAATTTTGTCAATTTGATTTTTCTGATTTCAGAAATCTTATATTCGTTTCAATTATTTTTTTCATCTTGCGAAATCACATTAATTTGTACTTTTTGACAGTACAGTGTAGTTATTATACTACTATCCTCTATATTAGTGTGCTACTGTCATTTAGTAGGAAAATACCGCAATGAGAATAAATGGAAATACTGGAATGAATAACAATTAAAAATAAGTTAAGTTCCTATAAAGCTCTTTTATTTTAAAATTACCGCCAAACGTCCCGTTTCAGATGTAGGAGTTTCGGTTAGTTGCTCAGTTGCTGTCAAACTATCAGTAATCTATGCAAACTATGGGAATTCAATTTGGCAGACTTATGGTGATTGCATTGCATCATTTTTATTTCTTCCGCCCACTGCCACTAGTCACTTTTGACGGCTACAAAAGAAAGTACCAAAAATAGGTAAGTCTATTTAATTGATTTATTAATATATAAGTATTTATATAGATCGATATTTTATTCTAGATAAAGGTGCTGCTTATTTGTAGGTTATGGCCTATATACTACCACCCATCTTATTTGGCTCTGTTAAAATTCTATGGGAGATCACCTGTGAACCTGGGTATGTAGTTTTTAGTTATTTATCATGGAGCGAACTTATTCACTTAAAAGAAGATTGTTGGTTACACATTATAAATACAATACTTCCCTTCGGCATGCGAGGGAAATAAAAATTGAAAAGAAGTACCTACTCAGTGTGTTAAACGAAGTGTTATATATGGTTCGACATCTCTGATGGACAAGTGGAGGTGATGAAACTTTTAATAGATAAGGTTTGATACATCGAGTAATAAAAACATTTGCCAGAAAACATCAACAAACTTGTAAAGTATATTTAGGGATTTCAGTAAATTAATATAAGGAAAAAACTAATAAAGGTACTTTTTGAGGAAAATTTACAAATTTGTAACTTATATGCCCTATTTGTTATATTTTTTCTGAAATTATGCTGTACGTACGTACAAGAACTTTTATACATCATCAATGTTCAACCTAATAAACCTACTTCTAACCGTAAATCCTAATGCATCTTAACCCATAGCCATTTTCTTTACTTGAATTGTAGCATTTGAAAAATCTACATTAATAATTTCAGTTTCAATACAGTAAATTAACCCATTAGTTTATTTGTTTGATAGGCAACCACTCGTACTTCAAAGGGCATAGCTGGTTGCATATCTGAAATTCTCAACAAGGAAAGAAAGCATGGTTTCTTTTATGTATTATTTTTGAGTCGGAGGTGTTACTCACATATTCTTGTTGTTGGGACATTACACAATGGTGTAATTCAGTCTTTAAATTACAAGCCCTTTTTGTTGGCGCATTTTTATTGGCTAGAGAAAGAGTTCTCTAGATGCTCAAGTTGGCAACACTGAGAACATGGTGAACTGTCAAGCGGATTTCCGTCGAGAATTCATCTTTGAGACAGCCACGAGTGAACAGCGGCGGTTCCGATTTTGTGTGGAATTTTTGGGTTTTACATCGTTTACACTGAAAAGGGATTTGATTGATGTACCCAATGATCCTCACCGCCTTGCTGTGAAGATTTTGTGAATTCCCAGCAAGGAGTTTTGTCGGTTGCCATAAATCTGATCGCCACGTGTTTCGGAGGTTATGTAATACTCTCTATAAGAGGTAGGCTTTTTATTTTACTTAGTTTGGTGTTTTACTTAGTTCTTATTTATTGTAATTATTACAGAGTGTTTGGTACAAGCATATGTTTGGAGGGACTGGCCCTTTGAAAATAAGTTATGTTTTGGAGAGGCTCATATTTGGGATAAGCACATGTTTGGTGCTGTAATTTTGGTTATGTACGGGGGCCCAGTATTGTTAGAGGAGTAATAGGAGGAAGTCTATTACTCAGACATTTGGTTTTATGTGGGTTCTGCTGACGTTTAGAGAAGTTTTGGGTTGGAGAGTTGTCCGCAGCAGTCTCCAAGAGATTTTGGCAGAGTTTTGGGAGTGACACGGAGTCGTAGTCGTAAGCAACGTCGAGAACATCTTAAGAAGTGGTGACAGATCACGCTGCAGTTGTCAGAGAAAACGCCAAGGCTCTAACCAGGTTTTACTGTTTCATTTTAGTTACATAATTTTAGAGAAATTTTTATAGTTTCATTCAGTGATTTTTTTGTCAAAATATTAAGGTAAATTACACAACGATTTTGCAACTACACACCTAGTATATGAAGTATCTTAAGACTTTTTACTGTAAGTAGAGCATGGTACCACGTGATACTAGTTTACTTTTTACTATATCATATATGAAGTATTTTTAATAGAACATATTCTTTTAGATCAGTCTGTAACATTCTAGTGCACACAGCGAGCATTGCGAAAATTAGCTCACAGGATCTTGTGTGTTACGTAATATTTTATTGATGAGCTGTAATTTTAATCCATTGTGAATCTTTAACTCGCTGTTGTGAATCTAAAACTCATTGTTGGTATCATTTAAGCGTAGTTGCATTTCTATAAAAAGAGGTCAAATCACTGAAATAACTTTAGAAGGGGTCATTACATATGCTGCATTTCTTTTGCACATGTAGATCAAGTTTAGGGAACAATTGGGGAACTATTTGTTTTTTATTGTGGTACATCTCATGTCTTTTTTTTTTTTTTTTTTTTTTTTTTTTTTTTTTTTTAAATGGCTTTGGATATATTCCTTTAGCCAAGAGACTCTAACAAATGAGTGATCCCTGTCAATATCCCCCTTCGTTTGCCATAAATTTTATATATATATTTTTTTTTTTTGGGATTGAGTTTACCAGGTTATACAAATTTAATATTTTATTAAATAATTCGATATATCTCATGTCTGTGTTTTAATAAATGTCTAATGTCTACACGTTCTTATTATTTGCACTGGTACTCCTGATATTTGTTTAAACTTTGAGATTTTATAGAGTAAAGTAAGAGTTTTGATATTACAGATATATTTTGAGAATTCCATCGCATGGTTGCTAGTAACTTAATTTTGTTCCGTGCTGGCAAAATTATTTAAATCATATTACGTAACATACAGCCGGTGGCGCCCTTTTGAGTGTCCACACACAATCCTAACCCATGGCCTATGCTCTCCACCAAAAATCGGCTGCCGTTCGCAACGGAATAACATGTTTTAATATTTAGGTATCAAAATATGATACAGAATTCTGTAAAAATATTGGCAAAAAATATAACGTTAAACTTATAATAATGTTATTAATCTGGTAGCATTAGTCACAACATATATTTCTGCTTTTCTCGGTCTTTGGTATTATTTGTAGAATCGATCATTCATATAAAGAGGTGTTCTTAAAATTTTTAAATGAACAAGGGAACTTTTCAAATGCAAAAGTCATTTAAACTGTGATTTTTTTTAATGGGACGCCAAGAAAATTATAACAATTTATTTTAAATAGACTAATATTTGCCATCAGTTGGCACATATTAGTCTTAATGTTTTTTGATCAGATTTCATCTGAAATGTTAATTTTTCTTTTATTTGCACAGGGGCTGCTGAAGTCGCTAACGCTTCAAAGTCTTGGAAGGACACCGAAATGGCTATTGCATCGTGATTGAAGAGGGCAAAAGAAAGAACAGAGAGGGTGTCAAAAAAGAGAGAATATTAGAAAATAATTTAAACTAAGATAATTATAAAAACGAAGTGTGCAAAACGTTAAGAGAAGGTGAGATATACATTTATCTTACGTTTTATTGCACACTTGGCTTATGTCTTATAATATTCAATATGTCTTAATGTATATATAACTATATTATACTGTACTAGGTATTATAATATATAACTTTTAAATCCCATAAAAATTGTATTTTTGACACTTGACACTTGAATTTGTAGAGTAAGAAGTTAATTTAAAAACATTACAAATGCCATAACTTATTTTTCAATAGCACAATAGAAATAAAATGTTCGCATACACTTGTCATTTGGTGTTGATAAATAAAAATACCAAGGATTAAAATCAATCTATTTGAATAATTTTTCTACATGGTAATTATACCGGGTGAGTCACGAATTGCGCTCGCCCCGATATTTCCTAAAATATTTGGAATAGAAAATTGTAATTTGGAGGCCTTATTACACGACCAAAATGCCATCTTTTCAATACAAAATCAAGTTTGGTGCACATTCGGTTTGACCGAAAATGCCCACAACTTTCGATTTTTAAATAGAACACCATATATATTTTTACATTTTTGGAATCTAGAGGAAATTTTGAATACAATACATCCATTTTGGTCACTTTTTGATAAACATTAAAAATTTTATTAAAAAATCTATTTCTGAATCCAGAGTGCTGTGGCGCCCAAAATATATTTTAGTTTGTGTGCTACGTTACTATAAAAATAAAGAGAGCAATATGATTGCATTACTTAGTTCTTTAGAGGCGTTTAAAATTTTTAAATGTGATTTTTACCTCACTTACAATAAATGTTTGATGGTCATCTTGTTGATTGGGTTCGTTTCTTAATTCTTGTTCCACTCTGGCAAACAAGTGTCTGCTTGGATGACGTCTGTTGGGATATCGTTGCTGATACAGTTCTGCAGCTGCAGTTGAATTTTTGAGTCGCTCTCCATATATCAGTAACATATCGACCTTTTCATTTCTACTAAAATTATTCATTTTCTTTAATTTTTACTCAAAGAGATTTCCGCAACGCTTTATTTTGTATCTGTCTGACAGCTGATATTGTTTTATTACATTCAATGGCTACTATGATTTTTCCAATGTTATTAGGTTACCAGATTTACACAGAAATGTGCCATTTTAGTTTCCAAAGCCCACTAATCTATTATCTATGAGCCGCATGTTTCTAACAGCTTGGTGGCATTGTATTTTGGCTGAAATCTCAAATATTTCTGAGCGGATTTTCAAAATTTTGGTATCATTAGATTCGTATGAAAATGAGGTATTTAAAAATGTTGGTGAACGATTAAATTCAAATTTAAAAAAACCGAGTTAGTGGGTAAAAATCACATTTAAAAATTTTAAACGCCTCTAGAGAATTAAGGAATGCAATCATATTGCTATTTTTATTTTTATAGTAACGTAGCACACAAACTAAAATATATTTTGGGCACCACAGCACTCTGGATTCAGAAATAGATTTTTTAATAAAATTTTTAATGTTTATCAAAAAGTGACCAAAATGAATGTATTGTATTCAAAATTTCCTCTAGATTCCAAAAATGTAAAAATATATAGGGTGTTCCATTTACAATTGAAAGTTGTGGGCATTTCCGGTCAAACCGGATGTGCACCAAACTTGATTTTTTATTGAAAAGATGGCATTTTGGTCGTGTAATAAGGCCTCCAAATTTCAATTTTCTATTCCATATATTTTAGGAAATATCGGGGCGAGCGCAATTCGTGACTCACCCGGTATATTGTCATTTTTTTATCTTTTTGGCTTTTCTAACCACATTTATTCCCTTCGAAATAGAATCCAATCACTGGATTCTATTTCGAAAGAAATGCATGTGGTTAGAAAACCCAAAAAGGAACATAAATACCCTCTGCTGTGAATACATCTTAAAAGTGGTGGAGGGGGAGGTACCTATATGTTTTGCATAGTATGTCCCAACAACGTTTTCAGGACGTCCTCTAGACCTACATTCGTCCCACATAAGTCCTGGGTGGGACGTCCTCCGTACGTCTTACGTCGGTAGAGTACGTCCTCGGGACGTTTTCATGTCCTGTAAGTATGTTCTTGATACGTTTTTGGGACGTCCATGTGCTATTAGGGTGATACTCTAAAAATATATTGACTCAGATCAAATATAATGTTCATTGCATCAATTACAGTATACTGATGTGTTTCCGGCTTACGTTGAAGGTCGCGTATGGCTAGAGGAATTCCTGAGAAATATCCATATATATATATATATATATATATATATATATAAATTCTAAGGATCGTAGGGCTTCGGACAAGCCCTACGATCCTTAGAATTTATCTTTTAACTGTCGGACGTGACAACCTCTCATTATTTATATATATATATATATATATATATATATTATGTTGTTTCTTAGGTTTTCACGGGTGTTGAATGAAGTGTTGGTGTTCTTCCGGGTGTTTTCCCGTGTAGTTGGTAGGCTCCTGTGGGAGCCACGCTTGTCTAAACGACGTTTCGGCGGAATCTCATCTGCCATCTTCAGGTCCTAGCTGAATGCTGCCTGCTGCTGCGGCTGCTGCTGCTGCTGTTGCTGCTGCTGCTGCTGCTACTGCTGCTCCTCGTTGCTCGAACTGAACTGAACTGATATATATATGTTCGGATAGGTAGGAGGGTCGCTGTGTGGTCTTGGTAAGGGTTGTATAGTTAGTGGAGTTATTAGTGATTTCCAAGCAGTTGGAAGTCGAAGACTGTCGTCCCTTTTGTTTAAACAATTGGGACGCTTCTCGATTTCAATTGCTTCGCGGATCGTTCGTGTTTTTAGGGAATATAAAGGTGCTATTGTTTTTGTGTTGTCAAAGTCTATGTTATGTCCAGTCTGGAGACGGTGTTGGGCTAAGGATGAGGTAGGATCAGTTTTTCTGACCGCTAAGCGATGTTCGTATACCCTGTTGTTAATGCGTCTGTTTGTTTGTCCAATGTAAGTTTGGGGACAGTCGGAGCAAGGTATTTCGTAAACGCCATGGGAGTCATTAGGGACTTGGTCTTTTGGGGACTTGATAAGGTTGGAAATAGTCTGTTGTGTTGTGAATATTGTTTTTATGTTGTTTGCTTTTAGGACTTTGGAGATTCGGTCTGTGACACCTTTGATGTAAGGTAGGAAGGCTTTGTGTTGTTCAGGTAGGGATGTGTCCGGATGTTGTGTTTGGGATGGGTTCTGTGCTTTATTTATGGTCCGTCTTATATGGTTTCTGTCGTAGCCGTTTTGTAGGAGTGCGTGTTCTAATGTGTGCAATTCAGTTTGTCTGTTGTGGCTGTCAGTTAGTCTGAGGAATCTTGTTATGAGGGTGTTGACGACCGAATTTATTTGTGAGGGATGGTGATGGGAGTTTGCATTTAAGTAACGGTTTGTGTGGGTTGGTTTTCGGTAAACAGAGTAAGAAAATTGGTTTGTGTTATTTTTGGTGATAAGGACATCTAGGAAAGGCAGAGATGAATTATTCTCTACTTCCATGGTGAACTGTATCTTGGGATGGATGTTGTTTAAATGGGATAAGAATGTATTTAGGGAATCCCTACCGTGCGGCCAGATGACGAAGGTGTCATCAACGTATCTTAACCAGCACGTAGGTTTTAGGTCAGAAGTACTGAGGGCTTGAGTTTCGAAGTGGTCCATGAAGATATTGGCTATGACGGGGGATAGAGGTGATCCCATAGGGGCTCCACTTATTGTGTTAGTTTATAAAATTTATTTTGGAAGAGAAAATAGGTGTTTGACAAGCAATGTTCTAGGAGGGATAGGGTACTGGGAGAAATGTCGTGTTTGGTTTTGAGAGTGTTTAGGGCTTCAGAGAGTGGGATATTCGTGAATAATGATATAATGTCGAAACTGACTAGTATATCATTCTGCGAAATAGGATATTGTTGCAGGAGGTCGATAAAATGAGCGGAGTTTTTGACATAGGATGACGCCCTTTCGGCGATAGGTTGAAGGGCGCTGGCTAAGTGTCCAGCTAGTTTGTGGGTTGGGGAACGAAAGGCACTAACAATGGGTCTTAAAGGAATGTTTGGTTTATGAATTTTAGGAAGCCCGTAAATTCTAGGAATTCGAGAAGACTTTTCTCGTGGAATTAGGGATTTACCGATATCTGGATGGAGGTCAGAGTTGTTGATGATTGTCTTGGTTTTCTTTTCCAGATAGGTAGTAGGGTCGTGTTGAATTGGTTTGTAATCAGTACTTGTTACTAGGTCGTTCATTTTTCGTAGGTAGTCAGATGTATTGAGGATGACAGTGGCATTACCTTTGTCTGCTGGTAGGATAGTCAGTTCGTCATTGTTATATAAGTCTTTTAGGGCTCGTCTTTCTCGTAAGGGTAGGTTGGATTTGGGAGGTTTAGCTGTTCGAAGTATTCTGGAAATGTCTTGTCTGGTGTCTTCAGCTTGGTTGTCTGGAAGGTGGGATATAGAGTTTTCGACTTGGGAAATAATAGCCTCAGTTGGGATGGAGTTAGGGGAAATAGCAAAGTTGAAACCTTTAGCTAAAGCTTGAAGAGCTGGATCACTGATGGGAAAGTCGGAAAAGTTATGGACTACATTATTGGGATCTATTGGAGGGGTGGAGTGTGGTTTCTGTTTAGTGATGAGCTGTGACAGTTTTTGTTTTTGTGTGGTAGTCTTTTGTTCTGCTATGTGTTGTGCTGTATCGTTAGAGAGTCGGTCAAAAGTGTCCCAAAGTATTGGATGAATGAAAGAAGTGTGGATCTGGGAGTAGGTTTTGTATATCAATGTGTTGGCGACTCTCTAACGATACAGCACAACACATAGCAGAACAAAAGACTACCACACAAAAACAATATATATATATATATATATATATATATATATATATATATATATATATATATATATATATATATATATATATATATTCAAAATTTTTCTCACATATATATATATATATATATATATATATATATATATATATACATATATATATATATATATAATTTTTCTCACGTATCTGCCGTATCTATTGATCTTCTTTCTTCTACTTATTTTTCTCTCCAAAATTCTCAAATTTTTAATTCTTTTTCAATCTTCAATCCCCTACCTGCATCTATTGATCTCCTTTCTTCTTTTTTTTTCTTGTCATTCTTTTTTCTTTTCAATCAAGAAGCCAAAGTTTTTTTAAAACAACTAAATTTAGATTATTATTACAAACCTGACCCCTTCAGCCCAAAATTAGAATTTTCATTGTCAGTGTCATTAAATTATAATAACCTCAACATATGACATAAAAACTATAAAACAAATTCCCTAACTTAAAAACAGTTCTACCAAACTACAACAACTAAATAACAATTCAAAATATTTCAATTGCCTCATCAGATCTTTACCAAATCTGGAAGACATAAATAACTCCACAACACAAATATGCAACATTGCAAATATATAGCATTTCCCTCCCCAAATCTTAAACTTTTACTAAGGTAAAATGTTTAAAATTTCTTAAAACAAAAGTATTTGCAAAATAAAATCTTTCACCAGTTTAATCGTGTAAGTCTACTTGTATCTTAATTTCTTGGTGTATATGGATAAATCATTTCTATATGAAATTTACCTCTTATATGTTCACTGTTTATATGTCTCAATTCATATGTATTTTCATTTAATGGTCTATGTATTATATAAGGACCTTCATAAGGAAATATAAATTTTGCACATAATTTCTTGTCAAAATTTGACACTTTCAATCTTTTTATAACTACTAAGTCCCCTTGTTTATACACTACATGTTTCTTAATTTTTTTATTTTCTCTAGCCTGATATTTTTATTTGATTTCTCATTTGATCTAATTCAATCCCAGTTTCAAAATTCCATGGTCTGATAGGTGAAATACCAAACATAATTGTTATCGGCGGTACTTCTGTAATCGTACTTGGAACATTATTTATAATGTATTCAACATTTGATAAACATAATAACCAATCTGTATGATCATTGTGTATGGTAAATCCTAAAATTTTAGTCACCTCTTGTATATATCGTTCTGCTGGATTTGCTTGTGGATGTCTAATTGTAGTAAAACTTAATTTAATTTGTTTACCTGTCAAATAATTTTTTAATTTGTCATTATCAAAATACGTCGCGTTATCAGCTAAAATTTTCTTTGGTATTCCTACCGATTTGAAATATTTGGAAAGTAATTTACAAACCGTATTTGTATTACATCTTTTTGTAGGATGAACTTTTGTAAATTTTGAAAAAATATCCACTATAACTAATATGTGTTTATGCCCTTCTTTATCCTTAATCAAATTATTTATAAAATCCATTGCTATTATGTCAAGAGGTTCCCTTGTCAAAATACTATTTACTTCATTTCTGTTTTTGTAATTTTTCGTCTTCCCTAAACAACAATCATGGCATAATGATATGATTCTTTTTGTTAATTGTAAATCGTTCTTACAGAAAAAAGTTTCTCTGAAAATTATCCAAGATTTCCTTACACCAATATGTCCAAAATGATTATGCAAATCATTTAAAATATTCAACGCCAAATTATCATGTATCACATATTTCTCTTCATTCATAACTGTTTTAATCAACAAATCATTTTTATACTATAACCCTTATATTCACCTAATTGTACTACATTTCTAAGTTCATTCAAATATCCCTGGCTTCCCCTAATCCTTTCATATGTATATAAATTTTGTTCGTCTAATAGATAATTTAATCCTATGATAAAATTATTCTTTTTGTCTATGTCTATTTGTTTATTTCGAGTTAGTGCATCTGCAGTTATATTTTCTTTACCTGGTCTATGTTTGATAGTAAAAGAGTATTCTTGAATTAAAAGAGACCATCTATAAATTCGATTGTTTGCAAATCTATTTTTCATAAGTGAACATAATGCTGAATGATCAGTTTCAATTGTAAAATGATTTGAAGTTAAAATATAGGATAGTCTAGATAAGCTATAAACCAAAGCAAGCATTTCAACCTCTGATGTTGAATACCTAGTTTCATAAGGTTTTAAAATTCTAGATATAAAACATATTGGCGTTTCAATACCATTTACAATTTGAATAAGTTCTGCTGCAATAATTTGTTCGGAAGCATCTGTACGTAATATAAAAGGTAAATTAAAATCTGGACTGTGTAAAAGTAAATTATCATGAAAATTTATTTTTAACTTATTAAATGCCTCTTGTCGTCTAGTATCCCATTCCCATTTTATATCTTTCCTAAGTAGTTCTATCAAAGGTACTTCTAATTCTGAAAGTCTAGGTACAAACTTTTTGTAATAATTCAATATACCTAAAAATCCTCTTAACATCTTTAAATTTTTTGGAGTAGGATAATCTTTGATTTCCTTTATACGTTCTTTTCCTATAGATATTCCTTGCTGATTAATAATATAACCCAAATATTTTACGAACGTTTTGTAAAATTCACATTTTTCTATATTTAATTTTAAACCTGATTCATTTAATGCCTTTAAAATTATATTTAATTGTTCTAAATGTTCTTCTACTGTATCTGAAAATATAAGAATGTCGTCTATATAGTGAAGACAAAACTTTTCATATTTATCCAAAATTGTTTGCATTGCTCTAACCAAAGCAGAAGATGCCGATTGTAATCCAAATGGAACTACTTTAAACTGATAAATATGTCCATCTACACTAAAACCAGTAAATCTACGAGACTCTACATGTAATGGAATAAGCCAAAATGAATTCCTCAAATCTAATTTTGAAAATATAGTGTTCTTTCCAATCCTATAAAGCATAGTTTCTATAGTTTGTGGAGAGTCAAATTGTGATTTCGTTATTTGATTTAAATTTCTAGCGTCACGACATATCCGTATAGAATCATCCTTTTCAGGTACTATTACCAATGGATTTATAAAGTTTGTTTTTGCTGGTTCAATAATATTTGCACGTATCATATTTTGTATTTCCTCTTGTACTTTTTGCCGACGTTTGTATGGAATAGGATATGTTTTAGATTTAAAAGGCTTATCCACATCAACTTGAAGTCTATGCACATAACCTTTAACAATTCTTGATTCATGATTTATCAATGTCATATACTTTTGCAACAATTCGTTTACTATATTTTTATAATTTAAAGGACAATTTATCTCCAACTTTCTCGGCATATCATAATTATTAATTTTCTTTGTAAACTTATTTTCATCACTCTTTACATTATTTATATTATTTATATTTAAATTCCCTATATTTGATTCAAATTTATTTACTATTTTTACCGATGTACCTTTTAAAATTAGAGACCTTTCCCCTAAATCTAATATTGCTTTCAATCTTGACAGCATGTCCTCTCCAATGATAACATCAAAACTTAAATTATCCACAATTACAAATTCACCGTTAAAACACGTCTCTTTCACTTCAAATTCCATATTAATAATTTTATTACATTCAGTAATCTTCTTACCATTAGCATTCATTAAAATAATTTTTGAAATCTTAAATAAATGTATTACTATATATACACTAACTTACAAACTGCAGTTTCTTCGCACTTCCTGGTGCTCATCAGTGCAAGGCGAGCCCGAGACAACTAGTACAAGAGGCTGAGGTAATGAAGTGGCCAGATCGACGTTGTAAAACGGCGAAATGGGAGAGGCTCCATCTAGCGACAACTGCCTGTTGCAATCAAAACAATAATATCCCGACATGGGGCACGTAATAGTAAACAGCGTGCTTCCAGAGGGCAGAATATATTAAAATAAAATATTTCTGTCAATCACCTCTGTGAATCCTTATTTTCATAACGATAATAAACCGAACTGCATATAATTGCGAGCCTGGCCGCGTTAAGTATAAAAATCACATTCTACAACGAAACGCTTGGTTTTGATTGAAACAAGCACCAGCCGAAAGAGTTATTCCTAATTAAAGGAAACTCTCATACCAGCCGTCTCAGACTAACTTGCATACTGCAGTTTCGCACTTCGTGGTGCTCATCAGTGCAAGGCGAGCCCGAGACGACTAGTATGTACTAGTCGGCTGGTACGAGAGTTTCCTTTAATTAGGAATAACTCTTTCGGCTGGTGCTTGTTTCAATCAAAACCAAGCGTTTTGTTGTAGAATGTGATTTCTATACTTAACGCGGCCAGGCTCGCAATTATTTGCAGTTTGGTTTATTATTTGAATTTAACTTCATAGATGCAGTCACTGGGTTCATGAACCCAGTGACTGCATCCCTGAAGTTAAATTAAATTTTTTTTTATATATATATATATAAGTATATATATATATATATATATATATATATATATATATATATATATATATATATATATATATATATATATATATCCACTGAAAAGCCAGAGTTGGCATTTTTTTTAAACAGGCCTTTTCTGGCTCCTTTGTCTAGGCTATACAGGTTAGTCTGTATTTGGAAATTTCCAACGTGATCACTCTGAAGGGAAAATCGTAAATGAAAAATATTTTCATTAGAAAACATTATTACTGAAGCGATATAATTAAAAATAAAATTTGCATAATATTCTTCACAGTATCTTCTATAATTTAGTATTTGAATTATCTTCATAGCTCTTAGCAGTTTCAGAGGAAAGAAAGTTCGAAAAACACCCTTTTGTCAAGACATTTTTCAATATTACTCAAGAAAGGTAAGACATCGGGGGTCAAAAATAAGAAAATAGTAGTGTTATTTAATACCTACTTAACCATATAGCATTCATCATATTTGACTCTGGGGGCACATTCTCTATGCTTATCCTGCTATACCCTTTTCTCATCGGGAGGGGAGCCCCACGCTTTTACGAGTATTAATTAGAACCAAATACATATTATCATCTATTTGTTAGTGTATATTTTAAACAGTTTCCGTTGGTTTTTAACAGCGTATTATTAATATATTTTTTTGAATTACTGAACGGAATCTGTGATAGGTACCTTCTGAAACATTTTGAAAATAATTGTTAATTGTAAACTAAAAACTGCTTTTAGATTAATTTAACAATATATTATAAATACTCTACATATGTTATTAGGCCATTATCAAAAATATTACAAAGTGAATACCTACTAAAGTTTCCGATATGGTTATTCTAATTTATACCTAAATGTATTTATGCCTTAATTTATTTATGATCTAATATATTTATAACTGAATCCTTAATTATGAGAATTTTTTGGGTAACCTAACCTGATTATGTAAATCGATAGATAGTTCTTAGCAATTTATTTATTATAGGGGGTACTCAAGAAATATTTCTGGTCATTCGTGTACAAGGATTGTTTGCTTTCAATACAATGTGTTGACATTCCTGTATTAGTATTGTTATTTAAAATTGATTTTTTAGGTTATTGTACCCTGTTCATAACGCTTCTATACCACTCTGACCAATATAAACCGCATTACAATCTTTACATTTGATTTCATATACACCAGATTTATTAATTTTAATTTATTTACGAAAAATTTTGGTTAATAACAAAGAAAAATCAAATGTAAAGATTGTAATGCGGTCTATATTGAAGCGTTGTGAACAGGGTAAAAAAACATAAACAATAAATTTTAAATAACAATAAAAATACAGGAATGTCAACAGATTGTATTGAAAACAGCCATTTCATAGATACAGATAACATAAATTTACTTCATTCAGAAAGAAAAGGTAAACGTTTAGATCTTCTTGAACAACTAGAAATAAAAAAATATTTCCAAAACAATCTTTGTACCACGAATGACCAGTAAAAGTTCTTGAATAGCCATATAATAAGCAAGTTGCTAAGAGCTATCCATTGATTTACATAATCAGGTTAGGCCTACCGAAAAAATTCCTATAATTAAGGATTAAGTCTGAAATAGATTAGATCATAAATAGTTTAAGGCAAAATACATTTAGGTATCAATAATTAGAATAAGCACATCAGAAACTTTAGTATTTATTTTGTAATACTCATGATAAAGGCTTAACAAGCCGAAACATATGTAGGGTATTTATAATATATTGTTTGATTAATCTAAAAGCAGTATTTAATTTAATCATAATTAAAAATTATTTATTTATTGAAATTTTTTACCAGAAAGTGAGGATATTTGAATGATTCAAGACTGAGACAAGCTGTATAACGTTGAGAGAGGGTCATAACGTAGAGTAAATTATTTATCAGTTTATCACCCCAGTACGATTCGCTACAGCTCTGTGTCCAACTTTTCGAATGGACGATTTACATGAAATATTGAGAAGCAATCATTCTCCTGGGACTAGTCAAACATATAGAAAACACCCTAATACCCGATGACCCTTTGGTAATAATGATTAAAATTAAAAGTGTCGAGCATAGTAGGGCAGTGCTACGACGCGTGCGCTTCGCCGTAAAGCTCGTCGAAGCTTTCAAAGCTATCCGTTCTCCTTTCGATTTACAATGACAATGAACTGTGGCTAGTGGTAAAAATTTAGCATCAGTCCTCATGTCATAGTGTTGATTTTAAAATGAGGAGCAGTAGTTCGGAACTGCTCCTAGACCAACAAGAGGAGCTCCGCAAACGCAAAATTAAGGTATTTATCAACACAAATTACATAGTCCTAGGTCATATATTCTTACATGTTTCATTTACTACCTTAATTTATGCTACAGAAGGGAGTCATTGACAATTTGTGAAAGGATATGCGCAGAATTGGCTAAAAGTGAAAATGCATTTAGACTATATGTTCTATTGTTACGTTGAAATAGTTGCAAATGTGTGGTAGATCAATATTTAATAAATCGCTGATTGCAGTTTAAATATCGCTTAACATAAATATAGTGAAATGGTGTTATGGTAAATATATGTTAACGCGTAATCACTGAAGAACTCTCGGATCACATATAAAATAACAAATTTGAATCAGTCATGTCTGTTAAAAGAAACAAAGTATCTTGTTTATACTTTAAGTATTACCCACTGTTACTATTCTTTTATAACCGGAGAATCCAGCACAATTTTAAAATAATGATTTCTTTGGGACTCATTAATATCAATAACGTTCACAATAACAATACAATCGTTGCTAAAACCAAAAGCGAACATCCCGCAAGTTGTTTTGTCCTATAACAGTACAGGAAAAATAATTTTAAATTGTCTAAAGTGGCGTGGCTGCGGCTGGTTGAAGCTTTGCAGCATTATGAAAAGAAATTGTTTAATTAAATCACCTATCTGCTGGACGCAGGGGGTGGGAAGTGGCCATTCAATAAATACGTTCGCCTTTAGGGGGGAGGGGGAGGGGGAGGAAGTCCCAAAAATGTGACAGATAAGACGCTGGGGAGCGAGGGGGTTAAGTTCGTTAAATGTAAAAGGGGAAACTCACCCCCCCCTTCCTTTAACGAACTTAAAGAGTGTAGCAGGGTACGCATGAGCCAGATGCCCCTCGGGAAATTAGACTGATATTTTTACCTTAACATCACATTGCTGAGAGGAACTATTCTGCAAGATATTACACTCCTGCCCCCTCTGGTTTTTAGAAATTAATTAATTAATCGAATTTTGAAAAACATTTTTGATCTCTTAATAACGTAACCAGTTTTTATTATTTCTATATATGCGGTAGATATATCAACGAGGTATTAAACAAAAAATTACTGAATATTTGCAGTAAATATACCAAAATATTCGAATTAAAAATTTTAAAACATAAAAAATTTTATGTACCTATATTGAGAGACACCATCACCATTTTTTTTTCCAAAAATGCCTCTACACATGCTCTATAATGTATATTTTCTCCAAAGAAAAATATGTATAGACATGAATTTGAGATTTAAAAAATAAACGTATTTTAATTTGTCTCCTATTAAGAATGCGCATAAAGTATATTACGTTTACAGTGAACGCTCGTTACACTTGTCTTTGATACCCTTGACGCATATAAAAAATATATGAATATGAAGAAAATGTAAAGCTGAATTAATTGTTTAGTAGTGGTCTATTGGGAAAACTATAAATATTATGTATGATTAGTGATTATAATTTTTTTTCACACTGTTCTACCCTTATGAACATTTTGAAAAAATATGTGTTATAGAGCATCACATTACTAAGAGGAACCTCTTAATAATGTGATGTCAAAGTAAAAATAGCTCAATTTCCCGAGGGGCATCCAGTCCATGTTTAGCCTGCTACGCTCTTTTTTTTTGTTTTTGCAAACAAACGTAGGTACGTTCGTGAAAGGGGAAGTCTCATAAATGTTAGAAAGTATATTAGGGTGAGGGGGGAATTGGTCGAAAATAACCTGGTTACGCGAACACATTTTTCAATGGCCCCGAATGTGTTTCTGCACGCCTTTAGTAAATATCTCCTTAAGTGTTACTTTTTACAAATAATATAAACATTTTATGTAGGTGGTATAATTGCCTTTGATTGATTTGGTTTTTTATTTGTTTCCTTATGCATGACAAAATTTGAGAGAAATACAGTTATTTGAATAGGTGGATCATGCTTTTAACTTTATTATTTTCGAAAAATATGTAGTTACTTAAATATCACTGGGAAAATATTCTCTTTATCAGAAAATATTACTAATTACGTAGTTTATTGAAATGCATTTTTGTTTAAATTTTTGCGATGATAACAATAACAATTTTGTATTATCTGAAATATGAAATGATAAGAAAAAGGGAGACATATTTTATAGATCGAGAAATTGAAAAATCTATGAGTGGTTATTTAAAAAGCGAGTTATATACAGTGTGATCCACTTTGAATGGAAACACCTCTCTAAAAGCCGCTGTCTAAAGAATCACTATTTCCACATCTATATTTCCCATCCAAGACTCTTTAAACGAAAACATCTTGATACTATATTTGCACTCTAGTGTTGTATTATCTTTTCTAAAAATTCGAAGTAGCCCATGAAAAACAAATTATAAAAAGATAAATTAGCTTGATACTTTAAATAACTGTTATTAAATTTTTGATAATTAAAATTACTAAAAAATAAGTAATCTACCATACGCCAAGGATAAAAATCTAATATGGTGCCGTGGCAAACAATTTTTGAAAGTCAAACACCAATTTATTGAAGTAGGTATATTCTGGGAGCATATTATTATAGAAATTGTGAAATTGAGTAATAACATTATCCAGTATTAGTTCATTACTGAACAATTAAATTTACAGGAAAAAAACCGCTCGCTGCCTACTACTGCCACTACTTCCACATTCGGACTTCCCATCCAAGTATTTTTAAAGGAAAACATCTCGACTATATTTTCACTCTAGTATGCGGAAATTATTGGTCATAGAATTTCAATAATATAATATTTGAGGCAGATGTCATACAATAATTTAAGAGTGAACACTACGTAAGGCTAGTGGGGAAAGGGATAAAGCGCCACATGGGGAGATATCTTACTAATAATCAAATTTTAGCTAAAAATGGTCTTCAAGAATCCCGTAGTATTTATTTATGTACAACTTACACTTATTTTCAGTTAAATAACATCACCCAATTTGCAAAAAAACAGCTTATTGTTAATCATTAAAATTATGATTAACAATAAGCTGTTTTTTGCCAATTAGGTGATGTTATTTAACTGAAAATAAGTATAAGTTGTACATGAATAAATACTACAGGATTGTTAATTGAAGACTATTTTTGGCTAAAATTTGACTATTAGGAAGATATCTCCTCATTTGGCGCTTGATCCACCTCCCCCCCCTCCCCCCTCCCTACTAGCCTTAGGTAGTATTCACTCTTAAGGCGTTGGCTTTTAGCATATACGCCAAAAACGAAGTTTCTCGACTCTTATTAGCTTGTTTTACTTACTTCCCGTATTTACCCTCACCCCCTACCCCTTCCACGGAATCATCTCAAGCAGATGTCATCACAATACACACGTGTATCAAATTTCAAGTGAATATCTCAATTTCATTGTATCAGCTCCTTTAATAATGGAGTGGGGGTTGAAAAATGTTATGAAAAAAAATCTGAGGCCTTGGCGTATAGTATATACATCAAATCCCAAGTTTCTGTACTCCTACCAGCTTGCTTTACTTATGTTCCCCTATACCGGGTGGCTCAGCCAATAGGGACACTTGTAACTTTTGAATGGGAGAATGGATTTTTTTCAAATTTGGTGTGGTGATATGGGATGAAATTTTCAAATATATGATGTAAAAAACCAAAATGGCCGACTTTTGGTTTCGATGCAATTTATATGAAAATCAAATTTTTAAATGGGGCAACCTGTATTTTTTTGCATATTTGAATCCTACTGGCCAGAATACATATGATCTGACCCTCAAATATTATTTTGATTTTCAGAAAATATAGATCTTTTAATTTTTAGTTTTAATCATAGAAGGTCTCCGTTTAGCCAAAACTTTTAAAAATCGGTCTCCAAGAGCCGCTAAAACATTATCTCTGCAGGTATTGACATTAAACACGATTTATCCTTCATTAAGTTCAACGATATTGATTTTAGAACGAAATCAAATTTTTTTTAAATGGAACTCCTATGGGACAACCTATTATTTAATTAGATCTTTAAATCATGAAAAAAATAATATGCATATTGTCTACCCTTCCCTTGTACTAAATTTATAACTAAAAAAAAGAAATGTCTTGATAATCGATTTTTCATTATGAAAATTGGATAGGTACGCATGGTCGAGTTAGATGGCCACCTAGGTCTCCGGACTTAATACCAATTGATTTCCTTATATACGGCCACATTAAAAATCATGTTTGTGTACGAGATTTCAAGTAAATATCTGTATTTTATTTTATCAACCCCTTTAAATATGGAGTGGGGATGCTGGGGAAGGGGGTAAACTATTCTAAAAAAATCTGAGGCCTCGGCTTCTAGTATATACACCAAATTCCAAATGTCTGGACTCTTATCAGCCTGCATTACTTATTTTCCCTTATTTACTCCTAACTCTTCACCGAAATTAGCGCAGAATATAATCTAGTTCCAAATCTCGTCACGATACATATGTATACCAAATTTCAATTAAATATCTTAAATCGTTACTGAGAAAACTGGCGCACAAAAGAAAAAGTTGCAGACCGACCGACAGACAGAAATGGTTTTTCTTTGCTCAAATTTCTACGTTTTATCACATTGTAGGCCTGTTTCGACAAAAAAAAATGTATACTTCTACCAAAGATTAGAGAACTAATATGATAGGACAGTCAGACGGAGAAGACGAAATAGAGGAAGACAGTTGTGTACTCCAATTTAAAGCTGTACTCCAGCGGAAACGGTTTCGGGATTTGTCGGTTACGCATTAAACGAATTAGACCAAGCTTACTAAAAGATAGGTTAGCACGTTAAAATCGATAAGTGCTACGTCACGTATAGACCTCGATGACAGCTGCGTGTGGCTGTCTTTTCCTCATTTTATAGAAAAAATTTCAAAATTATTCTTTCAATGTAGAATTCTATCCTAACCAAATAGATACCTTACATATACACATAGAAATACTTCATGTGGTATATATTACAAAGCAAGCTGAGTTCGGTCGTTCTATCAGGACAGTGTTGTCAATTTTTCACTATTGGCTCCTCTTTCTAATGTTACCTTCTCCGCCTGGTTGTTACATTGTGGCAACTGCGCGAGAACTCAAGTCGAGGTCAATGGCGCCATTGCTAAAAGATAAAAGGTTTTCCGCCGGCTGTCCTATCTTGTTAATTCCCTAATCTTTGCTTCCACTCCACTACATGGATGCATGGTGAAGTAACTGCACTTGTACATCTTAGAGGAGATAATGTGTGAGACAAGTTTGTGAAATATATAATAACAGGCATTCCAGTCGGTCAAATATCACTGAAAGTACCGACTATAAAACAAACAATATTTTTAATGAGTGTAGCGCTGTCACCAGATGTATTCGAAAACAGATAATGTATAGTCATATTGTATACAAGCGTCTAGAGAGACCGAAATGCGAAAGCTTCAAGCATGCGCATTACCTTGTAAATGTGTAATAAATTCGTGCAAGTGGAGAAATTGAAATATTTCCTGTTATTTTGTCTGCGACGCTAATACTGCCTGCGGCGCTAATAATCATTAACAATTAGATATCAAAATAAAAACCTACTAACCTAACCTAAAGAAATCACACGAAAGAAAGAAATTATTATATAAAAAGAAGGAAAACCTAAAGAAATCAAAAAAGAATTTGTAAAAAAATATATTAATCGTTACAGAATTAAAAAAAATCTGCGGACGTATGAATTTGAACCCGGGACCCTTCGCGCCGTAAGCTAAAGCGTTACCTATGCGCTAACCATCTCGCTGGAAGTAAACGCTAGAGCAAAGAAGAAATAGTCAAACTAATGACATCACGTGTTGGGCGTGTCGAAGCTTTCGCATTTCGGTCTCTCTAGACGGTGTATGCGTACAAGTTAAGGGACGGGTGAGACGCAAGACGAGGTAAAAGGCAAAGCCGGATTACCGGTATTGTTGAATTAAAAATATCTACACGCGCATTAAAACACATCTCTAAGAAATAACTGCTGCCAGCTGCCATGTCCTGACTATTGTTTGCACGCTTTGGCACGCGACTTGAACAGCCCATGATTTTCGGTCTCGTTTTATAAAGTAAGAGGTGAAAGACGGACGATGTTGTCGACGCCTTTTACCTCGTCTTGCGTCTCTTGCGCCTGACCTTTTACCGGTTACGCATACTACACAATGACGAGCCGGGTATAAGATAAGCACAATAAGCAGTAGTGTTGGGTGATATCGCGATTTTTCAATCACAACGTGAATCGTGACTGTGATTTTCTTATATCCGTGAATTTAAAACGTGATGTGATCACGACTTTTCATAATGCAGCTAATGGGAAAAATTGTTTATTTTTCTCTATTCCTAAATAAGCGCCGAGAGACTGTGAATGGTGAATTCGCTACTTTGGTAAACTATGCAGCCCTAGTAGATATGAAGATATGTAATACGTATGATATATTATGAATTAATTATAATACATATTATGAATGATATACTCAACTAACCTGATTTGTGGATTGATGATAAAGCAAAAGCACTAAATTTTGAATGGGACGCTTGCTTGAACTCCGTGATAGCATATTTTTATAAAGTTATACAAATATAAACATTTCGGAAACATCAATGAAGTTCTAGTTTAGGTTGCTATAGTTATCAACCAGCGACTTTAATTTTTGCTGGGTTATTGTTTTATAATAGTGTTGAAACCTCGGTTTGTAATATCTACAAAGCCACAAAGGTACAACTTAGGTAAATAATGAATATAATGTTTATTTATACAGTTCTTATTTGCTATTATTCAATGGGATAAATTTGATTTAATAGAGCCCAAATATTTCCCCCATTCAAATATTTATCAAAAATTTGGTACCTCTTCCATTCAATTTTTTGTTCAACGGCAGGCAGCACTTTTAAGGTAAACAAGCTAACTATATTCTATGACCAATTATCTTCACATCCTAGAGTGCAGATATAGTCTCAATATGTTTTTCTTTAAAGCGACTTGGATGAGAAATCTGGATGTGGAAATAGTGATTTCTAAGACAGCGGTTTTTTATGTATTTTCTAATCTATGGAAAACTCTTTCAAATCTTAGAAACCTCCTGTATATTTTGTTTTGATATCTTGTACATCTATGTACACTACTTGCGTGCTTAATCAAAAACCTTGGTAACATTTGTCTAGTTATAATAAAACACAGTTATATGTATAAATAATGACAATTTGCACACCCCTGAAGATCGCCCTGTATGGCCGATATTACTCAATTTCAATAGGGAGTATTCTGCTATGCTATTTTATACATGCCTCAAATTTGAAACACAAATTTAAAGTCTAACAGAAGTTATCGTATTTACAATTCGCGGATTTTCTTTCTGCGGCTTTTTTTTTCAGAGACTCATGTTCTCTGTTTTCCGTAAAGCATCTTTTTCTTCCGCGGCTTTTTTTTCCGTCGGCTTTTTTTTCCGCGGCGTTTTCTTCCGTCGGCTTTTTTTTCCAGGATTTTTATTCCGCGGCTTTTTCTTCCGCATACGGTAAAAAATATATTGGTATATGGAAAGTCGTGATCACGTCACGCTTTTCTACCAACTTTATTAACAGTCCTGATTTTTTCACTAATAAGCAGACAGTTTTAAATTATTTTTGCAACAATCCAAACGTCAGTGTGAGAGTAGCTAGCTTAGATTCTTTTATTCAGAGAAAATCTTCGTTGATACCTTATAAAAAATAAGGTAGTCATTCAATCCCCACTTATTACATAAGGATGAATGGAATTTTGCTTGTGGACTCAAGGAGAGTATCTTAATAAAAGATGTTTTTTAAAAACTATTTTCCTCAGTGATGAGGTGACCTTTTCAACAGATGGGGTTGTATCTTCCTCAATATCTATCAGTATATCTAATTGTCTTTCCTCATCAAATCGAGGCGTTCTATATGGTTTTTGAATATATTTTACACGTCCAGTTTCACGAAATTTGTTTTCTTTTTACTGACTATAGATTGTGATTCGTGATGACAGAGTATTTATTATTAAATATTTTACAAACCTGCTTTTGAATTTTTGCTTTGTTGCTCCATCCAATCATAATTAGAATATCTATTCTACGAGTTTCGGAGAAATGAGATATAAGAGTTAAATAAATAATTTTTTTTTATTGAATATTCTGATGCATGTGAGTAACTTAGAATCAAATGACAATAATTGGAAACAAAAATATTCCAGGGCCCAGTTGCTAGTTTTTTAAGGCATAGTAAATGGTGTAAGTTAGATTTTATTATTAATTGCTTAGTGCATACTTTAAAAAACTTTCTGGTGGGTAAAATTTTGTATGAAGAACTTTAAAAGCAACAATAGGTCAGTTTAAAGTTTTCTTCAAATCCAACGATTTTGCAAAAATTGCCTCAACAACAGTTTACAGGACTAACAAAATTTTACATCTTCCAAATTAATTTTCTTAGTATTTATTCCACCAAGTTTAAAAAAATCGGTAAAGGTATTTACACAGAACTTCCCTCGTTATTTGTGCATGGCGGTCACTCTAAAAAATTAATAATTACGAAATGATATTGAGAATAATAATCGGACTATAGTTATTGCTATTATTACAAAGAAAACTTGATAAGTTTTGGTCAAAAAAATATACAGATTGCTCATCCAACAGCAAAAGTTCAATACTAAATAGCAGGTGCCACATAAGGCAGGCTTCGTCTATTCTATTCTATACTAGTGGTAAAAAAAGTTTAAGACTTAAAAATTATGTATTTTTTTAAAATAGGTTTAGAATGTCATGAAACGTGAAACTTTCAAATTTGAGCAAAAAAAGTTTCCATCCATAGTGTTAATTTTTTTCCAAACTGGTAACAAAATGTTGCAAATTTTTTTTTTCCAAAATTGGTTTAGAATGTAATAAAACGTGGAAATTTTAAATTTGAGCAAACCAAATTTTTCGTCTATTCTATAGTAGTGATAAATAGATTAAAAATGTTTTCAATTTTTTTTTTTAATTTTTCAAAAACATTTTTAAATTTGTTTGAATAGTTTTAGAATGCCATGGAAACGTGGATAGTTTAAATATGAAAAAAGAAAAAAAAAATTCTATCTTGGTAAATTTTTTTTAAAATAGTGAACAAAATTTCTAATTTTTTTTTAAATAGATTTAGAACGCTATGAAACGTGGAAATTTTAAATTTGAAGAAATAAAAAAAATTCCATCTAGGTATTTTAGTGGTAAAAAAATTTCAAAAATGTTGGTAAAAAAAAATTTCAAAACATTTTCGAAATTTTTTTTTTCAATCAGGCTTAGAATGCCATGAAACGTGGAAATTTTAAATTTGAAGAAAGACTTTTTTTTTTCATTTTAGAAAAAAAAATTTTTTCAAAAATGTTGGTAAAAATAATTTAATTTTTTTTTTGAATTTGGCTTAGAATGTCATGAAACGTAGAAATTTGAAATTTGAGCAAAAAAAATTTTTTCCGTCTGTAAAAAATTTTTCAAAAATGGTAAAAAAATTTCAAAACATTTTCAATTTTTTTTTTAATCAGGCTTAGAATGCCATGAAACGTAGAAATTTTAAATTTGAGGAAAAAAAAATTTTTCATGGTAAAAAATTTTTCAAAAATGTTGGTGAAAAAAATTTTCAAAATTTTTTTTTCTGAAATAGGTTAAGCGTGTCATGAAACGTGGAAATTTTAAATTTGGGCAAAAAAAATTTTTTTTCATTATTTATTCCCGTTAGACGGTTCACCCTGTATATTTTCCTGTGAAATTTCTACCATTTCTTCGCTGACAGTAGCGTCAACTACCTAGCAAATTTGACTGCTCTCCGTCAAGTATTTTTTTTTTAGTAAATGCACCAACAGACAGACAGAGAGACAGACGGACGGACGGACGGACGGACGGACAGACAGACAGACAGACAGACAGACTGACGGAATTGAAAAACCTATATTTTCGGAATCTACGTGTTCTGAAACGTCAGAATCCGAAAAAATCTCGGAGGGTGATTTTTTCTCGAATACAATACTTCCCTTCGGTATGCGAGGGAAGTAAAACTCTATATTGGTGAACAGAGAATCAAAATTCCTTTTGAGCGAGGTGCCGCACGGCCCCATTTCTAATTAAAAATGTTCAAGGGGTTAGGTTAGGTTAATATGTGAGTGGGCAGGTCTATTGTGGCTCACTTCTAGTTATAGTTCACACAACAGGTTCAGCTTTTTACTAAACTCGATAATCTTGTTGGGTGAGAAACCATCCGGGTCCTCTGGCCCCAGTCGTCCTTTGTCAAACAGTGAGAACCTGGTTCGTTCTGCAGCAAAAGAGGTATACAAAACGTGCTCTACCGTTTCATCATCCTCGAGGCACAGACGACATTCGGCGTTTTCCACCAGTCCAATTCTGCGTAGGTGATGATTGAATTTGCAGTACCCATTATAAAGTCCAATTAGAGTTCTTAGGTGTAGCGTAATTAACTCTAATAGTTTTTTAGTTCTTGACTGAAACGGTATGTAATAAACTCCTAATCCTGGTAGTTCCTGCCAGTGCTGGATTGTTCTCAATTCAGCCCATGTTAGGATAGCAGCCTTGACAGAGTTTGCAGATATGCCAAGTGCCGATTTTGGTCCTATAAATTTTCTTCAGTTCCCTCAGGAGTTTTGGAGCCGTCGGTGAACCAACAACTGTATGCCCTTTGTAAGTTGATTTTTTTCCGATCCCATTCATCTCTTTCAGGGACTTTAAAGGGCAGTTCATGGTTCATCAAGGAAGGCATCACATCTGAAGGCATTCCCAGGATGCTGTGACAGTTTAAGTCGTCGAACAACCTGTTACGCTCCATAATGCTAGCCTGCGGCTATATTGCCCACCTGGCATCTGGCTTCTGTCTCTCGGTACATATGCAGAGAAAGTAGTTCCAGGAGAACTTCCAAAGCAGTTGGGGCGGTGTGGTGCTTATTGCACCAGTTATTGTCAATGCCTGTCTCTGTAATCTAGAAAGTTAGGCTTTGGTCGCTTGTTGTAGTCCTTTCGACCACCAAACTATTGATGTATACGTTATCATTGGTCTAATGGCTCTACCGTATACTTTCGAGGGGAAGTCATAACTAAGAGGGGGAGGTAATATTTTCATGCTAAAAATGGAAATTTTAAATTAGAATTCGACGTGTTTCAGAAGTTTTCCTAAAAGTTCATAAGTACTCTTATAATAAATTTATTCCATGTATATGGACCGCACTGTATATTGTAACCAGTTGTTAAAATAAGAGTTGATTCAATGTACACAACGAAGATGGTCTTAAATGTTCAATATTATGTAGCTTTGTTTGTTTATGAATATATAATAAATCAAATTATAGATGCTGTAAGATCAGACCATGTGCAGCAATAATATGTGTAAATTGTGGAGCAGCCTATCACAAAAGTTGCTCAGAAATTAAAGATAAAGTAGGTGTTGACTCGTGAAAATTATTTACTGAGAAGTTTACACTGGCAAACAGAAGATAAGAATAGTATCATTGATTAAGTAGAAATAGATACTTAACCAAAGAATTTGTACTGTTAGTTCCGGTCTTAAATTCATAGATGTCGTGTGCCTTTTCGAGTCGAAGTTCAAGCTAGTGTTTACAAGTCGGGTAAATTAATTCATGAATGAAATGAAAGGTTGGGCGGGCGGGCCCGTGGGGTGTGGAGGGAGCTAAACGACCTAGCAACTAAGACTGCAGTGCAACCAGCGTTGCCAATGATTTGGCATGATAATATTCACCTACTCGCAGAAAATTATCCGATTTTGTAAGAAATTATCCATTCTTGGTGTTTTGTACTTTTAAAAATAGCATGGAAAATACTTACATGTGTACCTATATATTGCTTATAATACTATAATCGACTAAAAACATTATGTTTAATTAGTCTTAGAAATTATTTTACGAAGAAGAGCTTTTTTATTGTTTTGTCTTGATGCAAAAAGAATAGGTAGGTAGGTATATGAAATTTATTTAATAGGAATGAATAAAAGTTTTTTTTTCAAGAAGAAAATACCAGGAAGAAAATAAAATATGTTTTATATATAAAAGAAATATAAATACAATAACAAAATCACAAATATTTGACAGGCATCAGCATTTGTAGCTATAGTGTAATAGATTTATTCCAAATGTACCCCGAAACGAAAAATGAAAGATATACTTCACGTATAAAAATTGACTCATGTAAAAGAGGCCAAGAACATTGAATATCATGCTTTGGCAACACTTTTTATTTAGTGCCACATTGTTTAAATAATTCGCAAAGTTGAGAAAATCAGTTTTTCGTAAATACCCAAAAAATGAAGAATTTTAGAAAAGAATGTTTTACATGACAAATGTTGCTACTAAAAAGACCTACAAAACTCAATAATAAATTTTCCAATAGGTTAATTTGTTCATCTGCAAAATAAAAAAAAAACGTCAAAATGGCCTCTTATTTCAATTATTAATAACTTATGATAAATTAAGCCTTGTGACATCGAAATTATCGGAAGTTGTACGTCCCAATTTACTTTAAAAATGCTAAAAATTTCAAATCGATATCTTTTAAGATTTTTTGCAAAAAGTTATTTGTTTATTAAAAACTTGCTTTCGTAAAATTGTCGTAATTTTTTTTTAAGACATTTTAGAGTTACGGATCAAAGTGGATTCACATTTTGACAAGTTGTACTATCATGTACATATCAAATTTAATTGATTTTCGCAAATTTCTTTGTTTAAAATCGAGTTCGAAAAACACGTGCGTTTTAAAGTTATAAACAAATTGAATAACTTATTTATTTTTAAGGGTACGTCGTTCGGGCTAGGATCATTTTAAAGCTACGATTTTTTTACGAATTTAAAAAGAATAATAAATGCTCCAAGTCACTTGGGAACTGAGATAATTTTTTTGTAAAATTCTTAGTTTTTTGGTATTTACGAAAAACTGATTTTCTCAACTTTGCGAATTATTTAAACAATGTGGCGTTAAATAAAACGTGTTGCCAAAGCATGATATTGTTACGGATTTCCACCTTTTTGGGAAACACCCTGTATGAATCCGTGAGTTCTAAATAATTTCAACAAGAGATAAACACTACTAACACTTTATTTAACAATTTACTGACTGTACAATACTTGTTTACTTAATAGTTAACCTCACTTTTCACTTTTCAACTTGTTCACTTTTATAAACTGCCTTCTTAAGTTCTTAATAGACTTCCTCTTCCGCGCTGGTAATCGCGCCTTATATACTCCGAATTTGACTCTCTAGATCCATCTAGAAGCAATCAAGAATCTTCAACCACATTCCAGAAAAGTCCTTGGCTCTTTCTAGAGTCTTTCCAGTCACTATCAGTAGGCATAGGCGTACCATCTCCTGTTCCAAGGGGGTGTAATTCATAACACTGCCCCCTCCTTAAGCCTGATCGTCCCGATCAGGCAACCCAGAATCATCGATGTATTTCGCCAACCTGTCCAAATGCAATATCTTCATCTTGGACTTTTTGCTTCGTTGAATTCGATAGACGACGTCATTTATTCGGGTAATAACAGTATACGGTCCATCCCAAGGCGGTTGAAGTTTCGGTGACCTTCCTTTCTTCCGCTGTGGGTTGTACAGCCAAACCAGGTCTCCTGCCTTGAATGCTTCTGAACTACCCTTACGGTCATACCGAGCCTTCATTCTGTCACTGGCTATGGTGATTTGGTCTCTAACTAACTCATGGACATTCCTTAGCCGTTCACTCACTTCATCTACATAGCTGTTCACAGGAAGCCGTTCTCCACCTGGTGTTCCAAACATCAAATCACATGGCAGTCTGATCTCATGTCCAAATACTACACGAGCCGGAGTCTGTTTCGTAGTTTCGTGGATAGCAGCTCTATATGCCATGAGGAAAAACGGTATGTGGAGATCCCAGTCACGTTGATTTTTATGAACGACTTTAGAGAGATGTTCTTTCATAGTCTTATTATGTCGCTCCACCATTCCATCTGATTGCGGGTGAAGGGCTGTCATCCGTGTTTTGTGTATTCCCAATAACTTGCAGATTTGCTGAAATACCCCTGACTCAAAATTTCTCCCTTGATCTGAATGCAGCTCCAGGGGTACACCAAACCGACATATCAGGTTATCTACCAAGACTTTGGCGACAGTAACCGCTTCCTGGTTCGGAATTGCGTAGGCTTCAGGCCATTTACTAAAATAGTCCATGGCAACCAGTATGTACTTGTTACCGTCCTTGGTTACTGGGAATGGTCCGGCTATATCGATCGCAATCCTCTCAAAAGGAGCCCCGACGTTATATTGCTTCATTGCACCCCTACTTCTAGTCTGTGGTCCTTTACTGGCTGCACAAATTTTACAATTACGACACCAAGCTTCAACATCTTGACGACTATTTACCCAGTAAAATCGTTCACGTACTTTATTCAGGGTCTTGTTAACGCCGAAGTGTCCACCGGATGCTCCATTATGCACTTCCTGAAGTACTTTCGGTACTCGACATCTGGGAATCACTAGACGCATAACAACTTGCTTTCCATCCGGGCTCTCCCATGCTCTTTTTAACAGCCCGTTCATAACTCTAAGTGAGTCCCACTGTGCCCACAAAGCCTTCAATCCAACTGCTTTGTCTGAAACATCCTTCCACTCTGGTCGAATTCCTTTTTCCTTTGCTGTCAATATAGCCCCAATCTCTGCATCGTTCAGTTGTTCTTGTCTCAGGGCTTCAGTTGTCCAATCATCTGGAACGTCTATTTTAATAGTGTTGACTACTCCGGTGCCCTGCTGTTTCTCCACATGGCGGCAGTGCTTGCAGTCGTCCTTGCATGGTCTTCTAGATAAAGCGTCTGCGTTCTTATGAGATCTTCCTGGTCGATGCTCGATTTTAAAGTCGTACTGTTGCAGCCGTTCTATCCAACGAGCCAGTTGACCGTCTGGGGTTTTCAACTGCAACAGCCATTTCAACGCAGCATGGTCGGTCCTGATTTTGAAATGTCGTCCATAGAGATACCTATGAAAATGGTCCACTGATTTGACGATGGCCAATAACTCTTTTCTGGTTACACAATAGTTTCGTTCTGGTTTGGAGAGCACCTTGCTGAAGTACTCGATCACTCTTTCCTCTCCGTTCTGAATTTGAGACAGCACACAACCAATCGAAGAATTGCTGGCATCTGTATCTAAAATAAAAAGTCCATTCTGTTGTGGGTATGCTAATACAGGACCAGTGCATAGAGCTGCCTTCAATTTTCTCCATGCTGTTTCACACTCCGGTGTCCACTTGTACTGAACTTTATCCTCTGTTAGCCGGTGTAATGGCTTCGCAATGTCTGCAAACCCTTCCACAAAGCGTCTATAATAAGTGCAAAGGCCAAGGAAGCTTCGTACTTCATGAACGTTAGATGGCCTTGGCCAATCTCGTACGGCAGAAATTTTATCGGGATCCGTTTGTATTCCCTCTGAAGACACTACGTGCCCAAGGAATTTAACTTCTTTCTAAAATAGTAAACACTTCTTCGGGTTCAACTTCAGGTGTGCATTCCTTACTCGTCCAAATACTTCTTGAAGATTTTTCAAATGTTCTGTAAAGTCTCGTCCCATAACCAGCACGTCGTCAAGGTAAACCAGGCACGTCTTCCAGGTTAGCCCTCGTAGTACAAATTCCATCAATCGTTCAAACGTGGCTGGAGCATTGCAAAGTCCAAAAGGCATCACCGTAAATTGGTAAAGACCACTTCCTGCTGAAAATGCTGTCTTTTCCTTATCATCAGGATGAAGCCCAACTTGCCAATAACCGCTCCTAAGGTCTAACGTCGAAAACCATCGTGAGCCTGCCAATGTACTTAACGTGTCGTCAATCCGGGGTAATGGGTAACTGTCTTTCTTCGTCACATCGTTCAATTTCCGATAATCGACACAAAATCTTAACGTTCCGTCCTTTTTGGCAACCAAAACTACTGGCGATGACCAGGGACTCGTTGACTCCTCAATGACTCCGTCTTGTAGCATCTTATCTATCATTGCCGAGGCTTCTTCTTGTTTTGCTAGCGGAAGCCTCCTAGGTTGTTGTCGAATAGCAGGTGAGTCACCAATATTTATCCGATGCTGGACTATATCTGTTTTTGTAAGGGCCTCCGTACTTTTAGCAAATACTGAACTTTCCTTTTCCAGGAACTTGATCGCCTCCTCTCGTTCATCCTTAGATAAATGCTCCAACTGGGAACTCAGCAAGGTCAAAACTTCCTGGTCTATATTTGTAGATGAATTTCCCTCTGTTTGTTCTTCGCACCTTGCTACCCACATAACCGGTTCATAGGAGCCAATCGGTTTGCCTTCTTTAATTGTTACTGCATGGGAATTTAAATTGACGACTCTAATTGGGATTTTATCTTTAGTCCGGGTTAAAGTTCTTGCCACAACAATATTGGTTAGGGACTTAATCGATTCATCACCTTCCACCAGGCCAACACGGTAGCCTCCAGGATTTCTTTCCAAGGCAGCATCGATGATCTGTTCCGAATGAGCAGGAATCTTAATCGTCTTTGTTGTCAATAACCTTGCTTTACGGAATTGGTCATCTGCGGTTGTCAGGATAAATTCCTCATTTCCAATTTTCAAGACTCGCTCCCCTACGTCAACAATAAACCTCTTCTCTTCCATGATGTCCAGTCCCAAAATGAAATCATCTGCAATGTCAGCCACAATGACCTTGTAATTGAATCTCAATCGTCCAACCTGCAGTTCCAAATTGACCTCTCCATGGACCGCAGCCCTGTCTCCCGTGGCTGTCCGAATAATTACTTCATTTTGCTTCTTCTTAATCTGCAAGCCTGATATAAACCCTGGCCGCACTATTGATGACGTAGCGCCTGTGTCAACAGTAAACACACACTTTCTTCCATTCACATATCCTTGCAACAGCAAACTACTTGGGATTCTTCGCAGCTGGGAAATCTTTATTTCTCTGGGGGCACCGTGTTCCCTAGCCAGCACAGCCCCTTTAGTGATGGCTATCTTTAGTTTTCCTGCTGCTCTTCTAAATTTACAGCATTTACTCGTCTGTCCGAGTTCTGCTGTCGACAGTCTCGTTTCATATGTCCCATCCTACCGCAGTTGTAGCATTTAATACCTCCACTTGCCCTTTCTCTATTTTGTTGGTTTTCCTGTCTTTTTGGAGGATTTGATTGAGCCAGTAATTGACTGATCATTTTATTCGTTTTGAGAATCGCGTTCAAGATAGGGTTTTGGTCTCTCTCTTGACTTTGGAGTATCCCTATACACAGCTTCTATTTCTAGTGCACGCACCAAGGCTTCACTACTACTGTTATGTCGGGATAGCCTGAGGACTCGCCTGATCTCCTCGTCCCTTATCCCGTCTAGGAATGCCCCCACTGCCAATTGCTCTTTAAATTCTCTTGGCGCATTAGGATACGCTAAGTGTGCCAGTCTTTCCACCGCAGCTTCAAATTCTTGCAGACTCTCTCCAGCTTTCTGAACGCGCAACTTCAGCTGGGTCTGGTATACTTGAGCAAGGTGTTGATCGCCATATCGTAGATCTAAGGCGGCTTCTGAAACTCTAAAATTCCGTTGTTGGTCTACCGGAATTGTCTGGAGCAATTCCAATGCTTGGCCTCTTAAAGCTACGATGAATGCCTTAGCCTTCTCTTCGTCATTCCAGTTGTTTGCACTCGCTGCTGCCTCAAACTGTGTTTTGTAAGTCATCCAGGAACCTTGACCGTCAAAGGAGGGAATTTTTAATCGCTGGCCTGATGACCCCACTTGCTGGTTTCCTCTATCCCTCAACTGTCATTTAAGCTGGTCTATTTCCTCTTTGACTTCTTCTTCGAACTTGTTTACTTTCACTTTGACTTCACCAACTTCTTCTTCGACCTTATTTACTTTTACCTCGGCCTTGTCCATTTTTCCTTCAACCCTATTTACTTTTTCTTTGACTTCACTTACTTCTTGCTCGACTTTATTTTTAAGTTCTTCGGCGACTGAAAATATGGCACTCTGTTGCGTCTCTATAATTTTCCTTAGTTCGTCTCTTTCTTCTTGTTGTTTAATGTCCAAGTCTTGCATGATTTTTCTCAATTCTTTCTGACGTTGTATCTCTTCGTCTTGATGTCGTTTCTCCTCCTCTTGTTTTTCCTGTTGACGTCGTTTTTCCTCTTCTTGTTTTTCCTCTTGACGTCTTCGTTCTTGATCCTCAAAAATGTTTCTTAATTCTTCTTGACGTTTTTGTTCGTTTCTTTCCTGTTCCTCTTTCTCTTCCTGGCGCTTTCTTTCCTGTTCTTCTTTCTCTTCCTGGCGCTTCCTTTCCTGATCCATCATCATCTTTTGCATTTGGGCCATAAAGTCCTGCATTTGTTGTTCGGATGCCATGCTTCTGGTTGTTACCGGCATATAATTATGATGAAATCAAATAAATTTAATAATTACGTCACTATCGGTAATGGGACTGTCCAGAAAAACCTCAAAACGGCACAAAAAATAGTCTTATCTAGAGTCTGTCACTTAACCACTAATGTCCAACAAAATGTTCCAAAAATGTCTCAAAAATGCACTTAACACTATTTTTCTGTTCGAAAATAGTCCTCGAACAATGTCCAGTAAATTAGTCCTCCGTGTTAGCACCAACTTCGAGAATACACTGCCAAACCTTCTCGAACACTTCCGAAAAATCCTCTTGTCAAAATTCCGCTTCCGACACCAAAATGTTACGGATTTCCACCTTTTTGGGAAACACCCTGTATGAATCCGTGAGTTCTAAATAATTTCAACAAGAGATAAACACTACTAACACTTTATTTAACAATTTACTGACTGTACAATACTTGTTTACTTAATAGTTAACCTCACTTTTCACTTTTCAACTTGTTCACTTTTATAAACTGCCTTCTTAAGTTCTTAATAAACTTCCTCTTCCGCGCTGGTAATCGCGCCTTATATACTCCGAATTTGACTCTCTAGATCCATCTAGAAGCAATCAAGAATCTTCAACCACATTCCAGAAAAGTCCTTGGCTCTTTCTAGAGTCTTTCCAGTCACTATCAGTAGGCATAGGCGTACCATCTCCTGTTCCAAGGGGGTGTAATTCATAACAATATTCAATATTTTTGGCCTCTTTTACATGAGTCAATTTTTATACATTTGGAATAAATCTATTACACTAATGTAAATTTTTGTCGCATCGGTAATTTAGCTCAACATGTTGGAGCGCTCGGACGTAGTTGTACGGTTGGCTCCGAGTCTCGATCCGGGGAGGCAATTTCCTGTATTAAAAGAACTAAATAACTTTGTTATGATGATGACATAAATCCGAGGGTCGGGGGATCGATTCCTACCCAACACGACTTTTTTTTTTTTTCCTTAAAAATATATAAATATTGTCATATAATTAAACTGCATCATATATTCATTTGAAATTGTCACACAATGCAGAGCAGGTCTTGATCTACTTAATGTGTTGATTTTAAATACAAATGCCAATAATTGAATCAGCTATATGAGTAAAAGAAAAATAAAAAATTATCTCAGCTCACAAGCGGCTTAAACATTCTTTTTTCTTTTAAAATTCGCAGAAAAATCGTAGCTTTCAAATGGTCCTAGTCCCAATGGAGTACGATTAAAAATAATTGAGTTAGTCTATTTGTTTATAACGTGAAAATGTACGTGTTTTTCTAACCCGATTTTAAACAATTAAATCTGCGAAAATCAATTAATTTTAAAATGTACTTGATGGTACAACTTGTAGAGAAGAGAATCCATTTTTGGTCATTAGTCTACGGTGCCAAAAAAAAATTTGGACAATTTTACGAAAGCACATTTTTAATAAACAAATTACTTTTTGCAAAAACCTTAAAAGATATCCATTTGAAATTTTTTTTAAGTTTTTTAAGTAAATTGATACGTACAACTTCCGATAATTTCAAAGTCACAAGGCTTAATTTATCATTAGTTAATAACAGTTGAAATAACATGCCATTTTGACAGTTTTCTTGATTTTGCAGATAAACAAATTAACCGATTTGAAAATTTCTTACTGGGTTTTGTAGGTATTTTTACTAGCTACATTTGTTATATAAAACATTATTTTCGAAAGTTCTTAGTGTTTTCGTTATTTACGAAAAATTGATTTTCTCAACTTTGCGAATTATTTAAACAATGTGGCACTAAATAAAAAGTGTTGTCAAAGCATGATATTCAATATTCTTGGCATCTTTTACAAGAATCAATTTTTATTCATGAAGTATCTTTCATTTTTCGATCAAACCCTAATTCGATTACACTACTAGGAGCAGTTAACAAAACAATGAATATAATAGTACATTATACACTAAGGGAGAGAAACGTCTTATTTTTCCTGAGGTGTAATTTGAGGCCCGAGGGCGAAGCCCGATCGAGGGCAACAAATACATCGAGGGAAAAATGGCGGTCTCTCCCGAGGTGTCTATTTAACAATATTCTGAGTTCAAAGTCGGAATATAACAAAATTCCGACTTCAAACTTGGAATTTAACAAAATTCCGAGGTTGAAGTCGGAATTTAAGAAAATAAAATATAAAATTTATTGTGGCCCTTCTACGCTTTTATGATATACTATTCCTAGATGCCTACATTAATTTTAATATTTGAAAATATAATAATCCAATAATGTTTTTTCTTTGATGTAAGCTTTGTTGAACCTAAGTTCAAAAGTTACAATAAATTTAGTGTAGCGCGTCTGAGGCTGCCCACGCTACGCGGGCGTACTGTCGTGTCGCCGCGTTATGCGTTAAAGAAAATAATGTGGAGCCTAAATTTTTGATCGTAGGAAGAACTTCGAACTTCATACTTTCGAATGGCACTATTAGTTTTTTTTAAGAAAAAAATATTTTACGAGATTTTTGACAAAAAATAATTTGCAACTAATTTGTTTAACCAATGAAGGTGAAGGATTATTGTTGGTAACTTTTATGTTGTCCCTGACATGTTCAGAGATGTTTTCTCAAAAGTTACCGCTTCCCGGAATTTTTCCGAAGTGAAAACCTCTATCGATTCCACTACACTTAATTCTGTAAAAGAACAAAAAAATAGTTTCATGTAGTAAGTAACTAGATGAAAATATTCGATCGACCTAATTTATAATCACTTGAAAATTATTTTACTCAAAGGCAGCTTTTTACCGTAAATATAAATATGTTTTGACATATGCCATCTTCTGATTGTATATACCATATGTACCTATTTACATGTTTAAATTTATACACAGAAATTGATGAAAAATACGTTTTAAATATATATATACTTACCATTAACCAATACAGAACCAATATGATTATCACGCTTACTCCTTAATTGTATATTGATTTAATGTAAGTAGGTTGTTTTTGTTTTTAGTAATAAAAACTTAAAATACATTGGACTTATTTGGTTATTTGTTAATATTTGATGTACCTAGATGTAAAAAATTGCTCAATGTCAATATAATTCCTTTAGCAGAAAATCAAAAATATTGACGAAATTAACTAAAATACATGTAAGCATCAAGTCTATTTTTGTTGTTAAATTGATTACTTTAAGAAATTATCATAAATAAGCAGCAAGTACAAGTTTTATAAACCGTTTGTAGGTACATTTATTTGTGAAAATCGCTGAACAGTGATCACTTGACGCTAAGAAGACAGACACGTCTCTCTCTTCCTCTCTGTGATGAGCGTCCACTGGATGTTTTCAAAGATTAGAGAAAGTATTGATAATTATTGAATTATCAATGGTAGCAAGACGTGGCAAGACGTAATATCGCGTACTACGGTAGGCGGGGCTTACCCGAGGTCGGCGCTAAGACGTTAGCGGTAGAGTAGAACGAAAGTCAACGAAAGTCAACTGGTCACTCTCCAATAATTACGGGAATAATTATCTATTTCTACTTAATCAATGATAGTATTCTAAAGGAAAACAATGCTTTCTTGCTCGAAAAGATTGCTGACGTAACATCTAAATTAGTGGCAACCCAGCAGCAATTAGAAGAGTCAAAAGTGTTCACAAAATCTAAAGCTTCTCTACAGCATGGGCGCGGAGACAAATAATGCCTGTTCAATATCAGCTACAAATGACAACTCAACAGCAATTGGAAGATAGTCAGAAGCGTCCACAAAGCTTAAAACCCCTAAACTCCCTCTACAGCACGGTAGTGGTGACAAATACAGCCTACTCAACTTCAGCTGAAAATGACAGGTTATTAAGTTTGCAACAAGATGATAGCAAAGAAATGTGAAACAGCAAAACTTAAATATTATTAACTCTGATAATGTACGTTCAGCAATTTTACAAGCACAAACTGTAAACAGGCTAACCGTTATACTCTTCGCCGATTTACTGCACTTTTTATATAATTGTTACACATTCTATAGGATACTCTTCGCAGTTCTTTTTTAAATAATATTAGTTTTAGACATTTTTAGTTTAATTACAAAACATAAAAGTAATTATGTAAACAAAATTTTTTTATTTGTAGATCGATTTTACTCAAAATAGGGTTCTTCCTCTAGCTAACACTAACTTACTGTCCAAATTTCAATACAATCGGACTTTTCGTTCTTAAGTTATCGTGCTTACAAGAAACGTGACGGATGGACGGACAGACAGACAGCCAGACGAACAGGCAGACGGACAGATGGGCAGACGGACGGACGGACATTTTGAAAGTTGTTCAGAATTCGATCACCAACACAGTGATATGAATTTTTTGTCTCTACGAGCAATATTACCGGTTTTAGAAATGTGCCGATCGAATGTAATATATTCTTCGTTTTGTATTTGCGGAGAGTATACTAAGATGAGTAAAGAACAGCTGGAACAACCAAGACCATCAGATATTGAGGATGTTACAAGGCTGAATCCGAACACGAAAGCTGATGATTTACGGAAGTTTCTAAAAAAAAAATTCCGAAGGATTTTTGTGAGGAACACCGTCAAAACAGCCTGATATTTATGCATCGATGAAAGTGACCACAAACCAGGACAACCTTAAGAATGTTTGAAACGCGAAGTGTGGCCAAATGGCGCATTCATGTCGAAGTTTTTCTAGTTGAAGGATTGGGATCCACCGTCACAGCTAGGCAGGTCTCCTTGTTCTTCTGGCTCTTTTCCACGGGTTTGGCACCTTCTGCAGATGAACTCTTTGTTCCTCTCGGATACGTTTACCAGAAGTTAGGCTCCCGAACTTGTGCGTTTTTCTAGATCCGTTATGACTGCGCCACTGTTATATTTGATATTTCGAGTTAGACTTTTTAAAAAATATTTATTTGTTACATAGGGTCATCGATGACTCTTAAATGAGAAATAAAGTTATAAGTTTAAACATTTAATGTAAATGCGAGTATAATACTGGCTACAAAATCGTCTGCTGGTCATATTTATAATATTTCAAAAGCTTTGTGAGCTAGACGTTAAACAAAGGAAAAGCAAATTTGCAATTTGGCATTACTGTGAGAATGCAAGTATAACAATATGTGAAATATGATATGTGAGATAAGCAATTACTAAGAGAAGTCGTTATCAACATATGTAATTTGATACTACTGAGAAGCTTACTTATAACTCAGTGTCGTGCTGCTATTTTTTAATATAACATATATACACAGGATATGTAGTAGGCAGTCTTTTTCATTCTAACTTTTAATATACATTCAATACACTGTTAACATCAATAACTTGAAACTGGAACTTTTTCTTAAGGGCGATAATAACGCCTCCACCTCTATGTTTATCGCGATCCTTCCTTACCACTGTATACCGATTATCAAATAATTCAGAATTATGAAAATCATCTGTTAACCACGATTCAGTAATAACAATTATATCGTAATTTTCTGAGAGAACACTTGTGTATAATGTTTCAGTTTTTGTTCGAAGTCCGCGAACATTCTGGTAGTAGATACTTCTACTCTTGCACCTGAGGATGGCACCCTCCTTTTCTTTAAAAACTTCGACACGAATGCGCCATTTGGCCACACTTCGCGGTCCTGGTTTGTGGTCACTTTCATCGATGCATAAATATCAGGCTGTTTTGACGGTGTTCCTCACAAAAATCCTCCGCAATTTTTTTTTTTAGAAACTTCCGTAAATCATCAGCTTTCGTGTTCGGATTCAGCCTTGTAACATCCTCAATATCTGATGGTCTTGGTTGTTCCAGCTGTTCTTTACTCATCTTATTATACTCTCCGCAAATACAAAACGAAGAATATAATATTACATTCGATCGGCACATTTCTAAAACCGGTAATATTGCTCGTAGAGACAAAAAATTCATATCACTGTGTTGGTGATCGAATTCTGAACAACTTTCAAAATGTCCGTCCGTCCGTCTGCCCATCTGTCCGTCTTTTTTTAACTAATTTCCTTTTCTCAAAAAGGTCATTTTTAATAATTTCAAGTTAACATTTAATTTAATTTTTGTACTTTCTAAATAAAAGCAACAATGCCAGAAACATCGCAAACTACACAAACAATACAAAGTGCAAGGACAGAGCAAATTGAGCCTTACAAGCTCTCTGAAATGTTTTCTGTCATACCGGAATTCGATGGCAATGCCATTAATTTACAATTTTTTTTAAATTGCGTGGCAAAGCCGCCGAATTAATAAACTTTCGTAACCCTGATACTTGGGCAGAAATTAGAGTTCTCCTAGAAATTCATGTTGGCGACTCTCGTGACTTGACATCGCTTATCCAAGACTTACAGCGCATTCACCAAATGCCAGGTGAATCTGCATTAACTTTTGTCGCGCGTCTACAGACGCATAATGCAAAAATGCATGCAGCTATCCAGAAACAACGCCTATCCGGCGAACAAAAACAATCGCAATCAGATTTGATAGAAACTATGACCCTGAATACCTTGTTGACGGGTTTAGAGTCAAAATTAGAGCAAATAATACGTGCTGGAAACCCAACATGTATGTTACAAGCAATTAATGGGATTAGAAGAGAATTACAACTCTCTTACTTTGAATCACAAAAATTTAAAATAATAATAATAATAATAATGTTTAATAACTTTCAACAAAAATTTTGTTCATTCTGCAAACGAAATGGACATGTGATAAACGAATGTCGCACAAGGCAACAACAACAATTTTTTCCATCAACTTAGCAAAATGTTCCAAAACCAAACTTCCAAGGTAATTCAAGTTTTCAAAATTTTGCACAACAAACTAGAACATTTCCACAAAATAATCAAGTTAGCCAAAAAAAATAGGCCCTCAGCAATTATACCGAATCCTAATTTTACTCAACAGAGACCATCAGCGATACAACCAACTCCAAATTTTAACCGTTTCAATCAACAAAAGACTCATCATTTAAATTATGAATCTTATGATAACCAATATAATTTCGACCAATATGAAGATTATTCTCTTGAATATCAAAACGTTGATACAATGTATGACAATTTTAATTTAGAAGATAATCAAAATTTTTTGGGAAATTATGCATCTAATTTTCAAGAACAGTACGAGAATTATACTGCTAATTCTCAGATGCCGCAAGAGAATTATACTGCTAATTCTCACTTGCCGGAGGAGGATTATATTGCTAATCCTCAGGATTTTTGCAAAAGTTCGGAGTATCTCACGGATACTCCAACAACGAATTGCGAATTGGACCAAATTTCTCACCAAATTCAAAATATGAACCTCAACGACAATTTTGACCCGTTTCTGAACTTCCCAGAACAGAAGTTCATGTAGAAACTCTTTCACACGCTTTATTGACTGTAAATTCGAATAATCTATTATATTAAAGACATCACAAATAAATTTAAAATTCTCATAGATTCAGGTGCAGGAATTTCGATTTTTGAACAAAAAACTGCAGAAAATTACAAAAGAAGATTCTCTGAAAATATTGTTATAGGAACAAAAAATTAACATTAACGAATCTGTTCTTATACCATTTACTGACAATAATTAACCCACGCAAAGTTTACATTCATAATTTGGATATAGATTTTGACGGACTACTAGGCGCAGACTTTTTAGAACACTAAGAATGTATGGTAGATATTAAAAATAAGCGACTAATTACAAATTTCAAAACCGTACCGATATTTAAAGCTACGGATAGTGAAAAAATACAAAATTTACCTTTTCAACCAACTACAAATCCCAATATTAAAAATCAAATTAGGAATCAAATTCCATGTAACACGAAAAAAAAAATTTCAATTGAACCGCGTATGGAAAAATATTCAAATCAAAATGTAATTTACGAAATACCGAGGCTATACTGTTAGCCCAGGAAAATGAATCGCTATTGTAAAAATCGACGACAATGGAGAATTTTTAACATCAATAATAAATACTAATGCAATTCCCAAAATAATCGATTTCTCGAATCTTAAACTTGAACCAGTTCAAAAATTTAGATCAATCTTTAATTTAAACTCTCAAAATCCGGACAGTCCTCAATATACAGACAGAAATTTCGAAATTAGAAATCAACTACGATTAGAACATTTGAACGAAGAAGAAGCCGAGCTAATACCAGAACTTTGCCTAAACTTTTCTGATATATCTTATTTAGAAGGCGACAATTTAAGTTTTACTAACGAGATTAAACATTCAATTGATACGAACGATTCTAAACCGGTTTTTACAAAATCTTATCGCTATCCTCATATTCACAAAGAGGAAGTTAAAACTCAGGTCTCTAAAATGCTAGACCAAGGTATAATCAGACCATGAATTTCACCCTGGTCCTCTCCGGTTTGGGTTGTACCTAAGAAACTCGACGCCTCCGGTAAACAAAAATGGCGAGTTGTAGTAGACTACAGAAAACTTAACGAACTGAGTATTGACGACAAATATCCGCTTCCAAATATTTCGGACCTTCTTGATCAATTAGGCAAGTGCCAATATTTTACCACGTTAGATCTTGCCTCCGGATCCCATCAAATAGAAATCGACGCGAAAGATATTCAAAAAACTGCTTTCACAGTAGAAAACGGTCATTTTGAATTGAAACTATAGAGTCTAAATTTGATGAAGTATTTCTAGACACGAAGAGATATAAACGCGGAATATTTAATGGTATCGGCACAATTTTCAAATCAATAACTGGAAATCTAGACGCCGAAGATGGCGAATATTACGCTAATTGCATTAATAAATTAAATAACGATGAACACCAGTTAGAAAATTTAATTTAAAAACCAAATTTCTGTTACAACATCGGTAATCAAAAATTTCAATTCAACCATACAAAAATTGCAAATTGACGAGGAAACGTTTAACAAACACATAAAAGAAATCGAATGTACAATCGATATCATGACGCGAAACATTGAAGCGGTAGAAATAAAATTACTGTTCTTACACATTTGTGAACAATTATTGGCAAGCTATTTGTACATTGAAGACAACTTGAACGACATTCTAAATTCAATAACATTTGCCAGATTGGGAATCATTCATTATTCAATAATAACCCCCGATCATTTAGTAACGGCACTACAGGAAATTTCACAGAGTTTGCGAAGAAACAATTTGCCTCTTCCAATTAAATTGTCGGCAGTTGCTCAATATTTAGATATTATTGAACTAAAAGTATTTCAAGTAGATTCCAACTTAGTACTTGTTTTAAAAATACCACTTGTTGAACCTCAAAACTATAATACCTACCGTTTATACCGTATCCCCTATATTTGATAACAGAATTGATCTTCACCATATTTTATCTATTTCTTAAAACTTTATCGCGAGAGATGATGATTCTTTAATGTACATACCAATAACGAATTTAAAAGAATGCAAACCCCTAGATTTTGGAACCAAGCTATGCTCGAACCTGTTTGCCTACCCTATTGATCAGAATGCCATATGTGAAGCTAGGATTCTGAAACAACCAATGAAACTTCCCGAAAATTGCCTAACCTCCTTCATTATTAGTCATGGGTACAATGTTTAAGAACTCGAATAGAACACATGGCTCATAATAAATTCCGAACCTCTCCACATTACTATTAGCTGCCTGAAGAAGGAAACAACAACGGAGCTGATCAATAAAAATTCGATTATAAAATTACAACCTGGATGTTACGCCTTCGCAGGTATCACCAGAATACAAGCCAGTGCCAAGGACCTCTCCGAAATGAAAGACAACTCCCATCCTGTACATATTCCGTTTGAATGTTGTAACCAGTTGCCCGACAAAATTCAAGTACCTAAATTAAAACCATTGAAACTCAACAATTTAAATATCGAAAATTTGGATATTGCCAAAAACAAATTAGAGCAATATTCTAAAGATCTGGACGATCTCATCAACGAACCTTTTGTGACCAAGCCAATGTCTTGGTTCACGTATTTCACCATCACCTTCATCATTTCAGCTATTCTACTTTACGTGTTTTGAAAATGTAGAAGGAAGAGACGTCTACTGAAGATCGAACCCTCTACAGGCGATTCTCCTTCACCTCCTCCAGGACGAAGCAAGACGTTCATTAAATTCCCAAGTTTAATCCCTCCAAGAAAGCGACCCGGTATCAAACCTCAAGAAGAAGATATCGAGTTATCATAGACCTTCCAGTGAACCACTAATTTTTGTTTATTGACTTAAACTTTTATTGTTTCTATTTTATGCTTATTATTTTATTTATTCAATATTTTATTATTACCTTTGCATTATATTCATTTTGTTTTATTATTACTTTTATATTGTATTCAATAATCGTCTTATTCAAAAGTTGTTGTATAACAATCAACTTTTTTATTAAGGGGGAAATTGTTATATTAAAAAATAGCAGTACGGCACTGAGGTATAAGTAAGCTTCTCAGTAGTATCAAATTACATATGTTGATAACGACTTCTCTTAGTAATTGCTTATCTCACATATCATATTTCATACATTGTTATACTTCCATTCTCACAGTAATGCCAAATTGCAAATTTGCTTTTCCTTTGTTTAACGTGTAGCTGACAAAGCTTTTGAAATATTATAAATATGACCAGCAGACGATTTTGTAGCCAGTATTATACTCACATTTACATTAAACGTTTAAACTTATAACTTTATTTTTCATTAAGAGTCATCGATGAAATATTTACAAAAAAGTCTAACTCCGAATATCAAATACCTATAACATATATGCCGCTAAATACAAATTGTGAGAGCTACAGTAATCTATTTGGATTATTTGAACAAATAATGTCTGACAATGTTGAAATATTAATTTTAAGAGATTTTGCCTCACTATGATACAGGAGATTGGGAAAAAAGTTCTCTAATGTGTCAATTTATTAATATAAATAACCTGAGTCAGCACAATACAGTATCAAATTTCATGAATAGAAAACTAGATCTCGTGTTCTCTAACTTAACAATTTCAAATCTAAGAAAATGTGAAAATCCTTTGGTAAATCAAGATTTATATCATCCTTTTTTATGCATGCACGCATATGGTTTTACAATATAATAAAAATTATGTTTATGTATGTTTGAAATAGAAATAAAGATTTATTTTACCAGTTAAATTCATTATTATATCCAACAGTCAGATCCATACATAACAGTTTATAATTACTATGCTAATGGTAACTTTAACTTATTATACAACTCATTAAAAATTTTTGAAAATATTTCTGACCCTAATTTGTGCATAGATGTATTTTATGAACATATGTACAGATGCATAGATAATTCTATTCCAAAAAAAATGTTATCACAGTCTCTGAACAATGTTTTCCCTGTTGGTTTTCAATTGATTTGAATAGGAACATAAGACTAAAAAATCTACTTCATAAATCAATATCTGGAGGTAAAGCAAACTTACACCAAATAAAAAGCAACCAAACTAAACATGAATTTTATTTATATCACAATATTGAGTAGAATGTCAACAGTGCCCAGTAGCTTTTGGAAGCACATAAAAAATAAATAAAATAAATCTAATAATAATGGGGTACCGGGTGAGGTAACCTAAAATAATAACAAATTTGTTGGACCGACTGAAGTAGCTGATGCGTATGCAGAGTACTTTGAAACTGTTTTTGAATCATTAACAGTATCTAATTTTAATGATAGTAGCAATCCTAACTGGGGAAATTTTAACTTCTCAACTATTACTGTCTATAAGGCACCCAAGACTCCGCTATATGGAACACTTCTAGATAAATTTTGTCGATGTATATTGTACTGATATGTTTTATTTATGTTGAGCAGCCAAAGAGGGGAAATAATTTCTCATATATGTTTAATACAAAAAACATATGCAATTAACAACAATGTTTGCATCCCGATGTTTAACATACAAGTTCAACTCAATTTGTATAATTAATATTGACCTATGAGTTGTGTACGCCTCCGACGACGTTGCCAATTATGTAGAGTTGAATATGTAAAATCTGCTTGTGGATATTTCTTTATACGTAAATAATGAATATGTGATTTCTTAGTGAATAGCCTGTGTGAGCCGTTTAATATTAAAAGTTTCCCGGTGCTATAATAATCGGTGTCTTCGCACAATAACAACCTACATATTTTGGCATATTTAGATTATGATGACCAGAATAGATATGATCTAATCTTCACATGATTCACGTTGATTTTCAAGAAATATTTTTTTTTAATTCTATTTATAGATGATAGCGACTTGTGACTTATTCTAAATTTTAAAATTCGGTCCACAAGCATCTATAAAATATTATCTTTGTAAATCCTAAAATTAAATGCGATTTACTCTTCATTATGCATAGGTTTGAGAAATCAACCCTACTCGGGGCCAACTTATTCAGAATAATTATATTATTAAAATTGGATAACAAATATTTCTTGTTTTAATTACTGATCTATTTCAAAGAGAAAGTAGACATTAATGCATATCATTCTTAATTCAAAGGTCTAATTATAGAACAGGTTAAATAAAAACCCGCTGAAATTAATTAAGAGTTAATCATGTTTAATCCTAATATTTAAAGAGGTAATATTATTACAGGTATTTGCACTGTTTGAAGACCGATTTTTAATCATTTTGATTTAAGTCACGGTCATCTATGAATAAAATTCATTTTTTTTTTTAATCAAAATAATATCTGAGTATTGAATCATACGTATTTTAGCCAGCAGAACTCAAATATGCAAACATATATAGGATGTCCAAATCAAGAATTTGGTTTAATGTAAATTGCATTGAAACCGAAAGTCGGCCGTTTTGGTTTTTTTTTATCACATCACATAATTGATTTTTTCTCGATGTCTCTATGCCTAATTTGGAAATAATGCATTTTAATCCATTCAAAAGTTACAAAAGTATATCTATTGCCTGAGTCACCCGGTATATCATAATGAAGCATATAAAAGTATGTGAGGCCTATACCATGCTTTAGAGGTAGATTATTAGTCCCGATTAGAAAGCGTTCATTGGTAAAAAACCTTTAACTAAAATTTAAGAAATACTATCCAACCTTTGAATACTGCATAAATGGGTGTTAAATTGGTAGTTATTTTTAATTATAAAAGATACATGTAAAATGTAGTTTCTTATGAATTTTAATTTTTTGTAATGTTATGTATAGCTGAATTTTAATTCGATACTACTAACTGTCCATTTCTCAAACATTATGATACAGTAACTTTAACAACAATTAAAATTTGAAGAAAACAATAAGACACCTTGTTATATACAGGTTGACTCATAGTGGATGGAGTATTAGAAGTATATGGAGAACAAGTGAACATATCCTTTTGAAAGTTTTGGGAGTGACTAAAGTCAGTGTGGCCAATCCAACCAAAATAATTATTTTAAATGGAACACCCTATACAGGGTGCGCCAAAGTTCTGATTTTGGTCGATTACGGCTGTATTTGAAATGGTGGAAATATATTGTCTATAGATTATTTTCTTGATTTTCAATTCTGAATAACCAGAAAATATGTACAATTATACAGGGTACTCCGTTTTCGTTGTCCGAGCAACAACTTCGTTATTTTAAATGGAACACCCTATATTTTTTTCCTTTATCGAGTTACCCATCTAATTATATTCATAATTCTATTAAGGTGGTAGGTACTTAAAATGAACCGTTTACGATATAAAAAAGATTTTTTGACAAAAAGTGAGGTTTGCGGATAAGTTTTTGAGTACCTCTGATTTCATAGACAAGAGAGTTTTCAAAATTCTGCTTATACTGTTATGTTGAGCATATTAAGGGCTAGTAGGGCAGAAACATTATTAATATTAATCTTATACAGAGTGCTGAAAAAATTGAGTTTAATGTTTCGCTAATAAAAAAGGCCGTAATTCAATTTTTTCAAATGGGACGTACTATTTTCAGTTCTGTCATCTAATGAAGTGTTAAATTATCTTTCCATTGATATATCATAGTAGGTATTTATCTTTAGGAGTTGCATAGATATTAAGGTTAATTGTCTGGATCAGTCATTTTTCTTGCTGGAACTTCATGAGGTTTGTACTGCACTTCACCAGTTTCGATAAATCTGTCTCTAAGATTACTAAATGCAGGTTCTAAAGGGTGTCTCCTTTCAGGATATCTGGTTTTATAGACTCGGGATGCTAAGAGGCTGTTCCTTGAGCACTCCCCCAGAATAAAAATCATGTCAACCATTTCTTCCCGCGAATAATTCATATTTAATATAATTATATGCAAATGCAACTTGGAAATGGAACTGTAAAAGCTACTAGTATTTTATTAAAGACAATCAAAACAAAAGCACTTACCGATATAGCAGTAACACAAAACTTTAGAACATCCACAGACACGTGTTTTGACATCTATGTCTCTTCGGTGCGGCTTTTTCTAAAGTTCACAATCAACTGAAATATGTAAGCAAATACTCGTGTTATAACTATCAAAGGATTACCAGAACAGGATATTAAAAATTAAAATTAGATTATAGGAAATTCCCCGTAAAGGGATAATTATCAATATAATTATATGCAAATGCAACTTCCTGGAACTGTAAAAGCTACTAGTATTTTATTAGCTAATAAAATACTAGTAGCTTTTACAGTTCCAGGAAGTTGCATTTGCATATAATTATATTGATAATTATCCCTTTACGGGGAATTTCCTATAATCTAATTTTAATTTTTAATATCCTGTTCTGGTAATCCTTTGATAGTTATAACACGAGTATTTGCTTACATATTTCAGTTGATTGTGAACTTTAGAAAAAGCCGCACCGAAGAGACATAGATGTCAAAACACGTGTCTGTGGATGTTCTAAAGTTTTGTGTTACTGCTATATCGGTAAGTGCTTTTGTTTTGATTGTCTTTAATAAAATACTAGTAGCTTTTACAGTTCCATTTCCAAGTTGCATTTGCATATAATTATATTAAATATGAATTATTCGCGGGAAGAAATGGTTGACATGATTTTTATTCTGGGGGAGTGCTCAAGGAACAGCCTCTTAGCATCCCGAGTCTATAAAACCAGATATCCTGAAAGGAGACACCCTTTAGAACCTGCATTTAGTAATCTTAGAGACAGATTTATCGAAACTGGTGAAGTGCAGTACAAACCTCATGAAGTTCCAGCAAGAAAAATGACTGATCCAGACAATTAACCTTAATATCTATGCAACTCCTAAAGATAAATACCTACTATGATATATCAATGGAAAGATAATTTAACACTTCATTAGATGACAGAACTGAAAATAGTACGTCCCATTTGAAAAAATTGAATTACGGCCTTTTTTATTAGCGAAACATTAAACTCAATTTTTTCAGCACTCTGTATAAGATTAATATTAATAATGTTTCTGCCCTACTAGCCCTTAATATGCTCAACATAACAGTATAAGCAGAATTTTGAAAACTCTCTTGTCTATGAAATCAGAGGTACTCAAAAACTTATCCGCAAACCTCACTTTTTGTCAAAAAATCTTTTTTATATCGTAAACGGTTCATTTTAAGTACCTACCACCTTAATAGAATTATGAATATAATTAGATGGGTAACTCGATAAAAGAAAAAAATATAGGGTGTTCCATTTAAAATAACGAAGTTGTTGCTCGGACAACGAAAACGGAGTACCCTGTATAATTGTACATATTTTCTGGTTATTCAGAATTGAAAATCAAGAAAATAATCTATAGACAATATATTTCCACCATTTCAAATACAGCCGTAATCGACCAAAATCAGAACTTTGGCGCACCCTGTATATTTTCGACTTATCAAAATCACCGTAAATTTCTGAGTTCAAGCATGTAGCACACCCTAAACCTAGCGGTTTCGGAGACATTTGACATTTTATAATAAATTTGACAGGTGCAACGGTTTGCAAGAACCGTTACAACTTTCTTCGTGTAGGAGATCGTAGTTTTCTCCTTGATACGTAGAAAGAACACAAGATGACCTAGTCCCTATAATAAAAATAAATTTCATAATAGTATACCAAGTGTTCTATTTTTCAAATTATATTCTGTCAAATTCAAACCTCAATAACTTTTTTATTTCAAATGTACTGTATTTTTGTAGAATAGAAATAGGAATTCTGGGGTATTTTCGGGCCTTACCAATTACATCATTAAGGCAAGCTGCTCTGGAGACATGAAGGTGACGATTATATCTTGGGAAATATATGGACAGATGATGCTAAATTTATCAAAAATGGACTTTTTAATCAACACAATTCCCATTACTTTCATAATTTGAAACCTCATGTAATTCAGAGAGCGAAATATTTAAGAACATTAGCGGTTTAGTGTTTACTGTGCCATGAGACAGTGATGTCATTACAATTTTTTGAGGAAAACTTAAACAGTAAGTTAGAAAGATTTCTTCTTCAGCTAAAATGTCTAAGACTTTCTCCCTAAAATTCCTGTCTCGATAAAGCCAAATATTCTAAAATTAACCAATATGCGTTTTACGGTGCATGGTGATGGTTTCTGTTCTTGTGGGTACTGAGTAGCAGGTGTGTTACATGTTCTTGATATTACCTTATCACATTCTCGATAAATAATAAACAAATCTAAAGTCCTCGTGGGTGTGATTTAAACGTTATGGCCTTTTTTGACATAAGAGAATGACTGACATTCATAGTTGTTTCTAATCATGGCTAAGTTGGCAATATTTATTATAAATTCTTGAACATTTAAGAAAATCGCTAATATTTAAAAAAGTTGTAACCTTAACTCCTACAATGCCTATACCTGAAAAAGGGGAAATTAATTCTACATAATTTGGTGTAAAAAATACAGGGTGTTTAACAATAAAAAAATTTTATGGTTATTTCGAAAAGTCGAGAATATATAGAGTGTTCTGTTTAAAATAAGCAAATTGGTGTCGACTTCCGGTATAACCGGAAGTATCACATGCTTGCAAGTATTTTGGTTCGATTGGCCACACTGACTTTAGTAACTCCCAAAATTTTCAAAACGATATAAACATATCGTTTCTCCATATACTTCTAATACTTCACTATGATTCACCCTGTATATTCGTCTCTTAATTATCATGAAAAAATATTTACATCTTACAAATATGTTTAAACCACGAAGATCCCAGAGTATGCCGCCCATTTTTATTATAGAAAGCTTCTTTTTTCCATTACAAACACTTTATATTGCGTCAAGTAAACACTCCAAAATATATATAAGTGCAGATTGTTTCCATTCTAGGGCTTAAATTTCTAATTGTTTAATAGACGTCTTTAGCCGGGCGCTCGCTCTTTCAATTTTTAATAAATAGAAAACGGTCAACTTTACGAAAAAGTGACAGGAGCCCTATTTAGATTAAAAGGACCAAGAAAAGCTAAAAAAATTCATTCGGGTAAAAATCAGACAATTTTTTAATTTGTTTAAAAAAATCGCCTTTTTTTACCCTAATTGAAGTTTTTCTTGGTAATTTTAAATAGTGAAGTTTTTTCGTAAAGTTGACCATTTCCGACTTAATAAACAATTGAAAGAGCGCCCGCCCGGCTAAAAACGTCTATTGAATAATTAGAAATTAAAGCTTTAGAATGAAGAAATCTGCACTTACTCTTCAGGATTTTGTTAATGGATGTTGAAAAATTGAATGAAAATTTTGTTGAACTCATTTTTTAATATTATATTTCAACTTTGAAAATGGCCGCTTTTGCGTTTTTTCAAACATTAAATTGTTTATAAGTCGGAAAAGGTCAACTTCACGAAAAAATGACAAGAAAGAAGAGGAAAACCTAAAAAATTAGTTCGGGTTAAAAAAACGATTTTTGTAATTTGTTTAAAAAATTAATTAAGATAAATTGGGACCGGATTTTCATCCGGTAAACTCTTGATCCTTACTCAGGGGCACGTCCCGAATATGAATATGCAAAGAAATCATATGGGACATTTTTTTCATACGAAGGCGAGGATTTCGCCTTGTCTAGTTGCAGCGGGCTGATGCGTTTTAGTGGCGAGCACACTTTTCACGATGCCGTGTATTGGATACGATCCTCAGCTCTGACACTGACAATGTCAATATGTAACCCCCTTCCGGGTTGCCTAGGCTTTGGATTTTGTGGTTGTCTATTATTTGTGGTATGTTTAAGTTTATGTCTTATGTAACTATACTTAAAACATTCAAAGTGGGTTTTCATTAACGCATTTTTGTTTTTCGTAAAAATACTATTTAAAACTATATTTAATTACAAAATGTATTTAGGCGATGACTTTAGTAAAAATGAATGATTTTATGCAGGTTTCTTGGTTAACTTCGGTTAAATTAAAAATGTGTTAGGCAACTAATCTCTAATATTTGCCAGACTGTAGTCCTGCTAGGCTCTAATCTGGATACTGTTAAATAGAAACCAAAGTCAATTTTCCTAAATGTTGGTATTGTTCTAATATTGATCATAAACCAATCATAGTCCAGGAGCTCGGTGGCTTTTTTGGTACGTCACTGTTTTATGCTATATCAGATGTTTTTATCGTTTTATGAATGATAATGATTCATAGAATTGACTTCTAGCGGGCACCTACCGCCAAGTACGTCACAAATGGTCAAAGTTGTAATTAGAAAGAAAGTTATAGCACGTAATCATTACAAGATTTTTCTTAAGGAGAGAATATTTAAGCATTCTGAATACAGAAAATTACTCCCAGAATGAAGCTCCTGTCAATTAATTATCCATAAAGAAAATTGTTTCCAAATTTAGAAAAAGAAATCATATTTTTATTGTATATATTATTCCAGAATTCCAGACTCATCGTTACAAGTCATATCTCTTTTTTGAACGTAAATATATGCTACCTTAAAAATAAAAACTTTACTAGAAAGTTATCGTTATAAACAAAAGCACTACAAACACTAAACTGAGGAATTTAACATTTTCCGCTGAGTTTCTACCGTTCAGATGTATTTTATCATTATTAAAATATTATTATTTTTAGTAATTTGTTGTAAGTTCCCCAGAGAAAAAAATATGCATCTTAAGACTATATTCCCATCAGGATAATTTCTGTGAGTATTTAAAAACGAAAAATGTACGACTTTACGCTTAATAGACGTTTATCTTCATCTATGGATAAACTGATGGGATGGACATGCCAGTCATTTTATGATTCAGGTTCGCCATAATTAATAATCTAATAAAGCTCTTGTAACTATGAGTTTTTAAAAAGCCACTTGGCTCCCTCACCATCAGATTACTAGTGAAAAATAGTACTAATATTTAAACGCTGATTACTCAGTATGCGCTAGGATATGGTTGAATCTGATTCTATAATTCAAATCTTAATAACACATTTCCACCCCGTACAACGTTGCCAAGTATATTAGGCAAAAACGCTCTATAAGTTCAAGGAAGCCGGTACAACTGGTTGATATATTTCAGCGTATCTAATATAAAAATAGTCGCGCCCTCTGATGCGCGATGACGTATACTACAGTGTATATGTGTATAGACGTATGAGTCATTTTCGACTCCACGCTAAAATCTGCCTAAATGACGTATAGACGGCGAACATCATTTTAAACCATAGATACACGGTCATTCGTTTTCGCCTCCGCTTTTACGTCTTCGCCTCCGATTTCGGAGGCGTCGCCTATGAATACCTATGTATTCGGAGGCGTATATGTTGTTTTGCATGTATATATATATATATATATATATATATATATATATATATATATATATATATATATATATATATATACGTGCATAGCTATCATGTTCGTCTCCACTAGTCTATAAGGCGCCCAAGACTCCGCTATAGGGAACACTTCTAGATAAATTTTGTCGATGTATATTGTACTGATATGTTTTATTTATGTTGAGCAGCCAAAGAGGGGAAATAATTTCTCATATATGTTTTATACAAAAAACATATCCAATTAACAACAATGTTTGCATCCCAATGTTTAACATACAAGTTCAACTCAATTTGTATAATTAATATTGATCTATGAGTTGTGTACGCCTCCGACGACGTTGCCAATTATGTAGAGTTGAATATGTAAAATCTGCTTGTGGATATTTCTTTATACGTAAATAATGAATATGTGATTTCTTAGTGAATAGCCTGTGTGAGCCGATTAATATTAAAAGTTTCCCGGTGTTATAATAATCGGTGTCTTCGCACAATAACAACCTACATATTTTGGCATATTTAGATTATGATGACCAGAATAGATATGATCTAATCTTCACATATTATTTTGATTTTCAAGAAATATTTTTTTTTAGTTCTATTCATAATAGATGATAGCGACTTGTGACTTATTCTAAATTTTAAAATTCGGTCCACAAGCATCTATAAAATATTATCTTTGTAAATCCTAAAATTAAATGCGATTTACTCTTCATTATGCATAGGTTTGAGAAATCAACCCTACTCGGGGCCAACTTATTCAGAATAATTATATTATGAAAATTGGATAACAAATATTTCTTGTTTTAATTACTGATCTATTTCAAAGAGAAAGTAGACATTAATGCATATCATTCTTTTCATAATTCAAAGGTCTAATTATAGAACAAGTTAAATAAAAACTCGCTGAAATTAATTAAGAGTTAATCATGTTTAATCCTAATATTTAAAGAGGTAATATTATTACAGGTATTTGCACTGTTTGAAGACCGATTTTTAATCATTTTGATTTAAGTTACGGTCATCTATGAATAAAATTCAATTTTTTTTTTTAATCAAAATAATATCTGAGTATTAAATCATACGTATTTTAGCCAGCAGAACTCAAATATGCAAACATATATAGGATGTCCAAATCAAGAATTTGGTTTAATGTAAATTGCATTGAAACCGAAAGTCGGCCGTTTTGGTTTTTTTACATCACATCGCATAATTGATTTTTTCTCGATGTCTCTATGTCTAATTTGGAAATAATGCATTTTAATCCATTGAAAAGTTAAAAAAAGTATATCTATTGCCTGAGTCACCCGGTATATCATAATGAAGCATATAAAAGTATGTGAGGCCTATACCATTCTTTAGGGGTAGATTATTAGTCCCGATTAGAAAGCGTTCATTGGTAAAAAAGATTTAACTAAAATTTAAGAAAAAATATTATTATAAAAGATACATATAAAACGTAGTTTCTTATGAATTTTAATTTTTTGTAATGTTATGTATAGCTGAATTTTAATTCGATACTACTAACTGTCCATTTCTCAAACATTATGATACAGTAACTTTAACAACAATTAAAATTTGAAGAAAACAATAAGACACCTTATTATATACAGGTTGACTCATAGTGGATGGAGTATTAGAAGTATATGGAGAACAAGTGAACATATCCTTTTGAAAATTTTGGGAGTGACTAAAGTCAGTGTGGCCAATCCAACCAAAATAATTATTTTAAATGGAACACCCTATATATTTTCGACTTACCAAAATCACCGTAAATTTCTGAGTTCAAGCATGTATCACACCCTAAACCTAGCGGTTTCGGAGACATTTGACATTTTATAATAAATTTGACAGGTGCAACGGTTTGCAAGAACCGTTACAACTTTCTTCATGTAGGAGATCGTAGTTTTCTCCTTGGTACGTAGAAAGAACACAAGATGACCTAGTCCCTATAATAAAAATAAATTTCATAATAGTATACCAAGTGTTCTATTTTTCACATTAAATTCTGTCAAATTCAAACCTCAATAGCTTTTTTATTTCAAATGGAACACCCTGTATTTGTAGAATAGAAATAGCAATTCTGGGGTATTTTCGGGCCTTTCCAATTACATCATTAAGGCAAGCTGCTCTGGAGACATGAAGGTGACGATTATTTCTTGGGAAATATATGGACAGATGATGCTAAATTTATCAAAAATGGATTTTTTAATTAACACAATTCCCATTACTTTCATAATTCGAAACCTCATGTAATTCAGAGAGCGAAATATTTAAGAACATTAGCGGTTTAGTGTTTACTGTGCCATGAGACAGAGTGATGTCATTACAATTTTTTGAGGAATAAATAGTAAGTTAGAAAGATTTCTTCTTCAGCTAATATGTCTAAGACTTTCTCCCTAAAATTCCTGTCTCGATAAAGCCAAATATTCTAAAATTAACCAATATGCGTTTTACAGTGCATGGTGATGGTTTCTGTTCTTGTGGGTACTGAGTAGCAAGTGTGTTACATGTTCTTGATATTACCTTATCACAGTCTCGATAAATAATAAACAAATCTAAAGTCCTCGTGGGTGTGATTTGAACGTTATGGCCTTTTTCGACATAAGAGAATGACTGACATTCATAGTTGTTTCTAAACATGGCTAAGTTGACGGCAATTTTTATTATAAATTCTTGGACATTTAAGAAAATCGCCAATATTTAAAAAAGTTGTAACCTTAACTCCTACAATGCCTATACCTGAAAAAAGGGAAATTAATTCTACATAATTTGGTGTAAAAAATACAGGGTGTTTAACAATAAAAATTTTTTATGGTTATTTCGAAAAGTCGAGAATATATAGTGTTCTATTTAAAATAAGCAAATTGGTATCGACTTCCGGTATAACCGGAAGTATCACATGCTTGCAATTATTTTGGTTCGATTGGCCCCACTGACTTGAGTAACTCCCAAAATTTTCAAAACGATATAAACATATCGTTTCTCCATATACTTCTAATACTTCACTATGATTCACCCTATAAAATATTTACATCTTACAAATATGTTTAAACCACGAAGATCCCAGAGTATGCTGCCCATTTTGAAATTTTTATTATAGAAAGCTTCTTTTTTCCATTACAAACACTTTATATTGCGTCAAGTAAACACTCCAAAATATATATAAGTGCAGATTGTTTTCATTCTAGGGCTTAAATTTCTAATTGTTTAATAGACGTCTTTAGCCGGGCGCTCGCTTTTTCAATTTTTAATAAATAGAAAACGGTCAACTTTACGAAAAAGTGACAGGAGCCCTATTTAGTTTAAAAGGACCAAGAAAAGCTAAAAAAATTCATTCGGGTAAAAATCAGACAATTTTTTAATTTGTTTAAAAAAATCGCCTTTTTTGACCCTAATTGTAGTTTCTCTTGGTAATTTTAAATAGTGAAGTTTTTTCGTAAAGTTGACCATTTCCGACTTATAAACAATTGAAATAGCGCCCGCCCGGCTAAAAACGTCTATTGAATAATTAGAAATTAAAGCTTTAGAATGAAGAAATCTGCACTTACTCTTCAGGATTTTGTTAATGGATGTTGAAAAATTGAATGAAAATTTTGGTGAACTCATTTTTTAATATTATATTCCAACTTTGAAAATGGCCGTTTTTGCTTTTTTTCAAACATCAAATTGTTTATAAGTCGGAAAAGGTCAACTTCACGAAAAAATTACAAGAGACCTTTTTTGTTTAGAAAGAAGAAGAAAACCTAAAAAAATTCGTTTGGGTTAAAAAAGCGAGCACACTTTTCACGATGCCGTGTATTGGATACGATCCTCAGCTATGACACTGACAATGTCAATGTGTAACCCCCTTCTGGGCTGCCTAGGCTTTGGATTTTGTGGTTGTCTATTATTTGTGGTATGTTTAAGTTTATGTCTTATGTAACTATACTTAAAACATTCAAAGTGGGTTTTCATTAACCCATTTTTGTTTTTCGTAAAAAAACTATTTAAAACTATATTTAATTACAAAATGTATTTAGGCGATGACTTTAGTAAAAATGAATGATTTTATGCAGGTTTCTTCGTTAACTTCGGTTAAATTAAAAATGTATTAGGCAACTAATCTCTAATATTTGCCAGACTGTAGTCCTGCTAGGCTCTAATCTGGATACTGTTAAATAGAAACCAAAGTCAATTTTCCTAAATGTTGGTATTGTTCTAATATTGATCATAAACCAATCATAGTCCAGGAGCTCGGTGGCTTTTTTGGTACGTCACTGTTTTATGTTATATCAGATGTTTTTATCGTTTTATGAATGATAATAATTCATAGAATTGACTTCTAGCGGGCACCTACCGCCAAGTACATCAGAAATGGTCAAAGCTGTAATTAGAAAGAAAGTTATAGCACGTAATCATTACAAGATTTTTCTTAAGGAGAGAATATTTAAGCATTCTGAATACAGAAAATTACTCCCAGAATGAAACTCCTGCCAATTAATTATCCATAAAGAAAATTGTTTCCAAATTTAGAAAAAGAAATCATATTTTTATTGTATATATTATTCCAGAATTCCAGACTTATCGTTACAAGTCTTTTTTAAATGTGAATATATGCTACCTTAAAAATAAAAACTTTACTAGAAAGTTGCCGTTACAAACAAAAGCACTACAAACACTAAACTGAGGAATTTAACATTTTCCGCTGAGTTTCTACTGCATTTCAGATGTATTTTATCATTATTAAAATATTATTATTATTTTTAGTAATTTGTTGTAAGTTCCCCAGAGAAACAAATATGCATCTTAAGACTATATTCCCATCAGGATAATTTCTGTGCGTATTTAAAAACGAAAAATGTACGACTTTACGCTTTATAGACGTTTATCTTCAACTTTGCATAAATTGATGGGATGGACATGCCAGTCATTTTACCGTGATTCAGGTTCGCCATAATTATCTAATAAAGCTCTTGTAACTATGAGTTTTTAAAAAGCCACTTGGCTCCCTCACCATCAGATTACTAGTGAAAAATAGTACTAATATTTAAATGCTGATTACTCAGTATGCGCTAGGATATGGTTGAATCTGATTCTATAATTCAAATCTTAATAACACATTTCCACTTCGTACAACGTTGCCAAGTATATGAGGCAAAAACGCTCTATAAGTTCAAGGAAGCCGGTACAACTGGTTGATATATTTCAGCGTATCTAATATAAAAACAGTCGCGCCCTCTGATGCGCGATGACGTATACTACAGTGTATATGTGTATAGACGTATGGGTCATTTTCGACTCCATGCTAAAATCTGCCTAAATGACGTATAGACGGCGAACATCATTTTAAACCATAGATACACGGTCATTCGTTTTCGCCTCCGCTTTTTCGTCTTCGCCTCCGATTTCGGAGGCGTCGCCTATGAATACCTATGTATTCGGAGGCGTATATGTTGTTTTGCATGTATATATATATATATATATATATATATATATATATATATATATATATATATATATATATATATATGAACTGTTGACGTGCTTCCGGGTGTTTTCCCGTGTAGTTGGTAGGCTCCTGTTGGAACCATGGTTGTCTGAACGACGTTTCGGCGGAATCTCATCTGCCATCTTCAGGTTCTAGCTGAAAGCTGCCTGTTGCTGCTGCTGCCGCTGCTGCTGCTGTTGCTGCTGCTGTTGCTGCTGCTACTGCTGCTCCTCGTTGCTCGAACTGAACTGAACTGAAGTTCAGTCATATATATATATATATATATATATATATATATATATATATAAAAAATATATATATATATATATACCGGGTGAGTCATGAATTGCGCTCGCCCCGATATTTCCTAAAATATTTGGAATAGAAAATTGAAATTTGGAGGCCTTATTACATGACTAAAATGCCATCTTTTCAATAAAAAATCAAGTTTGGTGCACATCCGGTTTGACCGGAAATGCCCACAACTTTCGATTTTTAAACGGAACACCCTATATATTTTTACATTTTTGGAATCTAGAGGAAATTTTGAATACAATACATCCATTTTGGTCACTTTTTGCCCAAAATATATTTTAGTTTGTGTGCTACGTTACTATAAAAAAAACCGCTGCCTGAGGAATCACTACTTCCACATCCAGATTCTTCATCCAAGTCACTTTAAAGGAAACATCTTGACTATATTTGCACTCCAGTATGTGGAAATTATTGGTCATAGAATTTTAATAATATTCGGGGCAGATGTAATAGAAAAGTTTGAGAAGTTGGTTTCTACCATATACGCTACAAATTAAGTTTCTAGTTTACCCTACTTATTTTCCACTATTTACAACCTACCACCTCCGACTCCTTCAATGGAGTCATCTCAATCAGATGTCACTACAATACAAACGTGTACTAACTTTGAAGTGAATATCTCAATTTGATGTTATCAATCCTATTAATAAGGAAGCGGAGGTGGTGGAGTTTGAAAAATATTAGAAAGAAATCTGAGGCCTTGGTTTCTAGTATATACACCGAATCCCAAATTTCTGTACTCTTACCAGCTTGATTTACTTATTCCCTTCTACGGAATCATCCCAAAATATAATCTAGTTCCAGATGTCATTATAATACGTCTACCAAATTACAAGTGAATATCTCAATATTCAATCAACCCCTTTAATAATGTAGTAAGGGTAGTGGTAGGGTTGAAAAATATTATTAAAAAATCTGAGGCCTTGGCTTCTAGGACATACACCGAATTTCAAGTTGCAGTACTCTTACCAGCTTGCTTTACTTATTTTTCCCTATTCCCTCTACTTACCCCCACTTCTTCAACGCAATCATGTCAAAATATAATCAAGTTTCAGATATAGTTATAATACATAAATGTTCCAAATTTCAAGTGAAAATTTAAATTTAATTTTATCAACTCTTTTAATAAGGGAGTGGGGGTGGTGGGGGGATGGAAAATACTAATAAAAAAACCTGAGACGTTCGCTTCTAGTATATACACATACACCAAATCACAAATTTCTGTACTTTTACCAGCTTGCTTTACTTATTTTCCCTTATATACCTCTATTTAACCCCCAACCCTACAACGGAATCATCTCAAAATATAATCTAGTTCCAGATGTCGTTATAATACATATGCGTACTAAATTTTATGTGAATATCTCAATTTTATTTTATCAACCCCTTGAATAATGGAGTAGGGGTGGTGGGGGGCTGAAATATATTATTAAAAAATCTGATGCCTTGGCTTCTACTACATACACCGAATTTCAAGTTTCTGTACTCATACCAACTTGCTTTACTTATTTCCCCCTATTTACCCCTAAATAACCCCCAATCCTTCAACGGAATCATCTCAAAGTATAATCTAGTTCCAGATGTCGTTATAATTCATACGTGTACCAAATTTCAAATGAATATCTCAATTTTATTTTATCAACCCTTTTAATAATGAAGTAGGGGTGGTGGGGGTTGAAAAATATTATAAATAATCTGAGACCTTGGCTTCTAGCACATACACCGAATTTCAAGTTTCTGTAGTCTTACCAGCTTGCTTTACTTATTTTCCCCTATTTACCCCTATTTAACACCCACTCCTTCAACGCAATCATGTCAAAATATAATCTAGTTTCAGCTATAGTTATAATACATAAATGTTCCAAATTTCAAGTGAAAATTTAAATTTAATTTTATCAACTCTTTTAATAAGGGAGTGGGGGTGGTCGGGAGATGGAAAATACTAATGAAAAAACCTGAGACCTTCGCTTCTAGTATATACACCAAATCACAAATTTCTGTACTTTTACCAGCTTGCTTTACTTATTTTCCCCTATATACCCCTATTTAACCCCCAACCCTTCAACGGAATCATCTCAAAGTATAATCTAGTTCCAGATGTTATAATTCATACGAGTACCAACTTTCATATGAATATCTCAATTTTATTTTATCAACCCTTTTAATAATGGAGTAGGGGTGGTGGGGGGCTGAAATATATTACTAAAAAATCTGAGGCCTTTGCCTCTAGTACATATTATTATACCGAATTTCAAGTTTTTGTAGTCATACCAGCTTGCTTTACTTGTTTCCCCCTATTTACCCTTAAATAACTCCCAACCCTTCAACGGAATCATCTCAAAGTATAATCTAGTTCCAGATGTCGTTATAATTCATACGTGTACCAACTTTCAAATGAATATCTCAATTTTATTTAATCAACCCTTTTAATAATGAAGTAGGAGTGGTGGGGGTTGAAAAATATTATAATTAATTTTATATCTTGGCTTCTAGTACATACACCGAATTTGAAGTTTCTGTAGTCTTACCAGCTTGCTTTACTTATTTTCCCCTATTTACCCCTATTTAACCCCCAACCCTTCAAAGGAATCATCTCAAAATATAATCTAGTTCCAGATGTCGTTATAATACATAGTTGTACCAAATTTCAAATGAATATCTCAATTTTATTTTATCAACCATTTTCAAATTGGAGTGGGGGTTGAAAAATATTATAAAAAAATCTGACGCTTTGGTTTCTAGTACATATATCGAATTTCAAGTTTCTGTAGTCTCACCAACTTGTTTTACTTATATTGCCCTATTTACCCCAAATTAACCCCCAACCCTCAAAGGAATCATCTCAAAATATAATCTAATTCCAGACGTCGTTATAATACATACGTGTACGAAATTTCAAATGAATATCTCAACTTTATTTCATCAACCCCATTAATGGGGTGGGGGGTTGAAAAATATTATGAAAAAATCTGAGGCCTTAACTTCTAGTAGTACATACACCGAATTTCAAGTTTCTGTACTCTTACAAGCTTGCTTTACTTATTTTCCCCTATTTAACCCCCAACCCTTCACCGGAAATCCTCAAAAAACAATCCAGTTCCAGATCTCGTTATAATATATACGTATACAAAATTTCAAGTCAATATCTTAAACCGTTCCGGAGAAAACGTACGGACAAAAAAAAAAGTTACAGACAGACCGACAGACAGACAGAATTTTTTTTTTTTTGCTCAAATTTAAAATCTCGACGTTTCATGACATTCTAAACCTATTTCACGAATAAAAATTTTTGAAAATTTTTTTGCGATTACTATACTTCCAATCCACTACGTGGATGTGGAAGTTGGAGGAGTTTGGAGTTTGTGGGAGGGCAGTCACATTTAGGTGACCGCAGCACCTAGGCCCCATTGGGCCCCTTGTACGTCCTCCCGAGGGATACAGGATTCCACCTAGGCCTCCAACCATCCTAATCTTGTGAAGAAGGTGGTGATGCTGCCTAGGGGAATATCCCTCAAGTCGGCCAGTGTAGGCCAACGTTCTCCCAAAATGGATTCTCTGCTAGAGGAGACTGCCGGGCACTCACAGAGTACGTGTTGGACAGTCTCGTCTTCTTGTTCACAACCTCTGCATAGGGGTGTGTCATTTAACTTCATGTTGTAAAGGTGCTTCCTCAGCTGGCAATGACCAGTAAGAATTCCTGTCGCGAAGCGTAGGTTCCTCCTGGACATTCCCAGGTAGATCATCGTTGTATCCTTGTCAGGGTATCTAAGCAGATCCCTGGCCAACTGACAACTATGAGTTTCATCCCACAGTTTTTTAAATTTTCTGTGGGTGTCTTCTTTAATCATTAGCATTATTGCTGAGGTCGGCAGTATGTTGGAAGGGCCAGGTCCAAGTATACTAAGACTGGCTGCCTTCTTAGCCAGACTGTCAGCTTCCCTGTTGCCTCTGCACTGTGCATGCCCTTTGACCCAGCATAGAATGACACTGTTCATGCTGGAGGCGCCCACGAGTGCCTGATGGCATTCCCATACTGACCCTGTTGTTATTTTGTGTCTCTGTAGGGCCAGTAGTGATTGTCTACTGTCATTTTCTTATTGTTTTTCCCGTTATTTGTCTACGGGAAATTTCTTTTGCGGCTATGGTTATTCCCGCCAGTTCTGTTTGTATTATACTGGCTTGTTTGTCCATAGCCCATTTAATTTGAATTTGCAGGTTCCTGGAGTATACCCCACAACCTGTTCCTTCTTTCTTTTTCGATCCGTCTGTGAAGATGTTAACTGTTCCTTCACTGACGGCCTCATTGCTACTGTTGGTGTGTATTTCATAGGGTCTATCAAAGATGAACTGTGGAGAAATACCATCTGCACGTACCTGCAGAAGTGGCATTTGTTTAATTGCCTCATTCCACAGCCGGCATCTGGTCACTCCACATCCTATGTTTGGCTGTATGCCAACGGATTTGAGACGTGCCATAGTAGTTAGGGCCACCTCTTCTAGATATATGTCTAGTGGTGGCAGGCACAGCATCACTGGATGTGGAAGTAATAAAAAGAGCAATATGATTGCATTACTTAATTCTCTAGAGGCGTTTAAAATTTTTATATGTGATTTTTACCCACTAACTCGGTTTTTTTAAATGGGAATTTAATCGTTCACCAACATTTTTAAATACTCATTTTCATACGAATCTAATGATACCAAAATTTTGAAAATCCGCTCAGAAATATTTGAGATTTCAGCCAAAATACAATGCAACCAAGCTTTTAGAAACATGCGGCTAATAGATAATAGATTAGTGGGCTTTGGAAACTAAAATGGCACATTTCTGTGTAAATCTGGTAACCTAATAACATTGGAAAAATCATAGTAGCCATTGAATGTAATAAAACAATATCAGCTGTCAGACAGACTCGTGTAGTTATAGGCAATCTTGAGCTATCAAACATTTAATAATTGTGCGCGCAAAGAACGTTACAATTAAGTTTAGCATAGGTATGTGGAGGTAAACACAATTACATCCACGAGGACATTTGCAATAGAATGCGACATCAGTTCGGTTTTCAGAGTTTTATTTAAATGAACATAAATATCGGGTCTATAAATAAATAAAAATCAATTCCGTTTGAACAATTAAACTTAAACTAGGTAACAGTAGGTATCTTTAAAATAATTAATATAATTAAACCATAAATTGACATTTATAGATATTGTTCAAAATGTCCACCATTTTTTTCTATACACAATTCGGATCTGCGTACAGTTGCTTGAATGGCTCTACGCAATTCAGCCGGCGTTATTTCATTAAGAGCCCGTACAACTTTATTTTGCAGCTCTTCACGGGTATTTGAGTTTTATAAACTTTATTTCTGAGAGTGTCCCATACATAATAGTCGAGGGGTGTTAAGTCAGGTGACCTAGGAGGCCACCTGATATGACCTTGATTTGCGATAAGGCCTTCACCATGCAAATTGTTTAAATATTCCATCACTTTTCTGGAATTATGTGGGGGAGCACCATCTTGTTGGAAAAACAGATTTTGTAAATAGGCAAGAGGAAGTAAGTCAAGAAATTCTGCTGTCTGGTTTTGTAAAAAGAATAAATATCGTTCGCCAGTAAGTGTTCCATCAAAAATTATGGGTCCAATTATTCGATCTCCAAGTACTCCAAGCCAACAGTTAAACCCAAATCTTTCCTGAATATTCTCCCGCCCTACCAACCTCGGATTTTCTTGAGCCCAGTACCTAGTATTATTTCTGTTAAACATACCTTGGTTCGTAAATCTACTTTCATCTGAATATAAAATATGAAAAGAAAAACCTGGTTTTTGTTGTACTGCATTTAAGAACCAGTTGCGATATACTAGCCTCCTGTCGTTATCATCTCCATAAAGATGTTGGTGTATTTAGTATTTATAAGACTGAAACTTATGTTTCTTTAAAATTCTGCAAACCGAAGACTGACTATTCTGACTATTCTGACTATTCGTAAAATATTAAATATTGACACTATCGGTTAAAATTTCTGTGACATGTTTTATATCGTTGGAATGAGAAAAAAATAACGGAATTAATGGCGTCATGGCCTACTTTGAGATATGTATTTTTCATTTTTGCACAATAGCGTATGTCAAAGCCAACTGCATTTTTCGATTTTTTTGTTACACGTTATTATTCTTATTGTCTTTGCCGTCAACTTTCATTCCTTTAACTTTTTTCGTATCTCCTCAAATAAGGAAGCTATAACCGTTTGTGGTTTTCCTATTTTTCAGGTTTTTGTAATATATCTCATAAAGTAGGCTATGGATTTCAAATTTCTTTTTACTGAAATATAGCTCACAAAAAATGGGATAACTGTTTCTAAAACTTTATTCTTCTACAATAGATATTAAGCGAGATATTTGGTGTGGCCCTCGTAAAATAGACAGTCTGTATATACAGGGTGTAATTAGTTTCATGTCATTAAAAAAAACTGGTGGTAGGGAACGACAAGACAAACAAAAAAACCTATAACATGGGGTCTAAAGCTCATAGTTTTGGAGAAAAAAAAATAAACAAAAATTTCCAAAATACTTAATAACCTAATTTGAGAACTGCTGGCATATTGGGGTAGGTTTTATTACCTCGCGTCTTGTTGCACGAGATACTCTGACATTCCTGCAAATAAGTATGCCGACAAAGCAGTTAAAAGCGACCGACAGAGGACATCGTCATGTTTTTTGCTTCTTCGCGGCCAATTATCCTATTAGGCGTGCTATCTCTCCCTTGTAATATTCTCAAGTAATAATTTCAGTTTTGTCCTTACTTGGTAAAGAACCTACGCATGACGCGACGTACCCGTTCCTTGGTTTTGTCTGTTGCTTTTCTTTTGAATTTGTGCCACTTATGTTAAGATTTATTTTATTGACTTATCGTTCAAGTCGTTAGTACTTGGTTACGTAAGACACTACTTCTCGTTCGTGCTTTTTGTGTTACTTTTTGGATTTTGGACCAAGTTTTTCTTTTTGTTTTCTTTATTGATAACGTTAATTCAGTTTAGTGTGGTGTTTTAAAACGCAGATTTTGGACATTATGGGAGATTACACTTATCCAGAGCTCGCGGATATGGACTTGGTAGATAGAGAAAGTGGTGGAAATGCAGCTGGTGCGGAAGAACTTTAGAACAATTGCAACGACGTATTTTAATGTGCATATAGAAACCATAAAAAATTATCCCTAGTAAGTATGTTATTAGTTCGACGTACCGAAATGTGTATACGTGGAGATGGAGGTCATTTTGAATAATTTTTGTAAACAATTCAAAAGAATTGTTCAGTTATTGGGTGTTACCTATTGGGCATTAAAGGTATGATTATTATTATTAGTATTCGTTGTCTTGTTTTTATCTGTTTATTATTGTTTACGTTGATTTTCATAGAGACGAGAGACTTGATTTTTAGTTTTCGATACCTGAATGGGAAAAATTATGCGCTCAATTCGTTAAAAAAATCAGATTTTTTCCTAACTTAAAATACACAACTATTTTCTGTTATCGTATCTCGGACGTCTAACTGTTCGTTTTCCAATTTCATAAAACAATTACTAATTTTTTAAGCTTTTAACACAATGTTACAAATGTTAATAAACCACTTTTAAATTTTATAAATTCTTATAAACGACAATAAAAGCTGCAATAGCTTTGTTCCAAATTAAAAAACACATGTAAACAAATCCTATTCAAACCCCTGCGGCCATGCTATGCTTGCGTTGTGCCGAAAGGGAAGGAATTATTTACATTTTCATAATTAGTGGTATAAAAAGTTCGATACAAATAATCCCATCAAAGTGCCGCACTTCTACCGACGGGAACACAAGTCGGGTATTACAGTTTTTTATTATGGGACAACGCCGATTTTATGTAGGTGAGCGAGAAAGATCGCATGTCCAAATCTTAGCCTGATAATAGTTGTTATATATTTTCGTGGTACGTTCAGGTTGTCATGCCAAAAATAACGAGGAATGGTTGGTTGTATTGTGCAATATTTAATAGCTTTATTCAAAACATGTTGTTCCCAGGAGTCTCTCCATGTATTCTTTGCTCGGGTTTTATATAAGTTATAGCAGTCAGTCAGGCATAGCTTATGATCTAGTATAGCCCCGTTAGTGGCGGCGTCCTTAGCCAAAATGTCGATATATTCATTATGAGTCAAACCTATATGAGCTTTGACCCACACAAAAGTAACAGATTTCCCAGATTGTGTTATATTATAAATAGATTCTTTTATTTTATATATATCTGAATTTATTTTATAAGAGAAGGAGTAAGTATTTTTAACAGCTGAAAGGACTGAAAGTGAATCTGACAAAATTATTATATCCTTTAAGATCGTTTTCTTGCCATAACTTAAGGCTTTGTAAATGGCAATTGCTTCAGAAGTAAAAATCGAACAGTTTATGTCAAGTTTGAATTTGACTTCCTCGTGTTTCAATGGAATGTAGAATGCACAGCCGTTACTTTCTTTGGTTTTAGAGGCATCAGTGTAAATAATTGTTGAGTCATTAAACTGGTCAAGATTATTTAGTATAATTTTTTCACAAAAAATTGGATTATCATTATAGGCAGGGGTGATAACGCGAGGTTTGGTACACAAAGCCCAGTAATCGTAATCACTTAATGAATTCTTTTCAATAATTTCTAACTGTTCATAATAGGTATCACGAAATGAAATACAAACAGGGGGGAAGGCCTCTTAGTCCAATAACTGTTGGTTAAGTCGAAAGTATTTAGGGAATACATTTTTTGAAGTAGAGGTGTGTTACAAAGATTAAGCTTGAGAATGAACTTGTTACTCAAGAAACCTCTTCTAATTAAAAGTGGGGGTTCAAGAGCCTCCACATGGAGGGCTTCATTTGGTGTGGATTTCATAGCACCCAGGCATATTCTTAGAGCTTTACGTTGTATGACATCTAAATTACTTAATAGGCTCTTACTAGCAGAACCGTACAATATGCAGCCGTAGTCTATTATAGATCTAATATAGGCTTTATAAAAAGATAATGCGGTTTTAATGTCAGATCCCCACCAGGTTTTGCTGATAAATTTTAAAAAGTTAATACCCTTAATACACTTGTTTTTAATAGACTCTATGAAAGGTTTCCAGGTGAGTTTTCTGTCAAGTATGACGCCCAGATATGTGATCTCTGAGTGTATTGGGAAATTGAAACCAGCGAGTTGGATATTCCTCGTTTGTAATAGGTTATGTGTATTATGTCTTGTGAAGACGGAAAATATTGATTTTTCTGTGGAAATTTCAAAGCCATTTTCAAAAATCCATTGCCTCAAACACAAAATCCCACTTTCAAGGGTTTCTAGGGACCTATTCCATGTTCTATTTTCGGTGTAAATACAAAGATCATCAGCATATTGTACAATGTTTAAGTTTGGAATATTTATGTTATGGATATCACCTGTGTATAGGTTGAAGAGAAGAGGTCCCAGAGCGGAACCCTGTGGAATTCCAGAATTGTTTAGTCTAGGTCCTATTTTTTCATTCCTTTATGTATATTACCCTATTTGAGTAAAGATTTACAATATTTCTGGCAATAATGTCAGGCACAAAATAAACCTTGCACAGTTTTTTTTCTAAAATTTCCAAGTTTACTGACTCATAGGCACCTCTCAAATCTATAAAGAGGGAACTCAAATAATTATTACGGGAAAAATTAATTTGTATGTCAGTAGTTAAAGTTAGAACTGCGTCAAGGGTACCAACGCCTTTTTTGTAGCCGAATTGATTTAAAGGAAGTAGGTTCTGGTTAATAAGCCACCATTCTAATCTAATTTTGATCATACGTTCAAGAGTTTTAAGAATACATGACATAAGGGAAATCGGACGGTACGATTCAGGACAGTTCGGGTCCTTCCTCGGCTTAAGTATGGGTATGATGATGACATTTTTGAGTTCAGCAATGTTACAGCCTGAAAATAAATGTCATTAAAAATGTCCAATAATAATTTTTTCGCATTGCTAGGCAAGTGCACTAACATAGGATATTTTATGTCATCATAACCCGCTGAAGAGTTTCTTACTTTTTTTAAAGCGGTTTCTAGTTCGAGGTATTAGAAGCGGAGACATATAAAGTGGCTATTGGTTGAAGATGTACTTTGAGTAAAAAAACAATTATTAGCAGATGGTGGAGCTACCCTATCAAAGAAACCATCCAACCAGTCGAAATCATCAGAACTTTTTTGAGAGGAAGGAATACGTTGCATTTTCTTAGCTTGTTTCCATAGCTCAGAGGATGGGTATTTTTGTTTAGATTGGAGCACCAATTCATCCAACTCTGTTTAGCTATGTTTTTTAGAGTTCTCTTAGTGTTAGCGCTTATTTTTTTACAATAAATATAGTTCTCCTCCGTGGGGTTATGTGTGTAATTTCTAATGGCCTGTTTTCTCTCAGATATAGCTATATCACAAGTTTCGTTCCACCATGGTGGAGGTAGCCGAGACTTGCATTTAAAGGGTTTGTAGGTTGGCATGGAAAGCGGAGCTGCAGAGTTAATACTGTCGATTAAAAATGTGTACCTATCATAGGAGTTACTAAGTAGGGGTTGATTTTCAAATTTCTGCTCTATTAACCTAGAATATAAGGGCCTTATTTAAATTCCATTTGGTCTTTGGAAAAATTATTTTATTTTTTTCATACTGCAGAGAAATTTCAAGGACGATTGGAAAATGGTCTGAGCCAAGAATGTCCTGGCAAGTATTTCAAGTGATATTGTTTGCAAGATCAGTGGAGCAAAGAGATATATCAACGACAGAGTTAGTAAGTAGGGGTTGATTTTCAAATTTCTGCTCTATTAACCTAGAATATAAGGGCCTTATTTAAATTCCATTTGGTCTTTGGAAAAATTATTTTATTTTTTTCATACTGCAGAGAAATTTCAAGGACGATTGGAAAATGATCTGAGCCAAGAGTGTCCTGGCAAGTATTCCAAGTGATATTGTTTGCAAGATCAGTGGAGCAAAGAGATATATCAACGACAGATCTGTTCTGTCCAGGGAGCTGAAGGCGAGTGGCATTACCATTGTTCAAGGTTATGAGGCCAAGATCATCGATAGCATTTATTAATTCAGAACCCAAATTATCATTTTTCAACGATCCCCAAAGTGCATTGTGGGCATTAAAATCCCCTCCTATTACGCAAGGAGATGCAACCTGATTAAAAATATGTTCCCAATCACTTGAGTTTGTGCTAATATTAGGAGGTCTGTAAATAGATAAGAAACTATATTTAATTTTATTAAGAAATATATCTGCGCCGCAAACACAGATTTCGTCGTTAAAATTATTAACTAGGTGAATCTCTTTGTAATTAAGGTTTTTGTTGATAAGAATTGCAACTCTACCTTTACCGTCATGTCTGCCTTTAAGGAGAATCTTGAAGCCTTGAAAGTTAACCATGGATCTCGGCTTGAACCAAGTCTCACTAATTAGTGCTATGTCAACCTTCATTTCATTTATGAATTTACTAAGACTATTTTTATTGGATACAGCGGAACGAGCATTCCACTGCATAATGACTAATTTATTATTTATTTGGAGGAATTTTTTTTACAAATAAAATTATCATCCAATAATGTGTTCATATCACGCCTAAAGTTACTAAGGTTAAAGTTTTTAATGTCATCTAAAGACTTTATTTTATTAAAAAAATCAATAACAAATTGTGAAAGGCTCTCACATATTTAATTTTTTTTCGAGGTGATAAGATGGTGAGATGGTATTTGCAGGGATAGGGGAAGAACCACTGAATTTAAATGGGAACATCGGTGTAGTAGTAGGAGAGGAGGAAATTTTCCTCTTTTTATTTGGTTGAAAATTGTTGACTTTACTGGTACTAGGTTGGGATAAAGAGAAATTCGTTCTATTGTTGGGTTTATGTTGCGTCTTAGAATTAGTTTGATGAGAACTGGACAGTTTTTGGTTAGGTATTGCAGGAAAATTTTCATCGTAATTATTAACGTCAGGTAATATACGAAACTTATTTAGGGATGTAAAATTTGAATAAGAATTTTCACAATATTCTTTAGCTTTATTAAAGGTGGAATTATGTTCAACCATAATTTGTTTAATTTTTCTTTGCTTCTTAAAGACTGGACACTTTTTAGAATTTGATTTATGGTCATTTGACTTGAAATAGATGCAATACATATCACTTTCAATACATTCATGGTTTTCGGATTTAGATTTACCACAATTGATACAGAGGGGGGTATTCGCACTACGGCACTGCTGCTTAGATACGTGATCGTATCTTAGGCAGTTATAGCATTGAGTAACTCTACCAAAAAATATTTCTACGGGAAATACACTGTTTATTATGACTTCCTTTGGTAGTACGTTACCTTCAAAAGCTATATTCATACTTTGCTTAGGTACAAGTACGGATTTATTGTCATTTATTATTTTTCTGTGCATCCTCTGAATATCTGTAATTTTGGCAGATATTTTCTTTTACGTAGTCATTGTCGAAAAAAGTATCTACGCCTCTAATCAAACCTTTTTTTTCAAGGAGATGATTTGGGATAAATGCCGTAAGTTTTTCAGCTTCAAGCCACTTATTATTTACTAGTAAATTGGCGTCCTTTGTTGTTCTTAGCTGAATTTTGACTCTATTATAACCAGCAGCTTTTATAGAAATGATGTTCTTAACAAATAGTTTTTTATAAAGTATGTGACGTACTACAAGAGGGTGTAGTAGGCCTATATTTTCTTCATTTGTTTTTTCAATAAGAACATAGATAAGATTTGAATTATACTTATCTGATTCCAAGTTGAAAAGTTTTACTGTTTTAGTTTTTGCAGGAGCCGCATCGCTGATCACAGTTTCTATGGAGGCGCTATTCTGTGTACCGCTGGCACGATGTGTAGTGTGTATGTCTCGATCTTCCTCCATGTGAGTAGCAGTGTCGTGCTGGTGGTCTAGATTAATTGCCATTTCGTCATCGGATAATACTATTTGGGCGTTTGTTAACGTCCCCAAGGTACCTACTCCCCCCCGGGGGAGGTGGCATCACTAACACTAAACACTGAACTATGGACTATTGGTTTACCGTGCAAAAAGTAAAGTTTAACCGTAAAATTACAGCGAAATTTTAAATTCTTTACAGACTAGTAATTTCAGACGTGTGTACTTTTCGGAGCTCACGCGTTGAGTGTTATACAGGGTGTAATTAGTTTCATGTCATTAAAAAACTGGTAATAGGGACCGACTAGACAAACAAAAAACCTATATGACCTTTTTCTCTAGGGGCACTTTGAAAAAAACTGACCTGGGTTTACATTTTTAATGTTATGGTATGAAAGATTTGAGAACCACTGTTTTTCAGGGTCAATGGATGTTATAGTTCCGAATATTAGAAATAATAAAAAACTGTAATACCCGACTTGTGTTCCCGTAGGTAGAAGTGCGGCACTTTGATGGGATTTTTTGTATTGAACTTTTTATACCACTAATTATGAAAATGTAAATAATTCCTTCTCTTTCGGCACAACGCAAGCATAGCATGGCCGCAGGGTTTAAATAGGATTTGTTTACATGTGTTTTTTAATTTGGAACAATGCTATTGTAGCTTTTATTGTCGTTTATAAGAATTTATCAAATTTAGAAGTGGTTTATTAACATTTGTAACATTGAGTTAAAATCTTAAAAAAATAGGATTTGTTTACATGTGTTTTTTAATTTGGAACAAAGCTATTGTAGCTTTTATTGTCGTTTATAAGAATTTATAAAATTTAAAAGTGGTTTATTAACATTTGTAACATTGTGTTAAAAGCTTAAAAAATTAGTAATTGTTTTATGAAATTGGAAAACGAACAGTTAGACGTCCGAGATACGATAACAGAAAATAGTTGTTTATTTTAAGTTAGGAAAAAATCTGATTTTTTTAACGAATTGAGCGCATAATTTTTCCCAATCAGGTATCGAAAACTAAAAGTCAAGTCTTTGGTCTCTATGAAAATCAATGTAAACAATAATAAACAGATAAAAACAAGACAACGAATACTAATAATAATAATCATACCTGTAATGCCCAATAGGCAACACCCAATAACTGAACAATTCTTTTGAATTTTTTACAGAAATTGTTCGAAATGACCTCCATCTCCACGTATACACATTTCGGTATGTCGAACTAATAACATACTTACTCCGTTCAACACATTTGATAAATTAGGATCATTTTTTATGGTTTCTATGCACATTGAAATACGTCGTTGCAATTGTTCTAAAGCTCTTCCGCACCAGCTGCATTTCCACCACTTTCTCCATGTACCAAGTCCATATCCGCGAGCTCTGGATAAGTGTAATCTCCCATAATGTCCAAAATCTGCGTTTTGAAACACCACACTAAACTGTGAATTAACGTTATCAATAAAGAAAACAAAAAGAAAAACTTGGTCCAAAATCCAAAAAGTAACACAAAAAGCACGAACGAGAAGTAGTGTCTTACGTAACCAAGCACTAACGACTTGAACGATAAGTCAATGAAATAAATCTTTTAAGTGGCACAAAATTCAAAAAGAAAACAGACAAAACCAAGGAACGGGTACGTCGCGTCATGCGTGCGTTCTTTACCAAGTAAGTACAAAACTGAAATTATTACTTGAGAATATCACAAGGGAGAGATAGCACGCCTAATAGGATAATTGGCCGCGAAGAAGCAAAAAACATGACGATGTCCTCTGTCGGTCGCTTCTAACTGCTTTGTCGGCATACTTAATTGCAGGAAAGTCTGAGTATCTCGTGCGACAAGACGCGAGGCAATATGCCAGCAGTTCTCAAACTAGGTTATTAAGTATTTTGGAAATTTTTGTTTATTTTTTTTCTCCAAAACTATGAACTTTAGACCCCATGTTATATAAGGTTTTTTTGTTTGTCTTGTCGTTCCCTACCGCCAGTTTTTTTAATGACATGAAACTAATTACACCCTGTATATCTTCCTGACAGTGCGGGCTTCCATGCAGTGGGTAATCTCTGAGTATTGTCTCGCTTGTTAAGACTTTGCGCTCTCTTTTCAAATTCAATGGCCTCCCTGGTAAGTCTTGATCTTCAATGCTATATATATATATATAAGGGCTGTGCAGCAGATATACTTGCTCAACCCTTAGCCCATATGTTTAACGTAGCTATAGAAAATAGTGTGTTACCAGACCAACTTAAATTGACTGTCATTATTCCGGTGTATAGGAATGGAAATAACAGCTCTGTTGTAAATTACCGACTAATAAGTATATTATTATTCTTTATTATATCACACTGGAAGAGTAACAGCTATTACCCGTGGCTACTCCCTACTTCCCGTAGGTCAGCGACTATCGGTTCCAAAATCGATTGCCCTAAGTAAAGAAGGGGATCCTAAGATGACCGTTTTCTGCATTTAAATTGCCAACCATTCGGCCGATTTACTTTCTGAGAGCAGCGTGGGCTTGATTCCCCCGAGCATGGACTCATCCTGGAACACTTCTCTTCTGAATGTGACCAGCTCTGTCGAAACCGGCTGAGCACCTGATGTAATGGTGAAGCGGGTTCTCCAGAGGAGCATCAGCTGAAAAATCCAGTTACAAATTTATGTATACTCACAAATATGGCTTCAAAAGCCATAAATGACAAAATACAAACGGATGTTATTTTCATATCTTCACAGACTGTGCAAAGGCATTTAGTCGACCACCAGATTCTATTGAATAAATTTGTACATTTCAATTTCTCAAAAAATGCATACACGTTACTGAAGTCTTAGTTCACCTGTAGGTCTCGGAAAGTTAAAGTAGAGAAAAGTGTATCAAAACCATTTATTGCTTCATCAGGGGTTCCTCCGGGCAGCAAATTAGGATCTCTATTTTTTATAATGTTTACAAGCAGACTGCCTGCATGTATTGTTAAACAGATCGTCTATTATTTGCAGACAACTTCAAAATCTTTAAAATAATATCATCCAAGCAACACTGTGTTGACTTACAAAGTGATTTAGACTCGGTAACAAGATGGTCAACAGAATATAAAATGCACCTAAACATACATAAATGTTCAAGTATGACGTTTACACGTAGAACTAATCCTATTCATAATGAATATACTATTAATAACTTGGTAATTGTCAAGAGGAATTAATGCAAAGACCTTGGTGTACAATTCCAATCAAACATGAAGTTTAATACACACTATAAAAACATTGTTAATAAACTCTCTAGAATTTATTATCCGAAATACAAAAAAATTTACTAATATGGAATCCATAATAAGACTATATAACGCGCTAGTCAGACCACATCTATAATATGTATCTATTATCTGATCACCGGATGTTAATGTCCATCTGGAATTGATAGAGAGATTCCAGAAGATATTCTTAAGCTATCTGTATGTTAGAGAGCTTCAATATGCAAAGATTGAATGATAGGAGAAATATAAATTATATACTATTTATCTATTATATTATCAATAACATTAAGTTCGATAATAAATTATATAAGTATTAATGTACCTAAGTGTAACAAAACCGCCCCCTCCCTCTCTGAGGGTGCAATCCCCCCTCCGGAGAAGGAGGGCGAGTTATTGTTTTATGAATAGGGTAGCGATTTTTGCTGCCAACAGGTCAGGACCTTTGACTTCCGCCTGACCTCGGAAAATACGAAGTTTCACTGGTTTTCCACAGAGGCACCAACGTTCTCCTCGAGGGTGTAGACCCGGCCACGGTTTACATACGTGGGCTTGGGGTACAAGGACAACCAATAGCTCAGGGGTAACTTTAATAACACAATTTTCGAGTAATATAAGTATAATGTTTAAAAAAGTTAGTTATTACACAAGGACAATGAAGAGTTTACATTCAAACTAAATATACTGCTTATTACCACTGTAGTTAATAAATGATTGTATTCATATTTAAATTAAATTGTTACCACTTTAGACAATAACAGTCCATGTTCAAAAGTTAAATGATAAGTACTAGATCAAATCTTAAGCAAAATTTTTAACAGTGATATGATTATCGGATACTGGTGAGCACCTCTTATACGGTTATATAAGAAAGGCTACTACTACAATAACAATTACTAGACCATATGTGTACCTGAATAATATACCTAGGTATTTATAAAACATTTAACGAAACCCACCAAGGATTTGTGAGATAAAGCAATTCACTTGCAAATTGAACCGTCGTCGATTTATGTTTAAATGTTAGTAAGTAAACTAAGCTCTATAGAAAAACCCGAGTAGCCAAAATAGACTTACCCTAGCCACAAACTTCGCTCCGGTAAATATCCGTATCCTAGCTGCAATTAGCCTCAGTACGCGCCTTTGTATTGTTGGAAGATTTCACACACGAAACACTCTTTTCTTTCAAAACACCTTGACAGTATAACCCTAGGTTAAAATTAACGCCGCTTAGTGCAGCAAAGCCCAGAACCACCCCGAGTGACTCTATACTCCACTTTACAATACCTTACTTAACCACTTTAGAATTAAAAGAACTTCCAGACGAGAACCCGCTAAAGAAATAATACCATTTTAACTTTCAATTTTGTTCCCGAATAACTGACTTAAAACGCATTACTTCCCATTAAGTAACCCTCTACTAAAACTTCTACAGAAAAATCTCCCGAAAGAAGACCCTTCTCCTGGCCCGAACGGCTATTTCCAACCGCCGAATTGACACCAAATCTTTAACTTTATTTAACCCTGTATTAACACTTAATATAACTTATCGCGACGTACGGCCTCTTTGCCACCAACCGGATAATTCAAACCGCCCCGCCTGACTCTAATAATACACTTTAACTTTATTTAACCCTGTATTAACACTTAATATAACTTATCGCGACATACGTCTTCTTTGCCTCCAACCGGATAATTCCAACCGCCCCGAGTGACTAACTTTTTCTTCACCTGATAATTTTTCCATTTCTAAAACTCTCCTACTACTAAGGTAAAAAGTGATGATTTTTCAAAAATTCTTCAAGTTACTTTACATTTAACTAATTATTCCATGTAATACCGCGACCGCCATCTATCTAACCAACCGGAACCTTCCGTTTTCCCGCGCCGGTTTCTACATCTAGACGGCCACGCCGCCCATTCCCTATACTAATTCGTCATATGACACTGGTATCCTCAAGTTATGGCTTCCGCCGGCTCTCGACTTAATTCCTAGATGTCGCACCATATATTAAACCTTACAACTGGTGACTTGAATAAGGTCACTCAGCGGTATTTTCTTGGAGCTTTGGAACCCGAATTCGGAGAGGCTTCGCAGAAAGTCTCAGTGTCTTTCCTGTAACCCAGTCTAAACAATCCGAGGCAAATAGAACTTCACCGTACAGGGTGTCTGGCGTACACAATTTTCCTCCATGGTATAAGTTAAGTCATATAGCAACCCAGACAAGACAAACAATAAAGCCATGTCAGCGGTTTCATCCCAGCTGCTTCCCTGTGACCAGCGATGAGATAACTCACTTCGCGTCGAGCTCTCATGCAGTAAACATCATTTTATAACATTTTAATATTGTGAATTTAATTAAATAAACTTTTGTAACTTTTTAAACTTTGTAATATTTTTTAAAAAGATATTAAGTCTGCCACACGGCTTAATTGGCGCAGTCGGGAACGGATTAGTGCCCAAAAGCTTTCAAAAATTAAAACTTTTGTTCGTACCTACGATTAAGGCACTACTTCGAACAATTCTCTAAGTCCATCGAGGACCTGTACCAGTCAACCATCAATCCATTGAGGATAGTGAGCCATCAGTCTATCGAAGACAACTTAATAGTCCAAGACGAGAGAGAAAAAATCATCAATGAAGTCAACTTTAATCACAACTCTAATTTTGTAAGTAATATTGATCATTCCGCTTTTTCCTTTTTACCTTTCCTTTCCAAAATTCAATAAACATACACCCCTCATTGCTTTCGAATTTTCATTTTAGCACTGAAAATTCACCTTCTCAATTATTTTATTCCTATGATTTTAAAAGTATTACCTGGATCGAGTAGGGTAAGAAATTAAAATCCAACATAAATGCTTTTACTAACCATCTAGAATAAGTTAAATAAAATTTAAAAACCAAAAGCCCCGTAAGCAAAATATTCACAGTCTTCGCACTAGAGCACGGCCGTACTCTGTACGTCAACCCTCCCTCGGTCTGAAGTAACCGTGAATACAGAGCTTACAATAAAACGACGATTTAAAATAAAGTGAAATAAAAACTAACACTTATTTCATGAGTTTTATCGACGACCTCGTTAATCAACTTGCCAATTTTCCAACCGAGAGGCAGATAATTCTGACAACCCCTTTACCAGAAGAAACCCCTATACCAGAAGAAAGCACTATGGCTTTACCACAAATCTCTGTTCGGGACTACTTGGAATTAATACCAGCTTTTGATGGAGAACCAACGAAATTGTCAAAATTTATTACCGCATGTGAAGAAGTTCTTCCACTTATGGCACCGAACAATGAAGCCTCGAGAATAACATTCACGATGTTACACATAAGAAACAAACTAGTTGGAAAAGCAGCACTACTCCTGGCGTCAAGAAATTTCTCAACATTTCCTGAATTAAAAACTTTACTAATAAACTTATTTGGCGATCAGCGAAATGAAGAATCTCTGTTGTCTGACCTGAACACATTAAGACAACAACCCAGAGAAACAGCTTTACAATTTGCAGACAGATGTATAGACATAAGATGCTTATTACTATCAAAATTAACATGCCAAACGGTAACACAGGAAATTCGAAAAATGAAGGTCGAGTTATACAACAATTTTACAGTAAGGGCTTTCTTAACTGGAGTAAATCCACAGCTAAGCCACCTATTATGCTGTAGGAAACCTGAATCTATCGAAGATGCTATCTAGATCGTGACAGAGGAGGAAAATATGAACTATCACCGTTCAAAAATAAATCACACACCTCAAAATCACGAAACAAACAATCACAGAACGAATAATAGCCATCAACTAAGAATAAATCCACCACAAACACGGCAGATACCGAATTTCTACCAGCAACAAACAAGGCATTTTCCACAATTTAACAATACATACAAACCTATAGGACAACAACAATACCAACAACAACAATATCCGAGATATTTTCAAAATCAACCGAGACAATTTCAAAACCAACCAAATCACAATCAACCTAGAAGCCAACAAAACGTCTTTCTACCGAGAAATAAACCTTTTACAAACACACCTACACCCATGGAACTAGACTCTCAAAGAACTCGTCTTACAAACCAAGTGCCACAATATTCAAAATTTGCACCCCAACAGAACTGGAGGAACGAACAACTCCACGTACAACAGTCAGAAGAGCTAGAACAACTTACGACACCCGGAAATAACTTGTAAAAAATGTTTTCTTAACCGCTTCTCAAGTCACCGAGGTAACTCCTTGAAAATCCAGAATGATTTTGTGTAAGGTAAAGAGAAACGAGGCCCTACAGGGCCACTGGGCTACCGTCCCCGTTACTATAACTATAACGAAAATCTTTCATATACGGAATATGATGAATACAATCACGAAGAATATCAAGAATATGAGACTAACGAACAAGAAAATGCAAATTTTCCGATAGGAGCCTCGGAAATTACAGACAAACGGAACTAATAGAGGTTCACACATCGACAAATAATCGATTACCATACATTAAAGTATCCGAAATAAACGCAAGATTTATGATCGACACTGGATCAACAAAATCATTCATAAACGAACAAATCGCTCCAAAACATTTTCAAAATTTTATACAGGAGGACCCATTTTGTATTACAACACCACATAATACAACAACTCATCATTATAGTGCCGAAATTCCGATTTCAACTATATTTAACAGACCGGACTTAACCCATAAACATTACATTTTTAATTGCAACCCAAATTACGAAGGATTAATAGGGACAGATCTGTTGATGAATTTAGAAGCTAAAGTCGATTTCGAACAAGGGCTTTTGATCACAACAAGTACAAAAATTCCCTTGTACATCTGTGGAAATTTAATAGTTTCTCAAAATACAAAATCTCAACAAAAAACAACGAACAATCGAGTTATGGAAACTACTGAAACTTTACCACCAAGATCCGAGTCGATTATTTCCATCCCTGTGCATACCACTCTACAACAAGGACTCTTAGAATACAAAAAAATTCAAAATAACCTGGAAATACCCGCATCGCTTGTCACAATAAAAAATAACCAAGCACTTACCACAGTGATTAATAACACAGAGGAAACACAAGTTTTGAAAATTACAAAACCACTAACTATTTCTGAAGTATTACCTCTTGAAGAACTACATCAAACCGAAATATATGTCAACGAATTGGAAATGGACTATAACGACATAGACAAACTGCAAAAGGAAAATTTAAAAAACCTGAGACTAAATCATCTAAATAAGGAAGAATACCTCGCTATTAGAAACTTATGTACTGAATATAGAGATATATTGTATAATGAAAAATTACCACTTACATTTAACAATCAGGTTAAACATCACATCAGACTAAAAGACGAAACGCCCATATTCACGAAATCCTACAGATACCCTCAAGTCCACAAGGAGGAAGTCCAGAAACAGATTTATTCCATGCTACAACAAAACATAATAAGGCCATCTACATCGCCTTGGTCGAGCCCCGTCTGGGTTGTGCCCAAGAAATTGGACAATTCAGGAAAGAGGAAATGGAGTCGTGATCGACTACAGGAAACTGAACGAACACACAGTAGACGACAAGTATCCTTTGCCAAATATTACGGATATTTTGGACAAATTGGGTAGAGCACAATACTTCACCTTACTTGACCTCGCCTCTGGTTTTCACCAGGTACAAATGAACCCAGAAGACATCGAGAAAACGGCGTTTTCTACGGAACAAGGTCATTACGAGTACACCAGGATGCCTTTTGGATTAAAAGGAGCACCATCCACATTCCAGAGGGTGATGGACAATGTTTTAAGGGGTATACAAAACGAAATTTGCTCAGTTTATCTCGACGACATAATAATTTATTCTGCTAGTTTACAAGAACACTTTGAACATCTAAGAAAAGTTTTTCAACGTTTGCGAGATACACAGTTTAAGGTACAACTGGACAAATGCGAATTTTTGAAGAACGAAGTAGCGTATTTGGGTCACATCATAACACCAGAAGAAGTCATGCCAAATCCTGAAAAAATTAAAGCTGTGCATAATTACCCACTGCCTAAGACAACCAAGAAAATAAAAGGATTTTTAGGACTTGTAGGCTACTACCGCCGATTTATTCCCAATATGGCACAAATAGTTAAACCAGTGACATCAATGCTAAAAAAGAATACCAAATTGGTTCACTCGCAAGAATTCATTCAAGCTTTCGAAACATGTAAGAAACTTTTAACTGAGGCACCAATTTTGCAATATCCTGATTTTACGAAACCTTTTATCGTAACCACGGATGCGTCGAACGAAGCCATAGCCAGTATACTTTCGCAAGGCACGATAGGTCAAGACCACACCATTGCATACGCCTCAAGGACGTTAAACGACGCCGAACGTAAATATTCAACCACAGAAAGGGAACTACTCGCAATTGTATGGTCCGCAACGAAAATTTTCAGGCCCTATCTTTACGGTCACAAGTTTACGATATACACAGACCACCGTCCTTTAAAATGGCTATTTAATTTAAAGGAACCAGCCAATATGAAGTTAACCAGATGGAAATTAAAGCTAGAAGAGTTTGATTATCGAGTCGAATATAAAAAGGGAAAATCAAACACAAACGCCGACGCATTATCCAGGATCCAAATTCATCCCCTAGACTCACAATCTCTAATAGTCAATGCCGACACAGAATTAGATGCTCTATTAGGCGAATTAGAAAGCGCAACGGAAGAACCACGAAGCTTAAATACACCTACACCACACCAGGTACAACAAAATCTAAACCCAGCTGATAGACCTATAACACCGATTTCTACGGCACATTCGATAAATGACGAAGATCCTACGATTAGCATACCTATATTGGATGAACCCATAAATACGAAAAGAAATCAAATTCACATCAAAACTGTTCTCCTAAATCCGAGAAAACCGAAAGTTACGAAACGAGGACAGAAAACGATCCTCGAAGCCGAAGTACAAATTGAAACCATAATGGAAGACCTATTTAAATTGCTCCGAGACTTTACGACAACAGATCGACAATATCATGTGTTCACCGACAAAGAAGACACATAAAAATCTATGTGAAACATACACTAGCAAATTCACAGATAACGGACCCACATTGATTAGATGTACCAAAAAGTTAACCGATGTGTTAGAGCAAGAAGAACAGCTGCAAGTAATACAAAACTATCACGAAGGAAAAACCAATCACCGCGGGACAAGAGAAACCGTCGCTCATCTTAAACTAAAATACTATTGGCCAAACCTTCAGCGCGATGTGGAGGAATTTATAAGAAACTGCGAAATTTGTAAAAGAAGCAAATACGAGAGAATACCCGAAATTATGCCTATGATGCTGACTGAGACCCCAACCAAACCCTTCCAAATTTTACACATGGACGTATTTACTATGGAACAAAAATTATTTTTAACAATTATCGATGCCTTTAGCAAACTCGCTCAGGCATTTGAAATCCCTGCGAAAACAGCAGTTCACATTTCAGAAAAACTTATCACCTATTTTACGTTCTACGGAACACCTGAAAAAATAGTAAGCGACAATGGTAAGGAATTCAACAACAGCGTAGTGAAAGAACTCTTAAAACTACATAAAATCGATATTCACTTTACAACTGTCAGAAATCCGCAAAGCAACGGTATTATGGAAAGATTCCATTCAACAATACTCGAACATGTACGAATATTGAAAAACATTAATAATGACCCTATATCAGATCAGATGAAATATGCCCTATTAGCTTATAATAGTTCGATACATTCCGCTACAGGTTTTACACCATTTGAACTAATTATAGGACACACCGACAGCAGAAACCCTTTCGAAATTTATTACAATCAAGACATTTTCAGCAACTACTTAAATGATCACAAAACGAAAATGAAAAGAATATACGAAACCATCAACCAAAAAATAATACAAACTAAACAAACCGTCTACCAACGGAGAAACGAAGACGTTGATAACCCACAAACCACTTTTAAGAAAGGACAAACTGTATATGTTAAAAGTAGGAAAGCGACCAGACATAAAACTAAAAATCGATATGAGGGACCCTTCACTATCACTAAGATAAATAGCGATAATACTTGCCAAATTTCTAATACACGAAATAAATCTGTAAAAAGAGTACATTTAAGAAACTTAAGAAGACCTCTTGTTCCAGATGCACCCCCGTCATCCACGGAGGAGAGCGAGTCAGAAGATTAAACAATAACCCAGGACTACTACCCCTGCCTCTAGGGAAATGTAGAAACATCATCGACAAATGGACATTAGTACGATCTATCGATTTGCAACCAATCATGGACGAATATAGCAGATTAAAGTCGAATATTGACGATCTAGAGAAGGCATTAATATTAGATGAGAGAGAAAAAATGGAAGTTAAGAATTTCGCAATAATCACAGAATTCTTATTTGCCGAAATTAATCGGAAATTTAACCAACTAACGCCGCAATCTCGATCTAAACGAGGACTAATCAATGGATTAGGATCAATCTGGAAATCAATCACTGGTAACTTAGATAATGCAGACGGCGAAAGAATAGAACGACACCTAGAACACCTATACAAAAATCAACTTACTTTAAATCAAGTATTGGAATCCCAAATAACACTAACCACCAAGGCAATAGACAAATTTGAGTCATCTATAAATAACCTGACCACGAACCAACTCGTGCTACGTTCAAGAATTCTACAAATCGAACAAGCACTGAAAGACCAAAAGGTCGAACTATATCACAGAATTCAATTTAATAATGTCTATACCCAAGTAAATATAATGGCGGAAGATCTACTAGACAGCCTCTTACAAATAAGTAATTATGTTAACTTACCTTTTCCTGTTGTTAAGGACCAAATCTTAAATTTCGAAGCCTTAATTAATTTATTTATTTATTTATTTAATACATTTGTCCAACAGTACAAAAGAACCAATTACAGGACAAGAAAGCAACAAAATACAAAAAAAAAAATATATATATAAATACATAGCTTCTTACATACACATGAGTGACAATCTAAAATTAATTACAAGTGCACTACATGTTTGTTATTTAATACTATGGGATACTGCAATTCTTAAGAGAAGTATAAATTGTATGTATCGAACAGTCGAATATATCACAAGTATCACAAATTGAGTTGTAGGTAGAGCACATAACGAATATAGGAGACTTCAGCATTATATTGGTTCGTGCCGGTTGACAATAAAATGTGAGCGGTTTGCGACTAGCGGCTCTTTGAACCAAGAAGTTCAACTGGCTTAGTGCAGGAGGGCAATCGACCCTGTTGTGTATGAGCGAATACAGGAATTTTATAGCGTAGAATTGCCTTCTAAATTGTAGTGAGTCAAAGTCGAACCTATTTAACAGATACGTCTGGTCGCAGCCTCTATTTGGATAATTACCATCAGTGCGAAAGCAGAGAAATTTTAAAAATTTCCTCAGAACAGACTCGATTGATTTAACTTGATAATCATAGATAGGGCTCCAGATAAGTGAGCAGTACTCGAGTTTAGACCGTATATAACAATAAAATAGTTTAATTAAGACGTCATTGTTCCGGAAGACCTGACTTAGTCTTAAAATAAACCCTAAGGTTTTCATAGACGAGGAGACCGTTTACTCGATATGCTTGGCAAATGATAATTTGTCATCAAAAAAGACTCCTAGATCTCTAGTTGAGTCAGTACGTGGCAAAGATTGTGTGCCGATACGATAATCGTAGTCGATGGGTTCATCTTTTCGTGAGTAAGTTACAACCTTGCATTTGGTTATATTTAGAGCCAGAGAGTTTAAATGACACCACTGTGCCACTTTGTTAAGTTCCCTTTGTAGCACATGACAGTCGTCTTTGGAATTTATTGACGCAAAGATTTTCAGGTCATCTGTGAAAAAAAGCTTTTTGCAGCAAAGATTGTCATTGAGATCATTGACAAAAAGAGCGAAAAATAGCGGACCTAAATTGGAACCCTGTGGTACTCCTGATGTTATGGTATATGGGTTAGACGTGTAACCATTGTAAGCAACATAATTAAGACGGTTTGACAGGTATGATGAGAAGAACTGAACAAGAGCGGTAGAGCAGCCATACTGTCGAAGTTTGGACAATAAAAGGCAATGATCAATGCGATTGAATGCCTTGGAGAAGTCCGTGTATATCACATCCACCTGACCTCGCATGTCAATGTTTTCGGAAAGATATTGAGTGAAACACAATAGATTGGTAGTGGTTGAGCGTTTTTCCATGAAGCCGTGTTGGTCCACAGAAATGAGATTTTTAACAAGGGGGTAGATGCGATTATACAGGGTCATCTCAAAGACCTTTCCAAAGTTGCATAATAATGTAATTTGTCTGTAATTAGCAATGTCAGAGGAATCTCCCTGTTTGAGGATGGGGCAGACCCTAGCTTTTTTCCAAATATCTGGGAAAGTACCTAACTTAAGAGATAGGTTAAATAATATTCTCATCGGTTGACAAAGTACATAGGCACAATCTCTGATAAGGAAGCTAGGAATGCCATCCGGTCCACTTGTCATTTTATTCTTCAATTTTTTTATAGAATCAGTTATTTCCTCCTCTGATAAATTGATCACACTTAAACTTGGCAGGTTAACGCCAATATTGTGTTCGATGTCAATGGTGTCGTTAAGTTCGGATTGAGGAAAAACTTGTTCAAAGAGTCGACTAAAGGCTTCAACAATGTCTTGAGGGTTGTGAAGCTCCTCATTATTATAGCGCATTGTCCCGGGTATCCTAGATTTGCCTTTTTTAGTATTAACAAAAGACCAAAACATAGTGGGGTTGGTTTTGATCGAGTGTACCACTCTTTCGATATATTTTTTGTAATCACGAATACTAAGTGCCTTGGCTGAGGCCCTTGACTGTTTATAATTATTTAGAGATTCTTCACTATGGCACTTATTATATTGTTTGCGATGACGTTCCTTGGCGCGAATGGCAGCTCTTAATTCAGTGCTGTACCAAACTGGGTATTTATATTTAATAGATTTATAGTGCGGCACATGCGCGTCTAGTAACGAGTGAAACACGCTGTAGAAAGAATTACAAGCTGAGTTAATGTCTTGAAAGGTAGATAAAAATGACCAATCGGTTTCAAGGATTGAGTGATAGAGAGCGGGAAAGTTGGCCTTCCGAAAATTGTAAGAGGTCTGAGTGGTCTTACAGGGAAATTTGTCAAGATGTTGAGCGTGGATGGTTAATGTTATAGATAAGGCCGGATGATGCTTGTCTTCCTCGACTAATGGCGACTCGTCGTGAAAAATGAGACAGTGACATTGACTTTTTGCCAGCACTAGGTCGAGAGTTCTACCGTTGACATTTTTTACATTGTTATATTGATCTAGTGATAGGAAATCTATAAAATTGCATAATATGCGGCTTTTTGGGTCATTGTCTGAGTTATTAAATAAAGGAATGTTGAAGTCTCCTATAATTACACGATTCTCGAAGTTACACACAATATTTTCGAATAGATCAAAAAATTGTTCAAGTACTGCTGTTAAAGTGTTAGGAGGAATATATAAGACAAAAACGGCAAGTGTGTGGTGCTGAAACAAGTGTTTACTTCCCACTATATCAATATTTGGAAAATTATTTCGGATCGGTGTTAAGTCGATATGCGTAGAGTTTAAACGGTCATTAGTAGCTATTAGAACTCCACCGCCACGGCTTAAGCCCGTTAAGCTAGGGTCGCGGTCACATCTGGATACACTATATGATTCGGGAACTAGCTCCGAGTTGGCGATGCTACTCGAGAGCCAGGTTTTGCTGAGACAAATGAGTTCATATTGACATGCGCTGACACTGGGATAGAGAGCATTAACTTTGGTATTGAGTCCACGAACATTCTGGTAATAGAGGTCCAGATCAATGGAGTTGTTGATTTTAATCAAAATTAAAGCCTACTGGAAGAAAACGAAAATCAATTTTATCTTAGAAGTACCAATAACCGACACCATTCAATATAATCTTTATCACTTATACTCATGTCCTGTATTAAATCAAAATAATACCTTCCAACTAATCATCCCCAACAAAAAATACCTTATTTTATCCGATCAATATTACAGCTCATCGAACGAACTTTGTAAACTTATAGATAACCACTTTTATTGTAATAACTTAGATTTGATAAATTTAGAGACTAATCAACCATGTGAAGTACAACTGCTACTAGCAAAAAGACCATATTCTAATTGCCACATCAAACTAATACAATTAACAAGTCAAAAAGTGCAAACATTAGAATTTAATCAGCTACTAGTAATAAACCCATCAGACAAATCAATTAATTTCAATTGCAAAGATTTGTCGGAAACAAAATTATTAACAGCCGGAACCTATATTGTAACCAATCAAAAAGGTTGTATAATTCAAATTTCAAATCAAAAGTTTGCACATGTACAGACAGATATACCAAACCAAAGAGATATTCTCGAATTAGATTATAAAGTAAATGTTACATATAATTACGAAATAAAAAATATTAGTTTGTCACAAACAAATCTAGACGACTTGCATATTATAAAATACAAATTGGAACAAAACAAGCAAAATTTAAATTCAATAACAGGTTCTACTTCTCATTGGTATCAACCCAGTGTTTGGACAATATTACTATATGTTACCATAATATGTTTTAGTGTTTATATCTTTCAAAAATTACGAAAACGATTTCAAGAAACCAGGACCAACCCTAAAGAAGAATCGCCTTGAACTTCAGCTTAACCCTAAAGTTCTGTCTAAGGGTGGAGGAGTTAAGTCATATAGCAACCCAGATAAGACAAATAATAAAGCCATGTCAGCGGTTTCATCCCAGCTGCTTCCCTGTGACCAGCAATGAGATAACTCACTTCGCGTCGAGCTCTCATGCAGTAAACATCATTTTATAACATTTTAATATTGTGAATTTAATTAAATAAACTTTTGTAACTTTTTAAACTTTGTAATATTTTTTAAAAAGATATTAAGTCGGCCACACGGCTTAATTTATATCTAATTATCTAACGAGTAACTAATATAGTCTACTCCTTATTGGCAATAGCTATACCCCAGAGGGGGGTAGCTTTTGCTACATTACTCCCTCTCTTAAAAAAAATCATGGCCCACCCTGGCCGTGACTTTTTATAGACCAAACCTTATACTATTTCTAATTCTAAGTTTACAATTTCCACTTATCGACCCAAACAGAGCTAAGATACGCACCCCCGCACTACCTGTCGATGCACTTTCGTAGCGAGATGATGATGTTCTAGCTATCTACGGCGAGCGACGAAGTGCGTGGTTAAACTAATTGCCCTAGGTACTAACTTACATTTCCTTAACTTTCCGTTTCGCTTCAGCCCAATGCTGCGGAGGCATTCTCTTTAAGTCTGGATATACCGATCCCTGGATCGCCTGAGTTGGCGACTCAATACTTTTACTATCGCTGGCCGCACTGTTCGCTTCGTATTCTCTCAACCTGCACTCGCGGTTAACACGATGACGGTGAATCACCCACATGGTGAGAGTGTTCCACACGCACGCCAACATTGCAAGTCCTCCGCCAACCGTTTGATATAGGTGAAGTCCGTTAATCACGACTCCTAGAACATATTTGAGAATACCAAAGGTGACGTAGAACCCCATCAGGCCGCTCATAAAGGTGCCGAAATTGGAAAACCACCCCTATAGCTGCTTCATCGTGGTGTCGTCTAACTCCTTCATCTCCTCTGGCCCAAATATACGTAGGGTGGAGAAACCTTGCCCTCCGGTTTCCATTCCGCCTGCCCGTCGGGTAATGATGTTATCCACTACCATTCGCTCCACTTCGAAGGTCAGTAGCTTTTGCGCCTTACCCACCTCCTCCTGTGTATATAGTCCAAGAGACCCTATAGGCTGTATTGGTTTAAATGAAATCTTCACATCGGTGGCTACTTCCAGTTCCCTGGGCGGCTGTCTTACTGTCGGATTAGGTACTAATCCTATCCACTCCCCGTCTATAGAAAATAATGGAGGGGTTAACTCTTTACAGTCGATCTCCTGCCCATAGTTCTGCAATATTCTCGTTATGGGTGCCATAAATCGTCTGATTGTTTACCAACACTGGTAGCTCCTGATAGCATCTCGTAGACCTTCCTGTCTCGACCTGTTTGGGTACACACTTCAGGATGTATAGTACCTCTCCCAACACATGTCCTATATATCCTTCTCTATCTTGAATGATCTGGCTCAGGGCATCTGGAACAATTGGTGCCAATAATATTCGATTCTTCAGTATTTCCCTTTGCACTAGGCATCGTTTGTGTATAGTACCTATGTATAGCGTTTCTATATCACACTTATATGCCTGTTCTACGTACAAAAACTTGCTATTCACATATAGCATTAAGTCCGTGTTCTGTGGCAACATCGTAGTTGTCCGCTGTAAAAATCGTTCCTGGCCTTCCAAGACCAATAGCTGAGGATGTTTCGTTTGTCGCAATTCCATGGAACACAGATAAATTGTCTTTACAAGGGTTAGGGCAAATACCTTTGTATCCTTGTCCACTACGATATACTGTTCTTCTAACAGTGTATTAGTGATATTTTCGGCTTTACCATCATAGAGAATGCTAAACTTATCTTCACAGCTTTCCGGTTCCCTCTGGTCCCAGGTAGTCTCTCCTAGCGTAGTATCAGTATCAAAGTAATAATGGTCCAAGAAGGGGCATGTCACCCCTCCTTTTAAACTTATCTCGTTATCCTTTAACTTTATCATTGCCAGGTAGTCCGTGACTTGCACCTTCACGGTCGCTGTGATTATTACGTTGCTCCACGACTTTCCATTCTCTTGATAACTTACACCTTCATATTTTCCAGAATTATCCAAATATCCATGGAGCGTTACAGAAGCAGTAGTCGTACCATTTAGGTTTATCCGCCCCACAGTCTGTTGATTAATTGTTAATTCCCTATACCGGTGAATCGCCCTACATTCTTCCGCACCTACTCGATGTATGTAGCTTAAAAGTCCTCCTGACAGTCCTGACACTACCGAACTGTCGCTATGCATGCCACAGTGCGTCATAAGACGGGTAACATGAACTAAGCAAGTCCACACTTTTTGTAGTCTGATTTCAGTTCTTTGCACGATTCGCACTACTACTGTTTTGCTCATATAATCTGAGCTTGGTTCGGGACACTTCGCGACGCTCCTTAAGGACACCGTCGTAATATTCGCGTTCTCGTCCTCACAATCGTAGGCTATTAGCTCGCTCACTCCGCGCCACCGAGACAGCCATATGCAGCTTAGCATCAGCATTCCCCATATTATCCTGTCCTGCACCATTATGACGATGATTGTTTCCTATAGCGAAGAAAAGTCCCATTACTCATATTGTCCACCAACTATTTAATCTAAAAACATTTTATTCTAATACAAGATAACTAGTCAAGAATTCTAATCAAGTATCCTACGAGGATACCCCTCTTGCCCTAACTTATTATACGCACGCAGCCTATCCTACGTATTTAACTTCTGGTTAAGTTAACTGGGTGCCTGCTCAGCCCCCTCCTAGCAGCCAACCAGTTATTACTTCCTACGAACTCGTCCGATTTAAACAAGCTTTGCAGCGGTCCTCCTAACATGCGGATAAACCCTATGTATTGTAAATCTCCCCGCGCGGTGAAAAAAAAAAAAAAGCTTATTTCTCTCTATACGTTTTACCTCCGAATTATTCGTAACAAATCAACAGCGATTAACCACGCTGCCTGTTCTGTGTGGCATATCTTCCTAACGTCCTACCTTAAGTTTTGTTTTTTTAATTTTTTTTATTTTTTAACTCGAGCTCCCGGTCTAAATAAAATCAACCCGAGGCGAGAAACAAAACGGATACGTACCGCGTGTCTCTCTTCTTTGCGTCGGTAGACCTTCATAAGTCTCAGCAAAAAAACGTATCCCCTTTGGTGCATACTCCAACCCTAAAAAAAAACTTGATTCCACCTAAACTATCCCTTAACGCCTAAATTTACTATATAATGCCGCCATGAGTCTCAGCAAAAAAAAACTTATACCCTTCGGTGCATACTCCAACCCTTAGAAAAATAAACTTAATCCCACCTAAAACTATCCCTTAACGCCTAAATTTACTATATAATACCGCTCTCTTATATGTTCCTTCGCTTTTACACCGCTTTTGAGAGCAACCCATTCCCGATTAGCCTACGGGCTGAGGCGATCCGAGGGCCTTCGTACCCTAGTGGATCGTGGTGGAAGGGTTTCAGTCGCCGATGCAACTTGCCCTTGTTCGTCCTCCATTTTCACGTCTCTCTTCCTGTCTAAGTACTCTCCCCTCGTTGGGGTCGCCTGCTATCTCTATCCACTTAGGGAAGATAGATTTGGAAATTCGGGTTCATCGTCATCTCCCTCTAACTTATCATCATCCTCTTCTACCGTCAGTTCCCGCATACAGTCGATCTCGTTTGACGCCTCTACTTTGTAATATTTCTTTATTATATTTACGTGAACTCTCTGTTCACTTCTACCACCTTCTTTCTTCACCTTATATGTAACCGGTCCCAATTTCGCTATTATCCTGTATGGCCCTTTCCATGGTTTTTCAAGTTTTCTTGATAGCCCCTTTTTCGTACCCATATACTTAACATATATTAAATCTCCCAGTTCGTAGGTTCTCGTTTCGGTCTTCCTATTGAACCTGGTGATTCGCGTGTCTTTTACATTTTCCGCATTCTCGTCAAATTGAATATAACCTCACTTTAGTCTTGCTATTAATTCAGCTATAGCATTCTCCAATTTTTCTACTTTCTCTTGAAGGCTATTGATTTCATATTTCCAATATTTCTCAGCTCCATATGGGGCTTTATCCTGGGTGGATAACTACCATCCCTTCCTGAGTTCTTCAGCCCGTATCCTCTCAAATAATCCTTAAAAAAATCTTCTCTCTGTCTACTTTGTTTTCTAGCATTGTCCCCTTTTCTCCATCTTTGTTACAATGCACTTGAGCTATAACGTATGTTGGATTATTTTGATTCCCAGATCCTTTGTAAAATTTTTCCACTTCCAGCAGCCAAGTTTCCCATTGCTTCTCTTCTTTTTCATGATTGCCTTCTTCCCTATCCATTCGTATTTTCCCTTTTTCAGTACTCTGCTTGCTCTCCAATACTGCCTCTAGAGATTCCGGTAATCCAGGAACATCTATATCCCTTAGTCGATTCTCCAAAATTTCTCCGTATACTTCAATCACCGGCTCCATACCACAAGTAATATGAACCTTATGAACTGATAAAGAATTTCGTCCTAATAATACCTCAATCTCTCCATGCTCTCCCAAAATATCATCATCGCATACAATAAATTTCCTATCCATCCGTATTTTTGACTTAGGTGTCACGAAACTTACGTGAACCAGGCCATGAGTTGATAACGCATGATCGGTAATTCCAGTTAATACCAATTCCTCGTACTCTTCTATTTTCATTTCTTCTTCCAAAGTCACCTTCCTCTGAATCAGTGACACAGCAGCTCCGGTATCTATTAAACAAATACGAGATTTTCCATTGAGATACAGGGAAATAGCATAAGGCCTCTGCATTTTCTCATCCACTATACTAAGTCCCGGTATTATGGAGGTAATCCTTTTCTTTTCAACCCTTTGTTGTTTCATATTCCTCGCTTCTTCCAGAAATTCTCTCCTTCCGGGCATATTCCCGTAGAATCGGTTATCTACCGATACATAGTCGTTGCGGTTTTCATTACTTTGGTTACCCTTTTCTATGAAAAAGGTGGGTTGATTACTCCGGTCTAGCATTGCCAGATAGTTTAAAGAAGCGAACGGCACTTTCTTCAATCCCCCCATCGTACTACATATAAAGTTAATCGTTTTATTCCTCGAAACTTTTGGCATCGCTCCATTATTTCTGTCTTCCTTATCTTCTCCAGTCCTTCCAGCATTATTACTCATGTTTAATTCTGATTGCCTCTGCCCGGGTTTGGCCACCTAGGACGGTCCGCTTGTACCTCCTCTTGTCTTTCTCCATCACCTGCTTGCCAGCCACGTCCAGCACTCCGCGCATTCTCTAGGCGTCTATACCCCATTTGAGGTCTGTTTCCTTGCCCTGATAGTTTAAACTCCTGTTGCCTCTGTTCCTTTCCTGGGCATTATCTCGGGCCGTGGGACCCCTGTTTCTTCTAACTGGGTATCCCCTTCCGCGTTGCTCCCCAAAGAATCCATTTTTATTTCTTCGGTTAGGGCACTCCCTTGTCCAATGTCCTAGTTGATAGCAAAGAAAACAACCTCTCTTCTCCTCGTACCCTTGCCTGTACCCTTGTTTTCCACATTCTCGTGCCGTGTGTCCCTGTTCTCCACATGTATAACAGCTTACCTGTAATACATAACCAGAAGACTTGCCTTGTAACATTTTCATAGTAGTCTCTTGCAGTTTCCCGATTTCTTCAGCTTTTTCTAACGTTAGGCCCTGCTCTCGGAGTAGCATTACCCCCACTTCCTTCATTAGATCTTTCCTAAGACCTATCTTAAATTGGTTAAGAATCAAGTCTTGGTTTTTCTTTCTAATTCACACTATTTCTTCCAGTCGCGAGGCCCAAATCTTCTTCTAGTACGCGGGCGCCTAATAACTTAAGTCGCGTGCAAAACGCCGAAACACTCTCGTCACGTCGTTGGTAACATTTACTCAAGTTAAATTGGTTTTCCCCGGGTAACCTAATTGGTTCGAAATTCGCAATTAATCTGGCCTTCAGTGCTCTAAAAGACAGTCCGGCCAACCCACGATCGGCTTTTAGGAAATCGTGAGCCTCCCCTACACATTTAAATTTTAGCAGATTCAGGGTTTCTTCCTCGGTCCATCCATCCAACTTGGACCTTTGTTCCAATTTCTCTAAGTAACGTTTAACCCCTTTCCCTGCAAAATTCTCTAACGTGGATGCTATCATTCCTAACGAATAAACTACTGGCGTCCTGCTATTAAATCCGGGTATTGTCGCTGTGCTTGGCGTCGCTCCAGGTACTGCAAATGGGCGTCGCCGCCATAGTCGTAGTAGACTTGGAGGAGCCTAGCTCTCCTTTCCGTTACAAAAAAACCTGCTTCTTAATAAACAATTTATCCCGACGCCCACGCCCGGAAACACACGAAACCCGACCCCCTAACAACAATTAGTAAAGATCATCCCTTTAACAAATATTTCAGAGGCAAAAAAATATTTAAAAAATTATTCCCTAAAAATATTTAAAAAATCATTCCTTAAAACAATTTAAAAAAAAATCATCCCCTAAAACAATTAACAAATCACTCCCTAAAAATATTTAAAAAATCATCCCCTGAAAATATTTAAAAAATCATCCCTTAAAAATATTTAAAAAAAATCAATCCACACTTCTCCCTTTAGTAGGCTAAATTGAATCCCACCGGTATATATCTTTACGCATAACCCTATCAAATATATATCAACTTATTACTTACGTTAGTATGGAGGGGTTCATAAGTTTCTACTTAACTATAATAGCTATAAGCACAAACCTTTTGATATCAGCTGGATATCTCTCCTCATTGATTTCGTCTCTCCCAGTATAAACCTATATACGTAAAATCCTATTCAGTTAATGCTATATGTCAATTTAAAGTACACACTCTTAAACCACTTTCCTAAATCTCCCGTTAACTATTTCTTTTTCCTACCAGTACCTATTCTATCTCCCATGCGGCACCTTTTTATTTTATATTCAGTTTACCCTTTTAAATAATCCCACCAAAATATTCTTCCACTTTTTCGTTAATCACCCTTTTAAACAATCCCACCAAAATATTCTTCCACTTTTTCGTTAATCACCCTTTAAAATAATCCCACCAAAATATTTTTCCACTTTTTCGTTAATCACCCTTCTAAAACATCCCCCCCTCCGGAGCAGGCGGGCCAGTTATTATTTTATGAATAGGGTAGCGATTTTTGCTGCCACCAGGTCAGGACCTTTGATTTCCGCCTGACCTCGGAAAATACGAAGTTTCACTGGTTTTCCACAGAGGCACCAACGTTCTCCTCGAGGGTGTAGACCCGGCCACGGTTTATATACGTGGGCTTGGGGTACAAGGGCAACCAATAGCTCAGGGGTAACTTCAATAGCGCCACGCAATTTTCGAGTAATATAAGTATAATGTTTAAAAAAGTTAGTTATTACACAAGGACAATGAAGAGTTTACATTCAAACTAAATATACTGCTTATTACCACTGTAGTTAATAAATGATTGTATTTAAATTTAAATTAAATTGTTACCACTTTAGACAATAACAGTCAATGTTCAAAAGTTAAATGATAAGTACTAGATCAAATCTTAAGCAAAATTTTTAACAGTGATATGATTATCGGATACTGGTGAGCACCTCTTATACGGTTATATAAAAAAGGCTACTACTACAATAACAATTACTAGACCATATGTGTACCTGAATAATATACCTAGGTATTTATAAAACATTTAACGAAACCCACCAAGGATTTGAGCTCCCACCTAAGACACCCTGTACGTGGAGCTAAGAAAAGATTAACTAATGACTTACAATCTCTAGGAGAGTCGAATGCCTAGGAGTACCCCCTGCGGTAATTATAATCTGGAAGCGATAAAGCAATTCACTCGCAAATTGAACCGTCGTCGATTTATGTTTAAATGTTAGTAAGTAAACTAAGCTCTATAGAAAAACCCGAGTACCCAAAATAGACTTACCCTAGCCACAAACTTCGCTCCGGTAAATATCCGTATCCTAGCTGCAATTAGCCTCAGTACGCGTCTTTGTATTGTTGGAAGATTTCACACACGAAACACTCGTTTCTTTCAAAACAACTTCTCAGTATAACCCTAAGTTGAAATTAACGCCGCTTAGTGCAGCAAAGCCCTAAGCCAGAACCACCCTGAGTGACTCTATATTCCACTTTACAATACCTTACTTAACCACTTTAGAATTAAAAGAACTTCCAGACGAGAACCCGCTAAAGAAATAATACCCTTTTAACTTTCAATTTTGTTCCCGAATAACTGACTTAAAACACATTACTTCCCATTAAGTAACCCTCTACTAAAACTTCTATAGAAAAATCTCCCGAAAGAAGACCCTTCTCGTGGCCCGAACAGCTATTTCCAACCGCCCAATTGACTAACAAAATCTTTAACTTTATTTAACCCTGTATTAACACTTAATATAACTTATCGCGACATACGGCCTCTTTGCCGCCAACCGGATAATTCAAACCACCCCGCCTGACTCTAATAATACACTTTAACTGTATTTAACCCTGTATTAACACTTAAGATAACTTATCGCGACATTCGGCTTCTTTGCCGCTAACCGGATAATTCCAACCGCCCCGAGTGACTCTAATAATACACTTTACCTTCATTTAACCCTGCATTAACACTTAATATAACTTATCGCGACATACTGCTTCTTTGCCGCCAACCGGATAATTCCAACCGCCCCGAGTGACTAATTTTTTCTTCACCTCATAATTTCACCATTTCTAAAACTTCCCTACTACTAAGGTAAAAAGTGATGATTTTTCAAAAATCCTTCAAGTTACTTTACATTTAACTAATTATTCCATTTAATACCGCGATCGCCATCTATCTAACCAACCGGAACCTTCCGTTTTCCCGCGCCGGTTTCTACATCTACACGGCTATGCGGCCCATTCCGCCGGACTCTCGACGTAATTCCTAGATGTCGCACCATATATTAAACCTTACAACTGGTGACTTGAATAAGGCCACTCAGCGGTATTTTCTTGGAGCTTTGGAACCCGAATTCGGAAAGGCTTCTCACGTTAGCCCGCACCGATAACGCGTTATCGCAGGAAGTCTCGGTGTCTTTCCTGTAGCCCAGTCTAAACAATCCGAGGCAAATAGAACTTCACCGTACAGGGTGTCTGGCATACACAATTTTCCTCCATGGCATATCTAATTATCCAACGAGTAACTAATATAGTCTACCCCTTATTGGCAATAACTATACCCCAGAGGGGGGGGGGGGGTAGCTTTTACTACATAAGATTCACGTAAGATTAGTTAAGACAAATTGTTCTATGTAGATCACTTTGGCTCTTCACCGGCAAACAATGTTACATGAGTGTAATTTAATATATCAAAAATTTGATGTTGATCTTTTCAATACAAATATATAGGAAATAAAAAAAGAAGCTCGTTTTAAGTATGCTTTTATCTCGTGTAGTGTTAGTTATTATAGTTATTTTGTTCTGTAAATTATATCGCACATTTTTATCGTTAGGTACACATATAGCCATTAAAATATGTGTTGTTAGTATCATAGCTCTCTTACTTGTAATTACCACTTGGTGTTTGTAGGATGTGTCAAATAAATAAATAAATTACTGAATTTTTGGCAGAAATCCAGAATAAATGGTATTTCGGTAAACCTATCGAATATTCGGTAGCTGTGGCATCACTGACTTTGCTTCTATTACTCATTTATATGACATGCCCACCCTGCAGATTTTCGGTTCATTTTCATAATAATTTTACAGGCCAAAAAATTAAGCCTTTAGAAAAGAAGTAAGGTATAACTGGCGTCCTATATGAGGAACGTTAAAATTAGTTTCAAATTCTTATTTGTATGTCATACTAAAAAATGTACAGTTCTCAATGTATAAAATTATATAGGTAAACGTATATTCATTGATAGCACCAAGTTTATCGTATAAGAAGAACTATAACTATTTTTGACGATAAATATATTTCTTGTTCCTTAGGAAATAGCTGCAGCGAAAAAGGCGAAAGTAGCGGCAGGCCGGTCATGTCGGGAACAGGCATTATTTTATTCAACAAGTCTCTTGGCAGTAGTTGCAATGTCAGCGGGATCATCACTTTTGTTTTTGGTGCCACTTTACGTAGATCCGGCTATTTCAACATTAGCTTCGAATTTTGTTACACAGCCTGTGACTTGCATAACTACGAGAAGGGAGGAACTTATGGGACTGGCAAACTGCTCGTGGAGTTCGTGTCGTGAAGGATGCACCAGTGATGCTTACCACTGTACACACATTTACGTCAGTTACAACGACAGTAAGGTGAGCGCATGAGCTTTTTATTCTATATAGTGCAAGAGCTGGATGATTTTTGCGGCACGTCGTCATTTTATGCTCTATCACACATTTTTGTCGTCTTTTGGAAGACAACGATTTCCAAAATCGATTTATATCGAGTCACCTTACGTCAAGTACGTCACGAGTTGTTAAAGTTGCAAATAACGCCACAAACACAGTGAACGCAGGTTACCTGCTTTCAGGTAGTCGGCACCGACTCGCGCTCATAAGCTTCGAGAATGATTGCATGCATTTAAATTGGCAATAGCACAGTAAATGCAGGTTCCGAGTAGTCGGCGCTGGTAGTCGGTGCCGACCATTTTACCGGCATGATTATTTAATTCTTTCTTTCCAGTTGCACGCGCTGGTTTTCTATTGCTGATGGATATTGAAAGATTAATCGCGACCGAATTTGTAAGAGATCCTGTATGGGATAAAATGCATGGATTTCACTTTAATAGAAATGTGTTCGATAAATATTGAAGGGAAATTAAACTGCCTATGCATGTTACACCAACTGTTTGTTAAATGTTCTTCTATGGTCTTCAGAATGTAGTTAAAAGTTTCTCGCGTCATTTTAGTATACTGAAAAAAATTTCCTTCATCTATTTTAAGTTCATAAAATAAATGGTGGTATTCACCATACATTTTCTCTCGCGATTTATAGGATGTATACCATATTGTTTTCTTTTCACTTTAATAATAACACTTTCGAGAAGTAAAAAATCTTCATCAGATGATGAGCTATAAGACAATTTTACTATTTCAAGTTTAGAAAACAACTGACAAGTTTGCCTGCGCCTGTTTTTACCTGCATTTTCTGTGTTCGCTTCAAAAGCAGGCAATAGGTACCCACACACGAAGCGATATTTTGAGCGACTTGGTATGCAGGTGTCTGTCTGTTTGGAACTCACGTTTGCGCTGAGCGACGGACCCGGTCGGTAAATACGTCGTCGGTGTAGGAACAGGTAGCTACAAGTTAAAAAGCTAACGTAAGGATCCAGTCTGTAGCGCTCGTCGTTCGATCTTAGTTTAAATAAATTTTGTTTGTGGTATAATAATTATTATGGAGTGGACAAAAGAAATAGTAACAGAGTTTATAGAACTATATAGAGAACGATCATGTTTGTGGAAAATGAAAGACCCAGATTATATAAATAAATAAATTAGTAATTCATCAAAAATTGGACCGCTCATTCTTAAGTAATTCTTCAAATCGTCTTGTTCATTTTGTCTCAATTCACGTACTAAAAGCATAGAACCATATTTTTTTCCTCGTTCTGAAGTCCATTTCTTGACCCACTTTTTTCTGTTCCTTTTTCTCTTTTGGCTGATTTTTAAAATACATAAAGCCATGAGAGCAATCTTTTGTCCATTTTGTACTAACGCAGATTCACCGACTAAAGAGGCATTTTAGACCAGCTTAAAATACGAAGTCGCACTACCCAGTATGTCGAAATTTAAAATATCTGCCAACTAATTGAGGGACAGCGTAGGTGCAGGAACCAATCGTTTGACAAATCACGGACTAAGTATGTTCGTGTGTAGACACGATAAATCAGATCGTTCACAGACCAAGTCGGCAGATCTGGTATGGCAGTTCTGCTCGGTCGACACCGTCGGCCGACTATATCGCTTCGTGTGTGGGTACCTAATAAGCGCCGATCGGTTCCGAATTACAGAAAGCAGAAAACCGGCCGCCACTGTGTAGACGGCGTTAGTTCTTTCTTACCGGTTGCACGCATTGTTTTCTATTGCTCATGGATATTGAAAGATTAATTGCAACCGTATTTGTAAGAGATCCCGTATGGGATAAAACACATAACATAACTTTAATAGAAATATGTTCAATAAATATTGAAGGGAAATTAGACTGCCTATGCACGTTACACCAACTTTTTGTTCAATGTTGTACTATGTTCTTCAGAATGTAGTTAAAAGTTTCTCGCGTCATTCTAGTATACTGAAAAAAAAAATTCCTTCATCTATTTTAAGTTCATAAAGTAAATGGTGGTATTCACCATATATTTTTCTATGGCGATATAGGATGTATACAATACTGTTTTCTTTTCACTTTACTAAGCACACTATCGAGAAGTAAAAAATCTTCATCAGAGGATGAGCTACAAGACAATTTTAGTATTTCAAGTTTAGAAGACAACTGAAAAATTCGCTTGCGCCTGCTTTTACCTGCATTTACGGTGCAACATCGCCAACATTTCCTTCATACCTGTTATATACAAGTATTGAAATTGTCTATAATTTTAGAATAATTTAAAAAATGAAACTACCAATAATAATAATTAATAATGATAACAATATATACGTACTTTCGTTTCACATAGTCACAGAATAAAATTTAAGATTATATGAGGACACTACTTTATTTTGTATCACCGAATTTATTATAACATACACGTTACTGTAGTTTCGGTACCTGAACGTACCACTTTCAAACGTTGCGTTGATTCAAATGAATAAATTTACTAAGGGTTGTGCATATTTATACTAAGTACTAATTACACTCTTCTAAGTACTAATTGATCAGATCTTAGAAAAACAATAAACATTAAGAATTTTGAAATAAGTGGTAAATTATGTAAATAAGTAATAAATTAGTTAAGTTTACTTCATTAGGGATACTTTTAATGCATTAAACAGAGTGGATTATGATATAGGTCCAATGGGTCATTAAGAAGATTATTTCTGGGAATTTGTTGGATTTGATCAGTTCTGTTGATTCTAGTAAATTTAATTTATTTAATTAACTTTCACATGTAATAATCTAATTTTTAGATCGTTTATATTTAGGAATATTGTGATTTGCTTCTAAAAAATGATTTACAAAAGTTGAAACTGTTTTTTTGAAAATTAAAACAACGTAAATGTTCTTTGTATCTAATTTCGAATGAACGACCCGTTTTCATAAACTCCTGATTTTTTAGAGGATCAGTTTTATCCTTAGCATTATACAATAAATTGGATAATTTTAAAGCTGGTTTAAAGCTGACTTTCAGATTATGTGTTGACAAAATGCTACCAATTCTATTAGATATGTCACTATAGTACGTTAGGGATACATATTTTTTGTTACTTCTACTGCCTTAAATATGACGATATATACCGAAACAAGCTAATTTGAATTGTTTTTTGTTAATTAAGTTTACTATTGTTCCTTCTTGAAAACCGTTATTTAGGGCTACTGACTTTATGGTGTCTAATAATAATTTAAACCAGATTTAAAATTATCCAATATATTGTATAATACTATTGGTAAAACTCTGAAAACATCAGGAGTTTATGAAATTACATGTCCAGATTGTAATGCCGCCTTGTATATAGGTCAAACTGGTTGTTCGTTCGAAATTAGTGAAAATTGTGACTTATTTTTAACAAATGATTTGCAAAAGTTGATACTGTTTTTTGAAAACTAAAACAACGTAAATGTTCGTTGCATCTAATTTCGAATGGGCTACTGACTTTATGGTGTCTAATAATAATTTAAACCAGATTTAAAATTATCCAATATATTGTTAGTTGTTATAATAATGCTGTCCTAAATTATAATACACTACAATTTAAATCGAGCTAAAGCATAATAAAAATAGAAATAGCCTATAAAGCTAAGTACCTAGGCATATTAATTGATAAGTATCTAAGATGGAACTATCAGATTTAATTTATTTTGATTTATTTGAAATACAACACCTGAGAATATTATATTATTCCTTCGTACAATCCCACATCAATTACGGAATTATAGCATGGGGTGGAGTAACGAATAATTACTTTAAAAAGGAATGCATGCAAAAGTGGATTATTAAAATCATATAGGTATAGGAAGGATTATCGTTACTCAACAGATCAACTTAGATCAACTTAGCGAAATGCTTTTATTAGATGCAAGGCAAGTATTCCTACAAAATTTGCTTATGCGACAATTTAAACATAAAGGGGCTTTGACACAGATTACACATCCATACGACACTAGATATAAAAGTAAATTCGTTGTAGTTCCCAAAGCTGAAAAAACTATAGGTCAAAGATGTTACACCTACCTTAGCTCCATAATTTTCGCTGAAGCTTTATCATTCTTTAAGAAAATAAACTCTTAGTCTATTGTCATAGGGCTCAAAAACGACCGCTCGCGTCGATGTCTTGCCAAGTTTTAAAACGCTTTATTTTATGAAAATATAAGCTAACGGGATCACCAAATGGTTTGTTGGCATTTCTGAAAATGGATTTTTCTCCAGTAATCCACAGTTCAAGATGGCGACTAGGCCAATTTTTCAAAAAATCATATCTTCGGTAATAATTGACCTCTTTTCAATTTTAGAAAAGTAAAATGCTTACAGAAAAATATAATTTACGAAAAAAATACTAGAGTTAAAAATATGGAATACCTAACGGAATATTCCTAAAAAAGCTAAAATCTTTATTTTTCAATTTCATTTTTATCATTTTTTATCTTAAAAACAACAGCCCACATGGAATAAACTTTCAAACAAAAAGTGTGCAGAATTTTATGCTGAATCCAACGATATACAAATTTATAGGTATCGGTTGAAGAATAACCGTATAAAGGTGCAAAAATATGATGTGAACCATTGAGTTTACCCATTTCGATTGGTATAGACATATACGTTTTTTCTTGAATAGCGCGTGTTACGATCTGTTATTATTTACACTGCAGTTATTATATAATTGCTGCACATTCTCATCAAATATGGTAAATTGTTCATAAATAAATTGATATTTTTAAACTTTTTTACCCTATACAACTGAAACAAAAATTTTCAAAACATTGTTGTGCTTGTTTAATGATCAATTTTGTTAAAAAACAATGGGGTTCTTCCTCTGGCTAATACTAACTTACTATTCAAATTTTAATACAATCGAACTTTTCGTTCTTAAGTTATTGTGCTTACAAGAAACTGATGGACGGGCGAATATCTTGAAAGTTGTTCAGAATTCGATCACCAACACAGTGATATGATTTTTTTTCTCTACGAGCGTTATTGTCGGTTTTAAAAATGTGCCGATCAAATGCAATATACTCTTCGTTTTGTGTTTGCGAAGAGTATAATAATGGAACTTAATTTTAGTACATGTTTTACGTGTCAAAACTCCGTTATAAAAAGTCATGCAAGAACATGCTAGGAACTAAAGACTGGTTGTCTAAGATTTAATCTTAGACAACGACTCTTTTATTCCTAACATGTGGGACAGGAAAGGAAGACTCGCTAAAAAACAACACACAAAGTCAAAAAGATGTCAACAATATTCTGGCACATGTCATTTGTGTCTCAAATCATTAATAAAAAATATTTCCCTTAATAATTTCTTATTCAACATAAAACCAAAAAGAAGCTCACTGAATACCTCACCAAGAAAGTTCGGAATTGAGAAAGATTTAAGCATGTTGTAACTTCATATATCCCGCTGATAAACATAGAAGACAATAATCATGAAGAAGCGCTGATACTACTCTAATACTTCTTCTAATTCAACAATATGGAAAAGACATATAAATTTCTGTTTACAGTCCGTATACAGATGTGTTTGTGCTTCTGGTTAGTTTTTATGAGCAATTACCAAAGACAGCCGTAATGGTAACTAGTCGAGGAAAAACTGAAAAAGAAATAGGTATAGGAATAGTCGTCAGATCATTAAGTATCAGACACATGCAACATTAAATTTTTCCATACCTTTGCTGGGACAAATATAACCGGCAGATTCTCAAGAATTTACAAAGAATTTTGCACTAAAGTATTTTGAATCTGTAGGAATCATCAGCAATACTGACATCGATTGAATTGTTGGTAAGTTTGAACACAACTACCACATAACTTGAAGAAAATTTTCACGAATTAGTGTGTTTGCTCTGGAAAAATAAATTAATAAAGATAACTGACGTGCTTTCCACCAAAAATCAAAAAGGAGATAACCTACCACCCACAGTTGATGGGTTTGGGGTTGATTATTATTTTATTTTAGGATCCATTATATTGCAATAGTATTGAGAAGTGCGAATGAAAATATCCAAAATTTGCCAGGTGCTAGTCTCTGTGGGTGGAGAAAAAGTCACGAACATTGAGAACCAGTCTCCGTGCTTAACCCACACGCCCCAAGAGCTGTAAAACTAACCTTGTTAAATCTAGCTGCAAGAAGGCGAACATTGATATGTTCCTGAAAAAGAAAGAATAATATGCACAGAAGCCTGTCAGTGTTCTGCAGGAAACTTTTTTTGTGCAGATTTAGTAACTCCATCGATCATGGAAGAATATGAAGATAAATCAGGTAAATTGTGATATGTTTACTTTGACATATTGCGAATAACCAAAAATGTTTTTAGAAGATGACGACATGCAAATAACTTAAGGATTATTTTGTCGAAGAAGGCAATTAAAAATGCAATTTAAGTCGTTAGATTTTATAAGATTATGTCAAACTATTACTTCATGACGTTAAATAATAAAAACACATTTATTTAATCTGCCGTTTTCCAAAAGCTGCAATTCTTTGCCACTAAAAAAATTTAAAACATTTCTGACATGGCTAGAATGCAATTTTTAACTTAGAGAACCTATATTATCGTATAAGTATCCCATTAATTACCTGTTTGCCCGACCAAATTCACCTTGCGCACCGCAATATTCTTCCACAATGCCTGTAGCACGCCATGATTTTTAAATTTTAGAGCATTATTGTTTAACCAACACTCAATATACTATATATTGTTGCATTCAACATTAAATTCTACACATTTTTTGTTTAAACTGCTTTTCCATATAACTTGTTGTTTTTCAAATAAAAAATATTTAAAAAAGTTAGGAAACCAAAATTTTGCTTTTTTTGCAAAATTTTCAGTTAGATATTAATTATTCTTAGATCTTGTAGTTTTCATAGTAAAACTTATACTTTTTGAAGTATTTCCTTTTTTTGAAATAAAAGATCGGAGAACTACGACGGGAGACGATTTTTTTTCAAATCACCCTATTCGTCATCTTGATTTGTATATTACTGGAGAGAAATCCATTTTCAGAAATGCCAACATGCCATTCGGTGATCCAGTAGACATAAATAATCATAAAATAAATAGTTTTCCAACTTAGGAGAACATTAAAAAATAATGAAATAAAATTAATTCCCAATTATAATGCCTATTCTGTAGTTACCCATCGAAGAATTGCAGTTCCTTTGCCGCAATTTGTTAAGGTTGAACTTAAAAAAATGTTAGATAGTGGTGTTTGTTACTACTTCTATTGAAGAGCCTACTGAGTTTTGTTCTGTCGTTGTGGTGCCCAAGAAAAAACAATGAAATCAGTATATCTGTTGATTATACTGAGTTAAATAAATATGTATTAAGAGAGTGATTGCAGCTTCCGTGTGAGTAGGATGTAAATGGGAAAGCTGCTGGAGCGGAGCTGCACATGAGTGTGCAGAGCACACTCGTGTTCAGCTCCGCTCCAGCAGCTTTCCCATTAGGTATGGCGTGTACGTGGGCGACCATCTGGCCGAAGTTGAATGACCGGGAACATCTGGTGAGCATCGATCGTGGGAAAGTATCGTAACGACCGTTCTCATGGTGTGGGGTACACGGGTCGAACATCTGGCGTACACGTGGGCGACCATCTGGCCGAAGGTGATTTATGGCGTGCACCTGGTGAGCATCAATCGTGGGAAAGTATCGTAACGGCCGTTCTCACAATGTGGGGTACACGTGTTCAACATCTGGCATGCACGTGGGCGAGCATCGATCGTGGGAAAGTATCGTAACGGCCGTTCTCACAATGTGGGGTACACGTGTTCAACATCTGGCATGCACGTGGGCGAGCATCTGGCTTAACCGTCATTTCATGAACATGTCTAAACTTGTCTATGGAGGTGATTCATAATTCAGGTATGTAGGAAGTGGACAGGTAAACCGGAAGTGACCGGATATGAACCAGGTAAACCGGAAGTGTCCACTTCCTGCATACCTGAATTATGAATCACCTCCATAGACAAGTTTAGACATGTTCATGAAATAACGGTTAAGCCAGATGCTCGCCCACGTGCATGCCAGATGTTGAACACGTGTACCCCACATTGTGAGAACGACCGTTACGATACTTTCCCACGATCGATGCTCACCAGGTGCACGCCATAAATCACCTTCGGCCAGATGGTCGCCCACGTGTACGCCAGATGTTCGACACGTGTACCCCACACCATGAGAACGGTCGTTACGATACTTTCCCACGATCGATGCTCACCAGATGTTCCCGGTCATTCAACTTCGGCCAGATGGTCGCCCACGTGCACGCCATACCTAATGGGAAAGCTGCTGGAGCGGGGCTGAACACGAGTGTGCTCTGCACACTCATATGCAGCTCCGCTCCAGCAGCTTTCCCATTTACATCCTACTCGTGTGTTGAAGAATATTTAGCACAAATTAATAAGGCAAACGTATTTTCAAAACTTGAAGCTTCAAATGGATTTTGGTTGGTACCGTTATCTAAGAATTATATCAAATTAACAACTATTATTACACCATTCGGAAGGTATTTTTTTAATCGATTGCCTTTTGGAATAAATTCTGGCCCTGAGCATTTCCAAAGACAAATATTTCAGATGTTAGACGGCCAAGAAGGTATTATCAATCAGGCAGATGATATACTTATTTTTGGTTCCAAGAAAGAAGAGCACGATATTAGATTTATTTAGAAGTGTATTTAAAAAATTAAAAGCTAATGGTGTCACGCTGAATAAAAGTAAATGTGTGTTTGGAGTCTCATCAGTAAAGTTCTTGGGATATGTTATAGAAAACGGGAACATTAAGCCAGATCCAGATAAGATAAATGCTATGTTAAAAATGAAAAGTTTATTTAATGTGTCAGAACTGAGAACATTTGATGAAATATGTGCCAACTTTATCTGAAAAGACAAAAGTATTAAGAGATTTGTTGTCTAATGATATCGAATGGACTTCGGGTCCTGTACAAGAAAAGGTTTTCACTGAATTAAAAGAAGAATTGACACATGAACCAATACTAACGTTATACAATAAGGCATTGCCTAGCAGAGTTTCAGCTGATGCGTCTTCATTTGGGATATGTGGAGTCTTAGAACAATTACATGGTAATATCTGGAAAGCAGTTGCTTATATTTCCAGAAGTTTGACACCTACCGAGTGCAAATACGCACAGATTGAAAAAGAAGCATTAAGTATTACATGGGCCTCTGAAGAACTGATGCAGTTTTTGCAATCAAAAAGAGTTTAAGATATTAACAGATTATAAACCATTAGTGTCTTTATTAAAGACGAAACCCATTGCAGACTGCAAGATTACAAAGGTTTAGAATGAGACTGTCATATTTTAGATATTTAATATGCCATTTGTGTCAGGTAACAATTTTGATATTCCTGACATTTTATCCAGAAGTCCAGTAGAAAAGAAATAGGATGGTGTAGACATATTAGAAGATGATTTATAAGTACAAAATATTATTGAGCAATTACTTTTGAGTGACATGCGACTTAATCAAATTAAACAAGCACAAGAAGAAGATGCCGAATGTATTGAATTAAAAAAGGAAATATTGAATGATTCCAAAAATAAGATTTCAAAATCTTGGACTTATCGTCAGCTGTCATGCTGCAAAGGTCTCATTATGAAAGGTTGCAGAATTTTTATACCAGTGAATTTGAGGCAGGAAATATTGAAAAGATACATGAAGGTCACATGGGAATAGTTAAGTGCCGACGGAGAGCTGAAGAATCCATATGGTGGCCTGGTTTATCGTCTAATATTGCTAGGTTAGTTCAAAATTGCGAGAAATGTATTAAACATCAATCAGATAAGTCAGAGCCTTTAAAATCGTCGAAGTTACCCGAGGGCCCATGGATAAAAATTGGAATGGATCTCATGGAACTGAATAAGAAACTGTATTTGGTTATAGAAGATTATTTTTCAATGTGGCTTGAAGTAATTCATCTGAGAAGTATTGCCTCAGAATCGATAGCAGAAGTAACTAATCATATTTTTGGACGTTATGGCATACCGGAGATCGTCTGTTTCGATGGGGGAAAATATTCTGATTACGAATATTTTAAAGAGAATTATGGATTTTCTTTAGAAGTGTCCTCAGCTAAATTTCCCCAGTCAAATGGTAATGCCAAAAAAGAAGACGTTTCAATTGCGAAAAGCATATTATAAAAATCAAAGATTTAAAGATGGGGTTGCTAACTTATAGAAGCACTCCTTTAGAGAAGGGATTTTCACCTATAGAACTTTTTCTTGGTCGAAGAATAAGATCAAATTTACCTCGGATACCTAAGTTATTAAAAGTACAGTGGAAAATGTAAAGAAATTTCAAAGAAAAGATACCGAATTAAGAAACAGAAATGAGAAAATTTTTAATCAATGAAAAGGAGCAAAACTGTTGAAAGAATTAAATACACATGAAAAAGTGTGGATCCCAGACATGAAAAGATTTGGAACTATTGTAAAAAAAAGCTACGTATCCAAGGTCATACATTGTGTCAACGGAAAAGGGTGAAATTCGGAAAAATCGTAAGCAGTTAATAATGCAAGAATTGGAGAATTTAGAAGAGGAAGGCAGAAGTAATGGAAAATGATTATCCACCAATTACCATCAGTCGGCCAAATGAAATGACTGAAGATAAGAAAGAGTTACATTTTTCAAGTCCACCAGAGGTGTCAACTGATCCTGTTTCGTATAGAAGAAAGAGCTTACACACTACAAGAAGTGGGAGAGTTGTTAAACCACCAGAACGGCTTAATTTATAAAAAAAAAGTGAGGGTCTATTGTAACATAGTTGGTTGGTTGAAGAACAACTGAGAAGAGGATAATAAATATATGTAGTTAGTTATGAAATAAATAGAATTAGATGATTACTGAATATAGTGTTATTATTGTACATTGTTAATATGGATTATCAGAAACAATACAATGCCATGCTCAGTGCTACTCTGCCATGCATACACTCCAACCCCAAGAGCACTCTGCCCCTCCGATTTCGTTGGAGGCACACGATGGACGGACGATCTAGGATGAATACTCCTACGGATATTCATCATCTTGCGGGTACCTCTGTCCAATTGGTGCAGCTCATCTACAGTCCATTTAACTACTCCAAAAGAGTAGAGCAGAACAGGATCGGCAAGCATGTTAGTGGCAGATATCTTGTTTTCCCCGAAAATTCGGATGACCAAATCATTCAGAGTGGGCTGTACTTGACGCGGAGAGATTCTTTCACTTGTTGCACATCCTGGATGTGATGTTGCTCCACACCCAGGTATGTGTAGGTCTTTCCGGCATCCAGATGTCTCAGGATGCTTCCGTCTGCGAGCTGCGCGTCTTCAGCAAAGTCCCAGCATCGTCCTCTCTTCAGACGACCGCACACTTGTCCAACCCGAACTCCACGCCAATGGTCTGCGTGTACTCTTCTATCACCCTAAGAGCATTCTGAAGTTCACGCTCTCCGGAGGCATACAGTTTGAGGTCATCCATATAAAATAGATGGGTGGCTTATGCCTCCAGTTGCTGGGTGGTCCATAATAGTACGAGTTTGGCGGAGTTCAACAGATAACGACAGCAGTGAGAAGGAAAAGAGGAGGGGACTCAGAGAATATGCTTGGAAAACTCTTCTTCAGAATGCCACCTGCTCTGTTGTAACCCGCTGTGCACCGGATGTTATGGTGAAGCGAGTTCTCCAGAGCGGCAGCAGTTTTTCTATGCATCTCACTAGTGGTTCTGCTACCGCAAGACATTTGAGCAAATGTAACAATAGTTTGTACAATGTTGTGTCAAATGCCTTACGATAGTCAATCCAGGCTATCGATTTATTCCTTTTGTACTGCACAGAATCCTGCGTTATACAGCGGTCTATCAGCAGACTGTCTTTGCAACCCGCCATGCCCCTCTTAGCACCACGTTGCTCGTAAATCTACTGGAAGACCGTGTCAACCTGCCGTAATATCCTAACATACAAGATACGTGTAAATATCTTGTAGCAGGAGTTCAGACAGGTGATCGGCTTATAATTCCTTGGATCGGACAAATCTCCCTTTTTGGGAACTAGCACGGTACGTCCCTCGACAAACCAGTCCGGAATCTGATGCCCCTCGTTCAACCACGAGTTGAAAACTCGAGCTAGACGACGGTGGGTGTAAGGAATTTTTTCCACCACCAGTTGTTTATGCCGTCTGGGCCCGGAGCAGCAAAGTTCTTGGTTCCAATAAGAGTTTGTTGAACTTCATCTGATCTGATTGTCGGGCACACCTCTTCTGGCTCTTCAATGGTTCTGTGGCAAAGTGCCTCGAAGTGTGCTATTGCTGGAATGTTGCTATCGCACGGACGGGTCGTTTCGTAGATTCCTTTCCAGAAGCTTTCGACATCGGCTACAGCTGAAACAGGCGCGAATGATTCGTACGGAACAATGAATTTTGCTGCATACTCCGTAGCCTCCTTATTAGCTTCTTCTTTATAGCCATGAGCGCTCGAATCCGATCTAAACAATGCTGCTTAATTGTGAGCATTACTGTTAGATTTAGTGTGTGGTGCTGGTGTCTTAGTCCAACTGCTGTTCGGACTTAGGAGTGAATGCCTTGCCAGTTGCGACATGTTCCACCACACACTGGATTCGATAAGAGCCCAATTGTATTTTGCCTTCGCTCTTTTGTACACGCCGCTTAGCCTTATCGATACCGCTTGAGGCTCTGGTTGCCCTTTCGTAGGGAACGAGTTGACTAGCAGCGTTGTACACGGCAGTGTTGATCTGGCAAATGTCAGAGTCTTCTGGAAGTTCCTTATCGATAACAGCGTCCATCAGTGCCAGGTCTTATGGCTTTAGGGTAGCCCCGCTATTAAGGCTAACCCTCATCCTTAAGTCAACATTAGTGTACTCTATGGGATGTTCCCGTCAGCTGCGGTTTGTCGCGGTGGACTGGCACATATCCCTGCCAGTGGGGCGCCGTAGCCTGATCTGCGTAGGAAGGACACTTGATCTCTGAGCTGTTATTCAGAGAAGGTGCATTGCTCTGGGTGCAACTTACAGATTTCGTGCAATCGCACCATATACCCCCCGCGCGCAGGTTGATTGCTCTCATAGCAGGTCAGCAAGTAATCCTGAAGTTCCCTCGTTCACTTAAAGCGTCCATGTACGTTGCGTAGGTTGTCATCATTGACATAATCCGGTGATACCTCTCCAACTTGTCTCTGATCATCCAGATGAGGTCGATTGTGAGGGGCCCTTTCCCTGTGTGGTAGAACCAGAGAGAAAGAGTCTCAGAGTGGTTAGCCCTGAGACCCACGTCCGACATCTGTCAGCTAGAGTTATCTCTGCCTGTCCAGGTACACAGCATGGACAGGACAGGGCTTCCGTGCTTTCCAACCGATACCACACGGTAGCTGCGCAATAATTGCAGCTACTCCCCACGACCTGTGGGGTTAGTGACTGTAAATATATAATCGTGTGCCCTAAGTAGGCGAGGGGACCCTAAGATAACCGCCTTCTGCATTTGGTGTGCCAGCCATTCGGCTGATTTTTGATAGACCGGTATGATGTGTAGTTTTGAGAGCAGAGTAGACTTCATACCTCCGAGTACACCGATTATTAGGACTACCATCTTGACCGAGTAGCCTGGGTATAGCACTTGGAGCTCGTACCGGAGATCACGGTATTTGGTCCGTTCTTCCTCTTTCAAAGTGATGTTTGTCTCGGCAGGTACCGAGAACTCGATCACAAACATCATCTTGCGTTGATGGTCAGGCTTGCTGGCTTGAATTAGCCTGACTCCGGAAACGAGTGGTTCCAATAAATTCTGCACCTCTCGTTTTCAACAACGAACTCCATGTCTCCGGGGACGTAAGGCAGCATTGGTGTCTCTGGTCTATCCCGCATGAATGCCAAAGATGGTAATACAGCACCCGTAACGCCGCGTTATGACGATGGATGTAGGCCGAAATCGCATACACCGGACATGAGGAAAGTAAATGCATGAGTGATTCCGGCGCCTGACGGCAGGTCCTGCAGATTATATCAGGAACCTCTATACACATTACGCGGCATCGGTAGACCAGCGTGTTAATTACACCGTCACAATAAATCCCTCGGTCTCGGACTTCAGCCCAGCTGACCTTAAAAAGGCGAATGGCAGCCTAGTAGACAAACCCAGTATGTCTATTTTCTTATAGTATACACCATACATGGGTATATCGACATGCTGACTGAGCAGATGTTCTCGTCCGGCAGCTTTTATTCGGACCTTCAGACGAGTTGGCTGAAGTTTAGTGACTAACTCTGGGTCAGCACCGCGCCGGCCTCCTCGCCTGCCGTCGAATGAGAGATCAAGTTCATCTGCGGCTCTTTTTGCTGCCCTAAACAGTCCTGCACCCACCCCTGCATTTTCGCGATCTCTCACTAATTGCAGGAGCGGATCTGAGCTCCTAAGGACATTACATAGCATATTCAGTGCTACTCTGCCATGCATACACTCCAACCCCAACGAACCCTCGACCGCCCCAATTTCGTGGGGTGTACACACGAGGAACGGACGATCTAGGATAATTGCTCCTATGGATATTCATCATCTTGCTGGTACCTGTGTCTAATTGGCGCAGCTCATCTGCCGTCCATTTGACTACCCCAAAGGAGTAGAGCAGAACGGGAACGGCAAACATATTAGTGGCAGACACCTTGTATTTCCCCGAAATTTCAGATGGCCAAATTTTTCGGAGTAGGCATCTGTACTTGCCGTGGAGAGATTGTTTCACTTGCTGCATATCCTGGATGTGATGTTATTTTACACCCAGGTGTGTGTAGGTCCCTCCGGTATCCAAATGACGGATGCTTCCGTCTGCTAGCCGCGCGTCTTCATCAAAGTCCCCGCATCGTCCTTTCTTGAGATGGACGACCGCGCACTTGTCCAACCCGAACTCCATGCCATTGGCCTGCGTGTACTCCTCGATCACCCTTAGAGCATTCTGAAGTTCACGCTCTCCGGAGGTATATAGTTTTAGGTCATCCATATAAAATAGATGCCTCCGGTTGCTGGGTGGTCCGCAATAGTACCTGTGAGTTTGGCGGAATTCAACAGATAACGGCAGCAGTGAGATGCAAAAGAGGGGACTCAGAGAGTGTCCCTGGAAAACTTCTCTTCTAAATACCACTTGCTCTGTCGTAGCTAGCTGTGCATCGCATGTTATGGTGAAGCGAGTGCTCCAGAGTGGCAGTAGTTGTTCTATGCATCTCACTAGTGGCTCTGCTACCGCAAGACATTTGAGCAAATGCAACAATAGTTCGTGCGATGTTCTGTCAAATGCCTTACGATAGTCAATCCAGGCCATGGTAGAGTCCGCTTGTACTGCACAGAATCCTGCGTAATACAGCCGTCTATCAGCAGGCTGTCTTTGCAACCTGCCATGCCCTTCTTGGCGCCACGCTGCTCGTAAATCTGCTGAAAGACCGGATCAACCTGCGGTAGTGGCATAGCATACAGGATACGTGTAAATATCTTGTAGCTGGAGTTCAGACAGGTGATTGGGCTATAATTTCTTGGATCGGACAAATTTCCCTCGACAAACCATTCTGGATACTGCTGCACTTCATTCAACCAGGTGTTGAGAACTCGGCCCAAACGTCCTTGTGGAAGGGAATTTCTTCCACCACTAGTTATTAATGCCAACTGGATTATTATTATTATTATTTTGTTCTCAGGACTCTTACTTAGAGATTATTATAGTTCCTGGTGAGTATTCAGCGTCCTTCGACACAGGGTGCAATTATTAATTATGACAGATTTTTGTATTTTATGAATGAGGTGTTCTTTTATTTTGATAGACTTTGAATTGTGGGCAAAATTTTTGGGAATTTCGCCGGTTGCTCCTAGGATGATTGGGACGATAATGACTTTCTCCTGTCGCCACATTTCCCGTATTTCTTCTGTAAGTGGTAGGTATTTCGTCAGCTGGTCGTTATTTTTCTTTTCTATGTTGGTGGCGTTAGGAATAGGAACTTCTATGAGGTAAGTGATACGTTTATCCTTGTGTTGTAGTACGATGTCGAGTACATTATGTTGTGTGGCTCTGTCGGTTATTATTTCCCAGTTCCAATATATCATTTTAGTAGTATATCGATCTCCCATAAATCGATCCATTGACCAAATTCTAAACATCCTCCAGTCAAGTCTTCAATTCTTAGAACAATTTCCAAATGTGAACATCATCCTTACAGGAGATTTTAATATTAACTTTTTGGAACACAGCACGAACAGAAGTAAATTCCTTGACATAGCAAACACATTTGATCTAAGACAGACAATGTTTGATTTTACTCATGTACGTATGAAAGTACAAAGTTGCCTCGACCCAGATTCGACCCCTGGGGAACCCCTGAGTTAGCGACATAATTGGAGGAATTAAATCCGTTTTAATACACATATTGAGTCCTCATTTGCAAATATGATTTAAAAAATTGTTTCATATTGTCATTAAAGCCAAACTGCTCCATTTTTTCTAGCAAGACGATATGATCGATTCTATCGAATGCCTTTGAGAAATCTGTATAAACCACATCTACCTGTCCACGGTTATCTAGAACATTTGAGACATATTGCGAGAGAACTGCCAAATTTGAAACAGTAGATCTATGGCGCATAAATCCATGCTGATAGGGAGATATTGAGTTGCGGACTGCTGAATAGATGCGGTTGTACAGAACTATTTCAAGGAGCTTCGAAAAGTTGTATAAGACTGAAATAGATCTGTAATTAGTTACATATGATTTGTCACCACTATTGAAAATTGGTATCACCTTGGCTTCCTTCCAACGATCCGGAAACGTAGTTGTTTTTAAGGCAAGATTGAATAATATATTCATTGGATTGACAAGTGAGCCTATACAGTCTTTGACAATAAATGATGGTATGCTGTCTGGACCTGAGGTCATTTTGTTCTTTAGTTTTTTTGCAGCTACAATAATTTCATTTTCAGATATATTATCTATCAAAATATTATCCATGTATTCAATATTTGGTATTAGGTTCGGCCCATCTGTTGTTTCATGTTCGGTAGGGAGATAAACACTTTGGAAAAAACTAGCAAAAGCATCTACAATATCTTGGGAGTTCCTATATGACTCATTTTCATACGATACAATTCCGGGAATCCGAAAAGAGTTGTTTTTTGAGTTTATAAATGACCAGAAGTACTGAGCATTATTATTAATCGACGAGCAATTTGGATATAGTTAGTGTACGCTATTTTTATTTGTTCTCTTATTAAACGTCTTAATCTTCTAAATTCCTGTAAGTAATTGTCATTATGACTTCTTTTATATTTTGCGAAAAGTTTAGCTTTTTATTTAATATTTTTAATAATTTCAGATGTATACCAATTTGGAAATTGACACTCATGATTTTCATACAGGTGAATCAAATATTTGATATAATCTTTGGTGAAATTCATCAACGGCTGTGTTTACATCGCCAAAATTTGTTAAAAAGGACCAGTTTGTCTGCAGTAGCGAGTTATATAATGATGGAAAATCAGCTTTTTTGAAGTTATAGATTTTTTATTTATATTTGTCGAGAATTGTGAAGTTTTATAGCCAAATTTAAGAAAATTAATAATCAATGCTTGATGATGAGCGTCTAATGGCACAAGAGGAGCATTATCGTTATATATTTCACAGTCAATATTACACAACACTAGGTCAAGCAATCTATTTGAGCTGTTAAGTATTTTGTTAACGTGATTCAAGTTTAAGAATTGTGAGAAATTTCTGACTACATTGGTCTTGCTATCCGCAATATTTGAATTAACGAAGTTAGGCATTTTGAAATCACCCATTACGACAACATTTTCAGCTTGCAAAAACTCAAGTTGTTCTAGTGATTCCAAAAACAATTCAAAGTCAGAAAATGTTGTTGCGGGTGGTATGTATAATTCTAATATATAAAATGTTTTATAATTTAACGAGCAGTTACAAGCTAACACATCACTTGGAAAATTTACATCAAAGTATGAGAGATCAAGAAGTTCTGCCCTGATATGTTCCTTTAGAGCTATTAAAACACCACCACCACAAGTTTGATGAGTCGTCTGAAAATTTCTATCCTTCCTGTATACATAGTATTCGGCCGGGAACAGTTCACTACTGAGTACACCATCGTGAAGCCAGGTTTCAGTTAACGCTATTACGTCGAACTCACAATCACTGACAGATGAATATAATAATTGAACTTTAGTGTTAAGACCTCTGACGTTTTGATAACTGCATATTAAGTTACTGGCACTATTGGGTTTCTCTAGTTTAAAGTTATTATATTAGGAATACCATTGAAATACTTAATCTTTAAATTTTGTTCTCCTGCACGTTCTCTTTCGGTCAGTTGATTTTTTACCGTTTTATAATACGCAATTTGGCGAGGAGTACGGTCCAACGAGATAGAAATATGTACTGCTTTTTAACAGGTGGGATTTGCGAATTAATTTAGATACTTCATACTCACTACTTAAAGTTATCTTGATAGCACGATTTCTTCCAGCTTTAATGTCCTAGTCTCATGGGTTTAATATTGTCATCGTTGAATTCCGGCGCAATTTTATGTAGCACATCAACAATTCTTGCTTTATCTTCTGCAGTACGAGTGGTTGTATTTGATCTTGCTCAGGTATTCTAAAAATAACTAAATTACACTTACGCCTATTTCGTTAATTTATCTCTTCTACAATTTCCTCGAAATCCGCTTCTTTAGCTGATGATCTCATTCCAGCACATTCCGTTTTTAAAGTTTTAATATCATCTTGCAACTTTAGAATAAGTGCTTTTAGATCTTTTATGTCACTCCCAATTTCTCTGCAATTTTTACATGACCAGTCATAGCCTTTATTACTGTTGAGTATACGGACTTCACTTGAGGTAATATCGACACAGGTATGTTTAAAGGATTTTTTGCATATACAACAGTTAATCATGAAATGAGGTATCTACTGCAGCATGCACAAACTACTGTGATCGGTGGCATATTTTAGATAGTTTTGTTATTAGTTTTTAATTATTTGTAGTGTATGGTGTCCTTTATGTTGATTAGGAGCCGTAGTGTTTAAAAGGGTGTATACAAGGTTTACAGGGACTCTGTGGGTTTATGGCATTATCTACTTGCCAGATCTTAATGTCATTCAGAGCTATAGGTACTTGCAATGGTTTACCCCGACCTTTTTAAAACCACATTTGTTGACCACTTGTCTTTAGAATAAATGAATGCGTCCCGGCACACTTCGTTTCCAATATAAAATTAATTGTTAATTATTAGCTTTACTTTAACTTTATTATTGAGTTGATTGTCATTCACTTATACTGTATTTTCTAAACTCCAATTGAATCAAAGTTCATCTCATTCACTGCAGTTAATACCACTGTTATTGGCGAAAAACCCGGAGCGTTTCCGCGACACAACCGCACTCTTACTTACCACCAGAATTAGTTAACATCAGTGTATTCGCTCTTTGCGTTGTTCCCCGACAGCAGCTATTTGCTGCGGTGGAGGTGCGGCTTGCACCTCTTCCTGCTGACCGGGTGCTCTTATATAACCTGTCCTACGTAGGAAGGGTACCTGATCTCTGAGGTGTTGCTCAGAGAAGACGCGATACTCTGGGTGCAAGTCACACCAGATCTCGAGCAATTGCGCCATGTATGCTCTGCGCGCAGGTTTGCTACTCTCATAGCAGGTCAGCAGACCATCCCGGAATTTCCTCGTCCACTTAAAGCGTCCGCGTTCGTTGCCAACTGCTCTCCGATCCCTATGCGAGCGGGGTCAGTTGTAAGGAGCCCTTTCTCTGTTGAGTGTAACCAGAGACTCAGAGATCTCAGAGTGGTTAGCCCTGAGATCCACGTCCGACATCTGTCAGAAAGCGTTACCTCTGTCTGTCCAGGTACACCGCGTGGAGGCTGCCGGTCCGTTTTGCGTATCCTTTGTTATTATTATTATTATTGTTAATATTATTATCATCATCATCATCATCATCATCATCATCATCATCATCATCATTGTCATTATTATTATTATTATCCCCTTAATCACAGCACTGTTTAATAGCTGGTTCTTCCAAGATAGGTTGAGAGCTTACCTCCTTAGATCTACCCTACTTCGCATTTATGTGTTCCCCTAACCCTCTGATTGTAATACCCTTCGGATAATATATGCCGTTTCCAGAAGCACGCCTTTCTGCAAATTGGCTTTATATTTTTGTACTGGTATTTCATTTAAATATTTTTCCAATTTGTTCGTGACAGTTCCAGTGACACACATTCTCTCTATCTCTGAGGTTCTGATATGTTAGAATCTTTTGTGCCTCTTTTTCCACCACCCGTCTATTTCCTGGCACCGCCACATTGATTATCAGCACTGTTTCTATCTTTTTATTTTTTAGAATGTCGGGTTTATTTGCCCTGACATCTATGTCAGTAATAATCGATTGGTTCCACATCAATACTATAACCTCTTTTTCCGTCACTGGTTATTATTATTATTATTGTTATTATTATTGTTATTATTATGCTACTAAATATTTCGATTTTCAGGAAGAACCATACAATCAAACTGATGATGCGGTGCTTTTAGTAAATATAAAAGGATGTGGATATCCACCCAGTGTTCTTTGTTCTAACTTCACCGAAACATATGGAGTTGAAGGAACAGAATTTCCATGTTATCATTCTCGTGAAAATCGCACAGTGGTTTTGACACATTATGAAAGGGACGAACAGGTAGCTATAATTATACATTATTTTGCAGTGCCATTTGTTATTACTTTAGCCACATCTGTGGCGTTATGTGTGATGCATTGTGACTGCCGTTGTCATCCCACCACTCACCACAAGAGGGCTAGAAGACCACGTGTTCATGACCTAAGTGATGGGTCAATAAGCATTGGGGTTGACTTACGGCACAATACCAGCTACCATTCTGATTTAGTGGCAATAAGGCCTATGTAATAATGTAACTCATCCACCGTCATACCTCACCTGTAATAAAGATTTTTATAGAGAGTTTTAAAAAGATACCAATGTTTGATAGAAATTGATCTTATGTTCAGGGAGGGGTGCATTATATTTTATATAGATACAACATACACCATACACTGTTGCAAGAAATTAGAGCACTGTTCATTTTTAATAAAAATACTTTTTAATCGTATAGAAATTGAGTTTGAGCGGATTGCAAACTTAGTACACCGTGTCTGGTGCATAAATGCAAATATTTTGCATGATGATACATTGACTCAAAAGAAGTACATCTATAAGTATATAAAAACGTAAAAAATGCCAAATAAGTGCCCTATATGAATGTTGCTAACAGTTTTTCATTAAAAATGCCGCCGTCGTCGGCTTCTCATTGACATTTTTCATGTGTTTTTCGGCCTTGCGTTATTTAGTTGTAGGCTATTACTACCACTTACTAATCATACAGTGTTGTCGTTATATCTAGTTCGACTAGTTTTTAGGTAAATTCGTAATGATGGCAAATGGAATGAGATGGTGAATTCGGCATTTTCACAAATTTTAAAATCTCTGATTGTGAGGACAATATTTAATTATGTTTAAAAATACTTGAATTTTTATAATCAGCCGATTAACACCTTAAAATAAGCCCTTTGAAATTTGAATTGAGATTTTACCGCCAAAAACACTGTCACATCATCAGTTAACTGGTGACGTCATCAGTTATATTACAAGTAAATGCATGTTCAAGGTTTGATGAATCTTCTTAGATGTGAGGTAGAAAGTGAACAACGAATAACTTTGGCTTCCCAAAGTTTGGGGCTTACTCTTACATCAGGAAAAGACTTGTCGAATGTGAGAAGGCCAAATTTTCTGAAACAATGGTGGCAGGCTTGATGAACTACGATGTAGCGAAATGTATTTTCTATGAGGGCGTTCATACCAGCGATTGTTGTTTCAAAGTACAGAAATTTTCAATTGACAAAAGAAGGCAATGCTTAAAGAAGGCTTGTTTTAAGTGTCTCAAATTTGGCTATTTGTCTGTGAGATGTAGAGCTAGAGTAAAATGTCTTGTTTGCAGCAGGTCACACGTATCCTTAATTTGACCAGAAATTCCTGTAAATAAGACCGCATCGAATAGTTCTGAGATTGTAAATAATAGCGATAAAGTGGAGCAAGATGTTACTGAGCAGACTCTCACGAATAGCTCGAAATGTGCGCTCATAGACACTGGATCGCAAATATCGTTTCTCTTAAAATCTACTGTTATGCAGTTGGGTTATACATCTAAGAGGAAGGAAACAATTGCACATGGGCTGTATGGAGGTGTCATTACAGAGGTGCAACATAGATGTTATGATGTCAGACTTTACAAAGAAAACTATGTTTCTAAATTTGAAGTATAGGATCAACAACTTATATGTCCCAGCGTAAATTTCTGGATCTTGGATGGATGAGCTGAAAGAATTAGACATACAGGTAGACGATATCCAAGCCTCGTCACCCACTGAGTTATTGATAGGTGCAGACATGGCTGGAAAGCCGTATAGAGGGAAGCATCGCGTTTTAAAGTGTGGCTTGGTAGCGACAGGAACTCTATTTCCAACCCAATTATGAGCAAAGTTTCGATTGAAAATTCAAATTTCCGTGCTGCAATGGGTAGTTCTGGTTAGAATTTGGTGGTAACAACATTATCATTGTCTGTCAATTATACATGTATAACAAATTTACGGGAATTTGATACACTGGAAATTACTGCACCATCTGTCCAAAAATGGAGAGAAGAGAGGGCTGCCGCAGTCAAAGATTTTTTCAAGGGGACTGTGAAAGTGAATGACGAAGGGCGATACCAAGTACTACTCCCTTGAGTGTCAAAATTTGATTAAATTGATACCATCCATTTTATTAAAATTCAGAGAAAATCCTTTCGGGGTTGCGTCAGATATTCGAAAGCCGTTTCTGCAGATAAGTGTAAATGAACGAGGTCGTGATTTTTTGAAGAAATTTTTTTTGATAAATTATGGAGAAAATCGTGTTGTTTATCGTCACAGATGTGTCGTCTTTGCAGTGAATAGTAGTGCGTTTCTGTTAGTAGCTACAATTGAACGTCACCTTTCGGAACGCTTAAAGAAAACTCAGAACAGAGACATCAAGTACTCTCAAGATACAATTAAGACGTTAGCAAGAGGGTTTTATGTTGACAATTACGTCACTAGTGTTCCAGATAAAATCACTTTAAGGCGCTTCATACAAGAAGCCACCGAAATCATGGGAGAAGCTAAATATGACCTAGGAGGGTGGGAGTTTAACGATGAAGCTAGCGATGAAACAGCGGTTGAACTAATACTTGTCAGTTGGTATCCAGGAAGAGAAATAATAAAAATTAATGACGAATGTTTGAAGAGTACTTCTGATTTTAATATGATTGTAAGCAAAAGGCTGATACTTTCCATGGCACAGAGAGTTTTTGACGTAATTAGTTACACTTGCACAACTACTTTGGTGCCGAAATTATTATTTCAAAAATTATGGGAGTAGAAACTGACTTGGGATGAGCCAACTGATCATGAAAGTGAACGATCCTTCCGGGAATGGTTTAAAGGGTTACCCCGTCTGGTAGAAATAGACATACCCCGTTGGATTGGTGCTGGTACCGAAGATGTAGAACACCTTAGCCTGCATACTTTCTGTGACGCCAGTAAGATAGCATTTTCTACAGTTTTGTTCCTCAGAATAGTCAGAAGTGGCGTAGTAACTGTATATTTTAGCAGCCAAATCGAAAGTGGCACTTACACATAAATTAACGATACCAAGGCTTAAATTATTAGCTGCAGTAGTCGGTGCTAGATTGTATGACACCATCAGAAAAAATCTGTAGAGTGAGGCAGAATCTTATTTCTGGAGCGATTCATCTACCATTCTATCCTCGATTAAACGTCAAGAATGGAGCATATTTGTATTGAATAGAGTGGGAGAAGTTTGTTCACTAACGAGCTCTAGGAAATGGCGACACGTACCTGGCGATCTAAATCCTGCCGACCTCCCTTCAAGGGGCTGCTCCCCTACGCAATTGATTGAATCAAAATGGTAGGAGGGGCCTGGGTGGTTGTATGATGTACCAGATTTTTGGCCTGATCAATAGGTAGTGTGGTGACATAGATATTGTTAAAGAAAGCAGAAAGAAATTAATCACCACATTTGTAAATAGCAGTATCGATTTCTGGCATTTATTTTATTTTTCCAAGTATTTGAAAATGGTAAGCATGGGATGGATTTTGCGCTTCGTTTACCATTTAAAAACCCCGGTCAGAAAGTTGCAGAGGATTTAACTGTTGAAGAAATTGAAAAAGGAGAGAAGTTTATTTTTAAAATCATTCAAAATGAGAATTTTTCTGATATTGATGACTTAAAAATAAAGCACCTCGGCTCTTTTCTTGATGATAATGGGTATCCCATTATCATCAAGAAAAGAACCTAGTCTGAAAACAAGAATATCTAATAGAGAAGACAGCGAAGATTTTAGATTTCCAGTTGCATTATCCTCCAAGAAATCTGTTGTAAAAAGGTTGATTTTGAAGAAGTATTTTGAATCTTCCCACGTTGGTATTCAGGAGACTATGAGTAAGCTCCGCGAAAAATACTGGATGTTGAGAGGACGACGTGAAATAAGATTTACACTTTCGAAGTGTTTTGTTTGTAAAAGATACAACTCGAAGCCCATTCGTGTCGATATCCCTCCGTTACCATTTGACAGAGTGCGTTATGTTTGCGTGTTTGAAGTGGTGGGCGTTGATATGGCTGGACCGCTGTATCTTAAGAATGCTCAGAAGGTCTGGGTGTGTATTTGTACATGTGCAGTATATCGAGCAGTCCACCTCGAACTTGTAACCTCGATGTCAACACATTCTTTTATTCAAGCTCTGCGTAGTTTTATAACACGACGCGGTTGGCCGAAAAATATGTATAGCGACAACGGTACAAACTTTTCGGGTGCAGAAAATCTATTATCACAACTGAACGGAGAGGAAATTACAAAATTTTCGGTTACCGAGAGAATCTTTTGGCGATTTTATCCCTCAAGTACGCCGTAGTGGGGTGGCTTTTGGGACAGATTAATTGGTATTTTAAAATAATTATTGCGTAAAGTTTTGGAACATGCAAGTCTAGATTATAAGGACTTATTGACTATCATGTGTGATTGTGAAGCAGTGATCAATTCTAGACCTCTCACATATGTCTCTAATGATCCGCAATAGTTGATCGCTCTTACTCCAGCAATGTCTTTAGTCGAACAAAGCGGTTATGGTTTACTGGATGGCAGGGCATCTTTTAGTGATTTTTTACTGCGTATCCATGTGTTCCAAAAAAGCCCAATTTCATTTTTTTTGTTGACTAATCTGATCTGATGAGTTTGATCGCAGCGTCAAATACCTACTCATCACATCACATATTAGTCTAGGATATGGCGTACTGTCGTGAGCAAAAAAAAAAAATGAAAGTCTTATAACGTATTTTTTCTAAAATCTAGTTGTGTTGTCAGTTAGTTGTCAAAATTTATTGCACATGTTCAAATAGAGATAGATTTACATTAGAAAAAAATTTGTTCTCCCATTTTTTTTGCTCACGACAGTACAAATTCGACAACTAAAAGTTACCGTCTGCGTCTGCCAGCCATTTTTTTTTAAATCAAATGGTTACCGATATGTTCTCGCATAAGTAGATAGTGTATGTACTTCACATACCCCAATTACGCTAGCTGACAAAACTATCTGCTTTCGGTCAGTACGTGGTAATCGGAAATTGAAAAAAAAAAGTTAGTTATCGGACCAAACCAAGCGCAAAATGTTTGTTTTGGTGTGTATACTACTGTACAGTAGTGACAGCCATTTCTGTCGGGATGTCTTTTAGCAATTTGTCATCTAAGTGGCAAATTGACCATATTTTAAGAATGTTGTATTAGAAAGAGTACAAAGATTATTTTTGATTTCCATTGTGTTTTATCTTTCTGTAGTTTCCGTCGAATTAAATATTTACAACTTACATTTATTTGACTCTTATTCTTTTGTACTATTGCATTTTTAAGTATCACTATGGTATCTCAATTTTTAAATTACTAAGTATTTATTACAAAGGGGCGAGGCTGTATCCACTTCATGTTTACTGGGTATCCAACTGGAAGGCCTGCGTATCCAAGTGGATACACAAAAGTACGTTAAAAAATGCTTTGTCGGATTGTGACGTGGCTGACCGGTCCTCAGTCTGTCGGAAACTACGCTATAAGCAAAAGCTACGAGATAATTTACGTCGTAGATTTCTCAATGAATATTAAGGACAGTTACGAGAAGTGGTCGTGTGTCAAAACCGCCCATAAAGTTTTCCGTATGATTTTGGGTCGGATATGCTTTATATAAAACTTTATTTAGCAAAGAAAATTAATACTAAAAATGATATTAATATATAGTAAACATTATTTTATAATCTTTGTAATTTTTATGTGTAGGTTCTTTACGCTTGTCTCATTTTGTTTTTGAGTCACTCTAATACTTATCGTTCCTCAGGTGGAAGAATGTAGAGACACACTGAAAGAACCTTTTATATTTGTTATTTCTGATTATTGATGTTATTTGTTTTTTTGGGAGCAATGTTTTCCAATAAATGTCAGTTATGCCAGTGATGTCAGTGAGATGAATAAAATATATCATCTAATTATTAATTAAAAGCATTTTAATTACCCTAACCAGTTCTCGTCAAGAGAAGGCAGGTAACTCTTCGACACTGTGACGCAACAGTTAAAAACGTTCGTCTTTTTTCACAAACCCGGTAATTATACACACACACACATCTCAGGTTAATTTCCAATAGTAGCTTTTACAAATTCCGTATTACCCATATCGTATTTATTGACATGAAAAACGTAGAAAGAGTTTTTAAAATGCTGGGTTTATACAAGCAAGCTAAAATTGTGAAAATTTGAATTCTTTGATGGTACCTGTTAGAAAATATAGACAGTAAGTTTCTTGTATATGTATGAAATATTATTAACTTTAGAGCATTCTGCTCGCGTTGTATCTATAGAGTACATTACCGTTTCATGAAATCGATCGTGCAAAATATTTGTAGGTATACACCGGACAACCTGTATAAAATTAAATAAATAGATTTTACGCAGTAAATCATTAATTTCTTGAAGGGGTGTATAATGTGCATCAAAATTAAATTACCAGGAAAAGTAAAACATGTGTCTGTTATTTAAGATGGGTACACCATTACATATTTCTTTATTGAAATAAAAACAATAAAAAGAGCACATTGCAGAACTGTGACTTGTTTTTATTTTGTCAACTGTCATTACCATAGGTAGGTAAATGATAAAAACACGTTCACAAAATAACGTAAAACAAAATTTTGTTTCAAAAGTTATTTAGAACTTTATATCACCGACATCTTTTTTAGTTGAAAAATTCATAAAACGATTAAAGCTACTGATCTCATTTTAGAAATAAGTATTTGCATATTGTTATTATTATTATTATATTATTATTATTATTGTTATTATTATTATTATTATTATTATCAATATTAAACTACTTTAGAAATATTAATGTTCAGTGATTTAGCTTGAAAACAGAAAAAATGAATGAATGAGTAATTTCCAAGATAAAAAGTTTCCCGCTTACTGTATTTATCCCTGCACACCCCACATTTTATCAACAGAGTTAGAAAAAATCAAGTTTTTTACATTTACTAAAATTTGAACTTCATATTAACCCATCTTGTTAACAAATATGTAGTGGTAACACAGTAAAAAATGAGGCCAGTTCATTGTTCCATTTTTGAATTAGAGTTAGGCGAGAAAGTAACTGTTTTCTTATTTTCATTATTATTGTTTATCCAATAGACGTCGAGAATGAGAGAAATGGTCCACGAAAACTATATTAAATAACTATTTATACTAATTAAACCACTGGACGAATCATATTGTGAAATTCATTTTAATAGTAAAGGAATTTCGATTTTGTAAAAGTGGCACCATTTTTAGAGTAGACACTTTTTTTCAATAACCAATTAAAAATAATTTTTATCATGGAAACTGAGCTCTGACGTGCTAAGTGGGAATAGAGCACATACCCAGCGTGTTGTGCAATATTAAGGTGTATCCATCTAAAATTGTGAAAAATTCAATTAATTGGTGTTAGAAAATATAGAAAATAAGTTTCTTGCGGACAGCATTATATAATATTATTGACTATAGAGCATTCTGTTCGCATTGTATCTATAGAGTAAATTGGTTCCTAAACATGAAGGGCCCAGAATTTAGCCAAAATGATTACATATCCATGAATTCGTGATGTCAATATAATGGTGTACGGTGTACCTATTGCGCCCATAGATGACATCATTTATAGCGAACTTTGCACGTTTTGTTACGAATATAATATGAAAAAACATGTCATACGTTTTTGTCATTGAGGTTGATTAGTGAAAGTTTGATGCACTTGGAATTTTTATCAATAGTGGTACTGAAATGTGGCTATCATTTTTCCCGGACAGAATGCAGTAAATTTGTTTTTGCTAAACTCATGTACATATACTCGCTTAAGAAGACCGTTATATTCATATCACGAATGTGTGGTGTAAAATTGTACGTTGATACCAAAATATTGAAAATTGTATTGGTGACCATGTCAAATGCAGCTCAAATGGAATTTCCTGTACCCACTATGGTGGTCTCTATTTTCGACTTTTGTTCTCTAAAAGACAGGCCTACAGCTAGAAAGCGGGTGTCATAAAATTTCAGGGGAAGTCAATATATTTTATGATTTTATTCCTTTCCTTTGCCGATGATGGGGGTGCTAACATTATTCATCGCCCTATCTACAGGCCTGGCAAGAAATGTGCAAATACAGTGGCGTATTTACATTTTGTATTTGGAGATTTAACTGAAAAGTAGCTGTGTACAGGACATATTATATCAAGTAATGTCTCTCTACACTATAATCCCAGTTGGGATTTTTTATAATGTGATCTTAACAACATAAATTAAATAAACGTTATGCGAAACGCCTAAAGGCAAATGAAATAAAAGGCATGCGTTATTCCTAATCATAACTGATATGTTGATTGTGAAACAAATTACTTAAATGGATACCTAACGTTAAAAAACCGTATTAAATAAATACTTAATTCTTAAATATTTAATAAAAGCACTTATTTCTAAGAAATCGTTGTTAAATAATAAAAATATTCTAGGATGTTTATCATTTAGCACATACCTATATGATCTCCCGCAGATGAAGAAATATCACCATCGTGTCTTAGTTTAAAAATGTGTCGCAAATATCGTACATGAGAGAATGTAATGAGACATTGTCAATGCTTCTAGGTTCAAGTGCTAGCGTCGACGAATGTCAATTTCGTAGAAAATGGTTGTTGTTCGCATTTTTTCAATAACATAATTGCCTTCTGAACAGCTCTAGACTTGGAATTGAGAATTGTCTAATTTATGTGATTTGTTTTTATTATTTTGTTTAATAGTTCTACTGGTGCTTCAAGTATGATCTCAAAGAGATAAAGAAGATGGTACTCGTATTTGTGCACTTTGTGAGTGTTCAGAGTCCCTTAAATTCTCTGTAAATACGCCACTGAAAAGATATGATGTTGAAAGCAATATGTATCTTTAAATTTTAAATTAGGGAATGTTCATCTTTTTAGAATCCTCTAGATCAGAATAAATTAGATGATACAATAATATTATGTACCTACTTCTTGTAACTATATGCCCTGTGTGCAACTAAATGAGTTACATTTAATAGGAAAAACTGAATAATTAACCTAATAAATATATGCTTTAATAAAAATGTATAATAATTTTAAATAGGTGCAAATTGTACAATTTAATTAGAAATGTATTTTTATAAAAAAAAATGTTATTGTTTTTATCAAATTTAGAGATGTGTTGAATATATGAAATGTTTTTTAGTTATAAATATATATATATTATATACAGTGTGTTTCACTTCTCGTGAAGACACCCCTGTATCTTCTTTATTTGTGGCCGAATTAATTTCAAAATTTTATGAGGTATACAACTCTGTAAGGCGACTTTAATCAACACATAAATGTCGTTTAGATATAAAACCTCGGCTTACTGCGATAAAAAGAAAATCGCAATTTTCGAGAAATCATAGTAGGCTTAGATATAGACGAAAATTTTGTTAATAAAAGTTGTCCAGAATCACTAGATATGCCACCCTATAAAATTTGGTGAAAATTGGAATACGTTGAAAAAAAATTTTTTTGTTTCACTTCTCGTGAAGACACCCCTGTATCTTCTTTATTTATAGCCGAATTAATTTCAAATTTTTATGAGGTATACAACTCTATAATGCCACTTTAATCAACACATAAATGTCGTTTAGATATAAAACCTCGGCTTACTGCGATAAAAAGAAAATCGCAATTTTCCAGAAATCATAGTAGGCTTAGATATAGACGAAAATTTTGTTAATAATAGTTGTTCAGAATCACTAGATATGCCACCCTATAAAATTTGGTGAAAATTGGAATATGTTGAAAAAAAAATTTTTGTTTCACTTCTCGTGAAAACACGTATCTTTTTTATTTGTTACAGAATTTCAAGACTAATTTATTTTAAAAAAATTATCAGTTACACAGCGATATTGTCCAAACATACGGAGAGAACTTTTTCCAACAAATGAGTCGTGCACAATTATTATTAAAATTATTTATTAAATAAAAGGTAATGAAACAGTATTTACAGTGAATGACTAAAATGCCACTTATTATACTATTATATTCGGCCCCTTTCTACTAACCCACCCTCAAGTGTAATACACTTCTCAATCCGCTTTCTGTTATTTATTACAACTCTTCGCAGTTCTTGAGCCGTAACTTCTAAACACGCGTGCCTTATCCTCACACAAAGCTGCTCCACATTTTGAGGTCTGGTCTTATAAACTTTATTTTTAATATGACCCCAAAAATAAAAATCCATGGGAGTGAGATCAGGAGATCTGGGTGGCCAATGTATTAGAGGGCTATTTCGTCCTATCCATCTTTGGGGAAAATGTTCGTTCATCCATGCTCTTACTACTACGGAATTATGGATAGATGCTCCGTCGAGTTGGAAATACAATTGTTCCAAAGGAAAATCGACTATTGCATTCCACAGATCATTATTTAAAAATTGTAGCATATGTAACGCATTTATATTTTGAAAAAAGAAGAACGGCCCTATTATTGTTTCATTAAAAATTCCACACCACACATTTACCTTCTGGGAATATTGCCTTTTACAATTTATTATCCAATCAGGATTTTCTACTGCCCAGTATCTAGAATTTTGTGATGATACTACCCCGTTGGTGGAGAAAGTTGCTTCGTCCGTGAAAATTACTTTCTTCAAGAAGTCTCTATTATTTAAATAATTACCTTGGATCCATAAACAATATTCTAGTCTTCTCTCTTCATCACCTTCCTCCAAGGTATGTACAAATTTTGGTTTAAACGGTTGTAACTTATGGCGTTTTAAACATCTCCAAATTTTTGACGCCGACAAATTGAGGTCACGAGCCATATTTCTAAGGCTGGTAGTGGGATTGGCGTTAAACGCCGCTAATATAACGTCATCCTCTCCATGTCTTCGACTGAGATGTACTCTCGGTTTAAGCACATTACCAGTTGTATTGAACAAGTGACATATTCTTGCAACGGTACCATGGTGTATTGGTCGTCTTAGAGGATGTCTTAAATTAAATTCTTCTGCAGCTTCTCTTGAAGACCGTACATTTTCACCGACTATCTTTATTATTTCTACTTTTTCATCAGTGGTTAAAAGAATTCTAACCATTATGATTAAAAAAATTAAATAATTAAACTTACGAACTGAACAATAAATAACAATAATCACTTCTGTCATAAAAGTAAGAATGGAGAAATAAACAAAATAGTTATTGACAGTTAATTTCACGGCACTCTTAACATTTAAAACAAAAAATCAAAAAACCCCTAATGTTCCTAAAATTCTGAGTCGATAAGAAGGATATGATGGAAAGTTACTCCTCAAGAACATTGACAACGAAAAAAACAAAAAAAAAGGAACAGTGTTACAACTTGATATGTAATAAAAAGTGGCCCTTTTAGCGTTTTATTGAATCATGATTTTTGTTCACGACTTTCGTTTGTTGGAAAAAGTTCTCTCTGTGGGTTGGATAAAGTCATTTTATAGAGTTGTATAATTGATACATTTTTTAAAATAAATTAGTCTTAAAATTCGTTCACAAATAAAAAAAAGATGGGGTGTCTTCACGAGATGAAAAAAAAATTTTTTTTCAAAGTTTTCCGATTTTCACCAAATTTTATAGGGTGGCATATCTAGTGATTCTGAACAACTATTATTAACAAAATTTTCGTCTATATCTAAGCCTACTATGATTTCTCGAAAATCTCGATTTTCTTTTTATCGCAGTAAGCCGAGGTTTTATATCTAAACGACATTTATGTGTTGATTAAAGTCGCCTTACAGAGTTGTATACCTCATAAAAATTTGAAATTAATTGGGCCACAAATAAAGAAGATACAGGGGTGTCTTCACGAGAAGTGAAACACACTGTATATATAACTATGAGTGGGAGTTAACGTAGATGCTATCTACAAGTTCAGGTTAATTTTTGTATTAAATTTTCTATTAAAATATTATTATATAACGAGATCGTATTTATAACCTTTTCCCAGCATCATGTAAATACATAGTAGATGATTGATCAATGTTTGCAGGGTTGACTGATACAGATGTACTTCTCTACAAATGTCAATACATTACATTTTTGGTATTTGTGGAAATTACTTTAGAGGTAGCATCATGCCGAAAGTTTCAGCCCTCTTCAGAACACCCGATAATGTCAACTTCAGAGACAGCGCCACAGCGAAGTTTCCAGCTCTCCAGGATACTTGATAATGCCAATTTTGTAGTGTAAATACTCTTTACACTACAAAATTGGCATTATTTTGGTGTTATTACCCTCTAAGCAAACCGTATCACGTTTCATTCAAATTGAAGCAATTCGAATTGTTATGCTCATTTTCACATCCCTAGTAATATTTAGAGAACATTTTTACAAGATATTCTTTATTAGTACTGCATACAATAGAAACTTTATCAAGGTTACCCTAATCGGAGGATGTTGCTTCTTCAACCCCGCCTAATATCAAAACTTTACTAAATCAATCCCAGTCACAAGCTATATATTATATATTTAATCTGTAGCACTTGACTTGTCTGTCACAAGTAGGGGAGACTGGGGGGTTTGAGACAAGGTAGGAATGAGCCACTGTATTTAATTTATCAAATAAGCGAGGTGGAGCCATTTGTTGTCTAGTAGTTGAACACTTATGTCTAACATATTGATACATACCGGCATAATGAAGCATGTGTATTGATAAAATTCTCTGTGCGGTACAGTTGTTAAATTGTTGCATCAAGTAAAATTATTATCAGGTGTTTTAAAGTTATTTATTGTGGACAAACGAATATATTTCAACTGTCTTTTAGTGGGTATTCACGGCAGGTATATTTAATATTATTTGAAGTAGATAATAAGTTAATTAGATGTTCAACAAAAATGTTAGGTTAGTTTATTTTGTGAATATTTAGTTGGGGAGGCACGAGACAATTGATTTGGGGAGCTTTGGAATGTCTCAAGCCTCCCTGAAATCATACTTAGCATTGAAAAGTAATTTGAAAACGTTGTTCTAGATAAATATGCCTCACTTCTGGATAAAGAAGACAAACCGAATAGTTCCTCCGGACGATGTTGTAAAAGCAGCAATGGAGGAAATTCTAGGAGGAACCAAATTACGCCCCACTGCAAGAAAATATGACATGGACAAGCAAACGCTTAGTAGATATATAAAAGAAACTACGTTAAGTAAACCTGAAGGTAACATTTCGTACTCACCTGATTACAAAAAGTGCGTTGATATTTACGTGTGAAGGAGAAGCCATGTTATCTGATTATTTAATCCTTGCTTCGAAAATGCACCATGGACAAACATGTTTTAAGTGTACGTCAACTTGATTTTCAGTTTGCCAAGGCACACAATAAAAAAATATCCCAATGAATGGAATGAAGTATCTATTGCAGGATACGACTGGTATCGTGGCTTTAGACACCGTCATCCCAATTTATCATTGAACCAACTAGTCTATCCGAATCACCCAGTTTTAACAGCACCAATGTTACTACATTTTTCGATAATTTGGAGAAAGTTCTCAAATGCGAGAAATTTGAACCTCATTAAATATGGAACATTGATGAAACAAGGCTTACTACAGTCCATAAACCACCTAACTATTGGCAGCTAAAGGTGGATAACAAGTAGGAAATATCACTTCCACCGAACGAGGTACTTTGGTAACTGCCTGTTGTGGTATTAGTGCTAGAGGGAGGTTCATCCCAACATTTTTTATCTTCCCCCGAGTAAATTTTAAAGATTATATGCTAAATGGTGCATTTCCAGGAAGTGCTGGAGTGACTCATCCCAGTGATTGAATGACAGCAGAAAATTTCACAGCCTTTCTGGACCATTTTATAAAGCATACTGGTTGTTCTATCAATAATAAGGTATTGCTATTCATGGACAACCATGAAAGTCATATTTCTATTGACTCTCTAAGGAAAGCAAAAGAAAATGGTATCGTGCTGCTCACGTTCCCACCCCACTGCAGCCATAAATTACAGCCGTTAGATATATCAGTCTACCCTCAATTAAAAAAAATATTATAACTCACAATGCAATTCGTAGATGATAGCCGTGCCTTTGAATCAGCTTTCACGCCGAAGATTATTACATCCGGTTTTTCATCAACGGGCATTTGTCCATTCAATCGAGATGTTTTCACAGACTCAGATTTTCTTGGCTCTTCAGTAACCGACTGTCTATTTGAACCTGATGGAAACATTTTACTTGGAAAGTCTCAACATCAAGCAACCGAATTGAGAAGGAAGACAATTCAAACACTAACAAAACTTTAGTTAGTCCTGAAGTTCTGCGTCCATTTCCAAACGCAGGTACGCGAAAAAAGAGTAAAGGACGAAAACGTGGTTCTTCAAGGATACTTACTGACACGCCTGAAAAAAATAATATAGAAGCTGAGCTGCGTGCACGAAAGATAAAAAAATGGTTCCATTGAAGCACGGTGGATCTTTTCCAAAAAAGAAGAATAAAACTGCATCTTCACCTCAATCTTCTTCAAGTCGGGATGATGCACCTTCCTTATCAGACGGAAGCAGTAAAGATGTGTCGGATGTTGAAAGCTATGAAAGGAAACATTTTGAAATCAGAGCTCTTGAAGATATAGAGAGAGTAAGAGCTGGAGATTTTGTCGTGGTGAAATTTGTTACAAAATCTTCAATTGTACATTATGTAGGTTGTGTAATTAATAAGCAAGGAAACGAGTACGAGATAAAATTTTTACATCGTCAGGGAACCACTTGGAAATTTGTTTATCCTCCACAAGAAGATGTATCTACAGTAATGGAAGAGAACATAATTTTGAAATTACCATTTCCTACAAACATAGGTGTAACTGAAAGAATTAAATCCACATTATCCTTTGGAGTGGACTTCAGTTAATAATTTACGTTGAATCATGCAATATTTTGAATATATTTCTATTTCGCTACAATAAATAATTAATATGGTCGTTAGATATAAATGTCTTAATCCTCTCTGTCCGGTGTCTCAATGCTCCCTCATATGGGGTGACTTGAGACGATACAACTTTGTTGGTATAATTTTTAATCATTAAAAAGCAATTTGGGAAAAATGAAAGAATATGGTAGGTTTAACTAAAAGGTACCCCAATCGAATCCAGCATTTAAAATCCATCATTCACGTATTGTGAACGCATTAAAAAATAAAACGTAATTTCTGTCTCAAACCTCCCCGGTTTCCCCTATCAAGTATCACAACAGTGACAGGTACTTGGAACGGGTATGACTTTGTAACGGAAATAGGTTGAAACTATTACATGAAAATTATTGATTTAGCTCATCTCTAAGTATATGGTGACTTGTCGCTAATGACTGCCTAAGTCGATGCGTACATCTTACATAATTGTCTCTGCGCGTTGAAAGTGGTAGTGGTAGCGTTAAATCAAAGAGTGTAAACGAACAGTCAGATAAAAACGTGTGCCTGCATGCGCTTTCAGTTTTCTAATTAACAAACTAAAAAAAGTAAATCTGTATAATTCACGTTGAACACAAAATGCGTTTCTGGAATTGCACCTGAATTAGAGCTCTGAGCAACAACTGTATCAAATTTCATCCAAATGGAGTAAGTTGAAGTTCTAACCCGATTGTCACACCTCTAGGAATACATTTGCAAAATACTATACCAAATTTTACCACAAACAGGAAAAGTTAATTTTCGAACCCGCTTAGGAATATTTCCAGAAAGCTTTCACACTCATTTAAATCCAACAATGTTTCCCTAGATTGTATTTATGTATCTCAAGGGTATCTCTGATCATTTTTAAACATTTATTATATGCTTGTATTTTTGAGCGGGAAGAGATCTGTTAAGGTGGCCATTCCCTAGAGACATCCGATAGGGAAATATCACAAGATCAAACGAACTTACCTTTAAGTGAAGTTCGATCTTGATTACATGAACCGCCTCGTTCGAAGAGATCACAATTTGTAGTACCTCTACTTCATACCAGGTGACACCACAGTTTTAAAGAAATCTGCTTTTTTCCTTATCCTACTAGGTACCGCTCCTATCGGCCCTTCCCGTGGATTGTCATTCTTTTAAAGTTGAAGAATTTGTCGCAATTGAATAGGGATTGGGGTTTTATAAAAATGACTGTCTTAAGTGTAAGATGGGAGGGTGCGATCTCTTCGAACTAGGCGGTTCATATAACCAAGATCGAACTTCACTTAAAGGTAAGTTCGTTTGATCTTGTGATTATATTTCCCGCCTCGTTCTCAAGATCACAATTTGTAGATGTTTAAAGTAGTAATTGTGACAAATGCAATAAATTCTAAACTCTTTCCTTAAGAATTTTATTTATTCTACCTTTCTACTACAAAATTCTGTTGAAAATAACATAATATACTTCTTTATGTGTTATTTTGTTAGACTGAGAATAGCGTTGGCAAAATCGTTTCTTGTACACATTGGTCTATTATAGAATTCTAAAAATGTGTTGGAATTCTCGGACCAACCAGCCGTTCTCCTGATTGTGTCCAAAGCTACTCCATTTCTACTTGCAGCCGACGTTGAGGCATGCCTTGTGCTGTGCGCTGCAAACTCCTTTGTGTCTATCCCACTCTTTTTGAGAGTTACCTTAATCCATCGACTGATAGACTGAGATGTCGCAGCATGGTAAGGCTTTTCATATGTTAATAATAATTTTCCTGAATCAGAAGCTCTGAGATGTTTTGTTTTTCCCTATAGTACATTAGGGTGCTTGCAGCGCATAGGTTAGGTTTATCTCCAAAGAAGCGTAGGAACAAAGCTGGTTGAAACTTATTTCTACCGGATGTTTTAATTCTTAAAGGAATTTTTATTTCTATTCCTTCCTTTTTGATAACAATATTCTCTGTTTGTATTAATGAAAATGTTTGGACCCTGTGGCCTGTGACTCAAGCAATGAGAGTGACCAGTTTTTATGTTAAAGTTTCTAAAGAAATATATTAATTAATTAAAGTGTTTAGATAATTAAGCACAATGGTGGGGTCCCATGTGGAATGATATCTGGGACCAGAAGGCCTCAGGTTTTGGACTCCTTTAAGGAGTCGCTTTACTTTGGGATTATTTCCAATCTCTGGTCCTGTGATTAAGGACACAGCAGACCTAAAGCTATTGACAGTTCCATACGCAACCCCCCTATCAAATTGCTCAGTTAGAAACTTTATTACATTCAAGACTGACGGATTAAAGAGATCTATATCTTCTTTTTTACAAAACCCCCACCATTGTTTTAGCCCGGAATCATATATTAATTGTAGAATTTGTGATTGATGATAAAAGGATATTTATTGCACCATCTGGGATCTTCTTGAGAGCATAGGATTGGCTGATAAGAGCCCTCCCACCAGGGTAAGACTCTCCCAAAGAGGATGAGGCTCGTTGCTAGAAGAAAACAGAAGATTACTATTTGGTGAAGGAATAATAGGTTTGGCAATTAGCATTCTTTCAAACAGTGGAAACCAGGGTTGGGTCCTCCAGAGAGGCCCTATTACGATGCCTTCTGCATCATCACTAGTGATTTTTTGTAATACTCGTAAAATTAATGAGAATGGAGGAAAATCATAAAAGAACATTTTTCTCCAAGAGATCGTAAAAGCATCAACAGTGTATGCTTTTCGATCTCGTTTCCAAGAAATGAATTCCAGACACCCAGACAGCACAAAGTTATCCTACGGCCGTCCTAGGGATATCGAAGCAGGATATAGCAATATCCTGAGGATATCCCAAAATGATCCCATTGCTATCCCTGGGATCTCGAATTTACACTACTTTCGATATCCTCAGGATATCCCACGGACGTATTTTTATATATCCGTAGGATTGTCCTGGGACCCTTAGAGGATCTGTATTATGCTATCCCCAGGATATCGTTGTAGGCTTTCTGGGCAGTAGTTTAACTAAATAGCCAGACTGCAAGTTGCTTTCAAACAATGTTAGCAACTTGATGCTCTATGCCATTCGTTGCATAGTAGACTGTTGCATTTCATGCAAAAATAATATTTTTACTACTTGAAAGCATACTATGTTAGTGTTGTTTACTTGAAACTAACATTTAAATTTATAATAGTAACAAAAATATAATTTTGACATGAAATGCTTAGTTTGCTACTCTTTGGAGCACACAATGGATAGGGTAACAAGCTGCCAATTTTGAAAGCAAATTTTCGATCAGTCTTTGCTATTTAGATTACTGAACAGCGATTTCTTTGGTATCGTCTTGCACCATTCATCTCGGAGTTCTGTCAAGTTACCTCTGCACTATCCCAATTCTACGATAATAAATGGGATGGTTTGAAGATATGAGCATATAACGTTCACATCTTAAACCATTCTATTGACAAATTTCGAAAAAATAGACACTGTCCTCTGTCAGTAGAGCACATTTTTTGATGTTATGATACAATGTGGTGGCATTGAGGAGGGCAGCCTATCCAGACTATGATAAGAATGATACAAAACAGCAATACTTAAATCAATTACCTTTTACATGTTAAAATGTATTTTTCCATATCTAATTGATCAATTATAGATTTAGATATCTTGTTTTATGGATACTTGATATACGAGCGATGATGATGTCTTTCTGGCAATAATGATCCCAACAGCTTTCTTCCCCGCGTATTCTTAGGTTTCATTTTTTATTTTTGTTTGCAAACGACTTTATAAAAAAACCAAAAATACAAGAAGCAACTTAACTATTAATAAAGTGTCAGTAAGTAACCATGTTCCTTTCATTTCACGAGTTACTATATATACAGTGTGTCCCAGGATAGATGTAACAAGAGGTGTAATGGACCAACAATTTTGGAATTTTGAAATGGTACTTGAGGAATAAGTCCTGCTTGTTGTAAAACTAAAGTATAAAAAAATGAATTGATTTGGTGTTCTACACGGTGTTTTATAAGCAAAGTTGTAAAAATCACCACTAATAAAGTACCTTTATTTTTCAAGATATGAAAAAATTCCACTAAGAAAAGTTATTTAGAATGCAATTTCATACCTCCATACAAAATTTCAGGAATATAAAATAATTTTTTTGAAACTTTTGAACCATTCAATTAAAACTGCATAGAAATTATTTTTTGTGAATTAATATTTAAAGTTATGTATGTAGAAGCTAAATTTTATTTACCAATAGCCTACTTTTTGAGATTATTAACATTTGCTCTTACACAACTTTAAATATGAATTCAACTTAATTTGCAAAAAATGGGAAGCTTCAAAAAAATAATTTTATTTTTCCGAAATTTGGTACAGAGGTATAAAATTGCGTTCTAAATAACTTTTCTTAGTGGGATTTTTTCATATTTTGGAAAATAAAGGTACTTTATTAGTGGTGATTTTTACAACTTTGCTTATAAAACACCCTGTAGATCACCAAATCAAGTCATTTTTGGTATGCTTTAGTTTTACAACAAGCAGGTCTCAATCCCCAAATACCATCCCAAAATTTCAAAATTTTTGGTCCATTACACCTCTTCTTACATCTATATCCTGGCACACACTGTATAGTGGCGAAGCATCCCATACCACTCTCTTTTCATTTTTTAGATTAATTAAACTGATATTGATGGCGATATAAAATACCCAGAGAACTTAAAAACTTATTAAATATAGCTGTAAAAGGTTAATATTAGAGTAGTATTTAAAAAATAAGACACGTTATCAATATTTTTATTATTTTAAAATAAACGTAACAAAATAAAACAAAAATATCCAACGAAAATGAAGACAACCAATATTGGGAATTTCTTGTAAAATACTTGTGCATGTGTGATGTTCTTTTTGGTTTTGTGAAGCAAAATCATCGTTAGTGCGTTGTTCGCAATTCAGTTCTGTAAAACAAACAGTGTTATTAAATAAATACCCCTTCTGGATACACTGAGTGCAAGAAAAGTAACCAGTATGACCTTTAATCAATTTTATAAACGCGTTTGCAGGAGCATCACAAATAAAAGCTTTAATTTTAAGTCATACCTATTATTTTTAAAAATAAAACCATTATTAGCTAAACATATTGCCTCATCAAAATCCCTTAAGAATTAGGATCCATAGGCTTTTCATAACCATAATATATTCCTGCAACAGCAACTAAATTTTCAGATGGAAATAAAGAAACTAATTCTGTTCGACATTTTTCCGCTAACTTTTTTTAGGTTAAGTAAAATTGAATGGCGTTATAAAAGCTAATTTTAACAAAAGTATACTTAAGGCTGAAAATAACTGCTTACACTACACACTACACTACGCACGTTATATACACTTATTATAAGTAATATAATATATACATATAATTCTTAAAAACAGAAACTGCTTCTACAGCAATCCAGCGATGGCACATGCACAAAACAATTAGAAATTAAACCAAGGAATCGCGATGGCGTGATGATGCGGTCGATGATAACAAAGTGCGCATGCCTAAATTTTAAAATGGTTCAGTTTGCCAATAAACTCTTCACGAGGTAAAATGATTAACAAGTAATTGTATAAAAAATTATATTAATTACTTATATTCTTATGTAACCTTGGACAAAGTAATGTTTAGATGGAATATTTGATGAGTAGTAAAGGTAAGAAATTCAATATTGTTTTAAAAGTAATTCTGAC